>WOVY01001604.1:0-435882 GCA_013436015.1 Rhipicephalus annulatus
TTTTTAAATATCTCATTTTTGGCTCTTCACAGATCGCAGAGATTGGTTTGTTAAGGTCCTGTGATGCATCGGTTGCACATTCTGGCACATCAATCCTCATCATTACGTGGAGCACCTGTACAAAAATAGGAAGGACACGTTCTCTTAACTGTTCAAGCCTATGTCACTGCTGGGACTGTTATCATTCAGCGGATGTGGCGTGGAAGCATGCATGGCAGCCTCATCTGGAAGGACTGCGATCTGCTTGGGAGCTTCGAGGGCACAAAACTGCCTAACGGCTGGCTGCAAGGTTAGTTTTTCTTTAATACATACGATTACGTGAACACTACTTACTGTGCACAAATTGAAAACCCAAGCATGGTTGCTTTCAGTGGATACCTGTAATATTCTTACACATAATTCTTATTCAACATTTATAGAACTAAATTGCAAGATGATTGAGAACGTTGAAAGCTGAAAGCCTGCAGCTTATGAATGAAACTCCAATAATCTGAGACTCAAAAGCTTGTGCTTTGAAACGAGCCCAAATACTTTGATTCCTTGTTGAGCTCTCGAGCTTCTGACTCCCTCTGTGGATCAAGTGCTCTGGAAGGAAATAGCAAGTGGGTGAAAATTGCCTGGCTGTTCACAACTTGCAAGGAGAAAGACCTATTGAAGAAGCCTCAGATGACATATGGCCAGTAACTGCATCTTTTACCTAATGTAGCTTTTTCTCTCTCAGTGCTGTTGCTTGTGTTTCAGCCGAACATGTTCACCACGATTGCATAATGATATATATTTTTCTACAAATTGTACCTGACCTAGGTATGCATTGTTGATCTCTAAAGGTGATGTTCAGTGTGTTCCAAAGCCATGGCTTCTCATTTCTCTGTCTGTGGCTAGCCTATTTCAGCAGCAGAGCGATGCAGCTAGCACACATGCAATCCAAGTCATGGAGCGCTCCTTTGGTGTTCTGTGCAGGATGCAGCATATCCATCCGGCAAGACACTGGTATCAACAATAATGGTGAGTGTTGGTGGCACCTGTAGGAGCCCGTTGTGTTGGTTGCGTATGATTATTTCCCCTGATGAAGTGCATTTTTGAAAGGTTTTCTTCATTTAGAATAATAGATGTCAGCAACAAGCACACTCATAATCCACAAGTTCTTTGTGTCTTCTAGACTGCCCATTTGCTCCTATATGCAGTATGGTGAGCTGGCTATGTTAGACAGCCTTAAAGTTATGAACATTGGCTGTTGTGTTGTAATGCAGTCTAACTTCTGTTTCTTAGTGAACTTATTTGTGGTCTACTTCTCGCACCTAGTGTAAAGTCGAAATAGAAGAAACTCTATTGGCTTTTTATGCCTGTCAGAAGTTTCATGCCTTCATCTATAACATTGTAGTTTTGCTCTTGTATCATATTAAATATATTTTCAGTCTTCACTGTTTGTGTGTGTGTGTGTTGAGGCTTGGCATTGGCTTCTGAAAATACAATATCTGTAAATATCAGCACATAATTGACAACTATACACTCTTGCATGTAGCATGGTTGTAACAATGATCTGTATTTTTCTAAGTTCCAGCAGTAACAAGGGGTTCGGTGCTCCACGGTCATGTACAGTGTATCAAGAACAGAGCACAGAAGACCAACAAGTATAAAGGGACTGCCAGTGACTGTTCTCCTGCTAAAAGTTTACAACAGCAGAAAGAGCACATTGTGATGTCAGGAGCAGCTGCTGCTTAACTTCTTAGCAGTGCATTATTCAGCAGTTCATTTGCTTGCATTCGAAATTATTTAATTTTTGCATAGAAGATACCAAACTATGACACTAATTTAAAGGCTGCTGTAGTGTTAGTGGGCAAATATTTTTGAGCTGAAGTTTTTTAACATATGTGTTAAGTGCCTGCGTGCCTCTACATTTACATGCCAGAAATCACAGCATTCATGGTCGCCAATGGTAACTGTGTTTGCATTCTTTGTAGTACAAGAAGTAAAGCAATGGATGCAGTAATCGTGTACTTAGTTGATGTAATCCTTCAGTGTACACTCATTTGTATAGCACCAATGATGCCATGAGTGTATAAGCTCTGGGAAGTGAATCTATGTGGATTATTTTATTTGGAAGGAAGAGGATCATCTCTACTCCTAGTATATCTTAACAGTAGATTTTAGTGCTTGGGTATTATCCCGCTGCCTGTCCGTCCTTCAACAGTCTACTTATATACTGTGTAAGTGTAACTTTTTAAATGTATACTTTGCTCGGATAGGTTTCTTCATAATGTAATGCAAGTGACTTATCATCTATGCAGCTCTACGCAGACTAGAAATAAAAGTATTTATTTTTATATGTAGCTATAGCATGCATTCACTTGTGTTTTTCTAGGTGCCTGTACAATTGTTTAGCCCTACAAAAGTGCTGGTATACTCTAATATTGAATCTAGCATCCTAAAATAGTTTCTTAGGGGAAGTAAGAATGTGTTTACAACCAATATTACTATCCTCAGATGAACTGTGAAAACTCTGTGGAAATTTATTTACATTTTTTAACTTTGTGAAGGCAAATGTTGTTATGCTCTTTTATTGTGGTCCCTGTTTCATGCAATTGACACATAATTACTTTGCAGTGGCATAGTATTAGTTGTTATTTTACACATATGTGCTGAGCAACATCGCAGTTGAGGCCAGCAGCAAGACATACATGCAGTGCACTGGAGCATCACCTCACATAGTGTACAGTCTTTGCCCACCAGTAAACTCAATATTTTTCAAGCAGACTAATAGACAGCTGTATGGGAACTGTGTTGATGTGCAAACTTTGAAGTCTTCTTGAGGAGTGTTTTTCATCATTTTTGTCCAAGTGAAGTAGCTACCCAAGGCCACAACTGGTGGGAATGTGGTGGTTTCCTCTTCAAAAGCACTCCTAGCAGCTGCCTCAATGTTAGCATGGGGTGAATTCACGAACTGGAAAGATAATTGGTCTTTGTTTTCTTGGCCGAAAGAGTCACTTCCATCATTGAGCCACCATGACGCGCCAGAATAGAAACTTTTAGCTAAATAAAGTTGATTCTACTTTTGAGAAGTGTTTTGGGGAAACGAAATGGCACCTATAGCTTTCAATATAAACACTGTTCGCACCAAGGAGCTTAATAGCTTATAATTGTATTATTCATGTATTGTCTAGAATTTACTCGCGCTGTGCCAACTTTCAGCCCAAGTGCCCTAACATGCTTTGTTAGTGGGTTGTGAATGAGTCAAGCTATGTAAATAAACAGAGTAATATTGCAGACATGTACAAAATATTGATGCACAGCCCTTTTCTTTAGCATGACATTGTCAAGGGCTTTATTCTTGTGTTTTTTATAAAAACTGCTTGTCACTGGGCAGCAGCGGAAAACTATGCATCAAGCTTTTGCGAGATGGTTCGAGAAACACCGTGTTCAGACATAACAGTGCCGGTGGATTTCTCTCGTAAGTTACTTTCTGTAGTATATTCAAAATGAGTGTATTATAATTGTTGTTTTATAGCCATTCGTTTTAATATTTACACCTGAGTGTATGTATGTATGTATGGGTGTACATATGTATATGTGTGTGTGCGTGTATGTATGTATGTATGTATGTATGTATGTATGTATGTATGTATGTATGTATGTATGTATGTATGTATGTATGTATGTATGTATGTATGTATGCATGTATGCATGTATGCATGTATGCATGTATGCATGTATGTATGTATGTATGTATGTATGTATGTATGTATGTATGTATGTATGTATGTATGTATGTATGTATCTTGTAAATGAGAATCCGTTTATCATTGGTGAGTAAGTTTGGTAATGATTTGGCTGAATTTGTTTCTAGTTATTTCTCTTTTGAGCCATTATACATTTCAATTTGTTTTGTACTGCATAAAAATAAATTTAACCTTACACAGAATATGTGTGTTCGAAGAAGTTGTTTCATTTACCAACCTACAGTCATGGGCAAGAAATTGGGTAAAATGGAACGAACCTGCGAAGATTAGTTTAGAGAATAGCTACTCTACATGGCATATCTCGTACACATTGCGTTGGTTGAATATGTCGATTTCAACCTTTCAATTTTAATCAGAATAAGCAAGCTATCACCCGTGGTTGTATATGTGTGTGATATTTATGCATACTGTGATACCGGTTCGCAATTACAATTAAGGTCACAAACCTAGTCAAGCTGAATACACCAATTTTGTCCATGCACCTTTCATCTGCACTGGAACTGTTGATAATAAAAAATAAACTTCAGTTTAGAAATTTATTCTAGTAACAAAAAGCAGGGTATCTCTTTATCACACAAATCAAATTGCCATTGTTCTGTTCCATTCTGGACAATAGGGGACCCTCTCAGCAGAACTCGATTAACTGCTATAGTTCATTTTAACCATTGACAGCGACATTACACTGAAGCGTGCAGCATGACAAATAGCGGGAGAGAAGACACAAACTAATCACTCTGTTTGCGTCAGCTCTAACTGTCCGTGCTCTTTGGTCTTGCTGCATGTGATGATGCCCACCAAATTAGCACAAAAGCGTGTCCCTACAAAGGCAGTCAACTTGGCTGCAAGCAGTTAGCTCACTGCATGTGTAGATTTTCTTCAAAACCCCGTGAAGACTGATTGCTGGTCGAATATCCAAACACGTGAAAAGTAATATACCAGGTATGATATTAGTATTACAGCACTGGACACTTTTGCGATAAGAGAGGATGGAGGAGAAAATTATGAACCCTGAATTGTTTAATTTTTGAAGGAGCACAATACAGCGCTTTTGGGTCAAAAGGGAAGTGAAAGAAGCAAGTGCGAAAGCCTACTTCTCAAAAAATTAGTACCCGCCACCACGCATAATGTCAGGCCGGGCAACCTCTTGAAAAAAAAAAGTGCTCAGTGATTCTGCAAATCGAACCAAGTACTTCCTAGATTGTAGTTGAGCGCTGTAACCGCTCGTCCACTGCAGCAGTGCTTGCATTCGCCCTATTGCTGATATATCGTCATTCCTTCGATTGAAGCCAAATGCAAAAACGTCCGGTGAAACTTTGTCAAAAATAGAAAAAATAGTTAGAATGCGTTTGCCCAAGGTTACTAGAAGATAGAAACCGCCACGTGTGACTGTATAACCGTGCGCTATTTATTCTTGTACATTACTGTCATGACGTTGGGATAGCCGGCTCTAACGTAGGCAACCTTCTCATAGTTTGCCAAATATAAATAAGAAAATAAAAATATATATCGGCCTGTGACAACGCTAATCAACTATTATGAGTTCACTGTCACTAGTGTCACTTTCACTAGATGAATGCTCAGTTTGCTTCCATTATCGTTATTTAGGAAAGTTTTGGCTCATTAACTCAACTCTCCTAATTAGCATTGATTCTCACATCTAAGGACAGTCACACTTCATCTCGCTTTCTGAGTGGCTGTCACTCCCATATAACGCGTACTCCACTTTTTTATGCTCTCCCAGCATCTGACGCTGATTTGCGGAGACTTTCTCTGACGTCTGCTGGGCCAGAAAGTTGTCTTTATTATCTATCAATTTCAAGCTTTCGCGAAGCCGAAACGAGAGTCTCTCTCTCTCTCTCTCTCTCGTTATTTTCATCCTTTTCGCACGCGTGATTGATTTGTGGGGTTTAACGTCCCAAAACCACCATTTTGATTATGAGAGACGCCGTAGTGGAGGGCTCCGGAAATTTTGACCACCTGGGGTTCTTTAACGTGCACCCAAATCTGAGTACACGGGCCTACAACATTTCCGCCTCCATCGGAAATGCAGCCGCCGCAGCCGGGATCTGAACCCGCGACCTGCGGGTCAGCAGCCGAGTACCTTAGCCACTAGACCACCGCGGCGGGGCTTTTCGCACGCGTGATAACGTCTCTCGACCTCAAGACTCGTATACACGCCCCTTGCTTTGTTTGCGCACTCAAACAACGCTGGACGAAATATTTGCACCGTGTTTTGTGAAAAGCATTAGCACTGAGACGCCTCCCGACGAATCTCCCTCATTTTACGTAGACATATACCTAAGCGTAAGCGTATGCACGTTCTCGCATTCCGGCTTTATAAAAATGCTGCGGTGCATGGAACCAGCGAAATTGCGCTCACAATTTCATTTGATTACTGCTGTTATCTATTTCCGCACAATTCGTCTACAGGCACCAAAGTCGCTCATGTGCATTGTAATAAGAATATTGTAACAAAGGATACCTTTGACTATAGGTACAAAACACCCTTACGTTCACCACTATACCGTGTTAGATTGCACCGAATTAGTTAAGTAGCAGCGCAGCTTCAATGAAATGTAAGGTAACTGGTCGCGTTAAATAGGGGAAGACATTCGAGGCACATTTTCAAACATTGCATGCATCGATTTATGTGTGGTTTCATTTATGTGGTGCACCTGGAGTGTTGTTTACTTGTACTTGGCGAGGTAGTGCATGGATTGCTCGGTGGCTTAAGGCCATCGAGCAATTATTTTTTTAGCTACAGTCGTTAATTAAAGGCGAGTGCTTGGCTTTGCACCGCCCACCAAAACGTCTATTACAACGTACGCGGCATCCCGTAAGCGCTGTAGCAGACGCTCGCGGAACTGAAACTTAGATGCAGCAAATCATTGGCTATCATCGTATACTCTCGATGCTAGACGCTTCACGTGCTACCTTGATATTATAGGCACACACTTATTTCTTTCCTTGTCATTTCTTCGGCTATCGTGTGCCCTCCTTACCCTCTTAAGTGCCGAATAAGTTAAATTCATACCTGCGCTATAGTAATCCCTCCAGATAAGAGAATTTTTGGCTAAGAAAATACGTAGCCAAAGAGAAAGCTTTGTGAATTCGGTCCCTGATTTTGTAGCGCCATAACGTAGAAGGAGTGATTAAATTGGACGACGTGGGGTTCTTTGACGCGTATACAATAGACGGATAGGATGAGCAGCCTCTGAGGCCGATACTCCACGCAATGCCCTAAGTGTTAGCCTTGATACGGGAATATATTATCACATATAGCACCATGGCGGGGTAATATTTTTTTATCAGAATAAATAAAAAAGACGTCCATATTGTAATAGGCACTCCATATAATTGAACTAATAATATAGCACCCTAGAAGCAAGCCACAAGTAGATACACATGCCTCTAAACATCATATACTCGGAAAAACTTCAGAGAATCGGCAGTTTGAGAAACCGATAACCGCGAACACTGACAGCCTGGCGTGATCAAAGCTCTGGGCTGTAGCAGACGACGCACGCTGTTCGAACCCACGATGTAGTATATTAGGGTATCGGGCCGCCCCGCCGCGGTGGTCTAGTGGCTAAAGTACTCGGCTGCTGACCCGCCGATCGCGGGATCAAATCCCGGCTGCGGCGGCTGCATTTCCGATGGAGGCGGAAGTGTTGTAGGCCCGTGTGCTCAGATTTGGGTGCACGTTAAAGAACCCCAGGTGGTCGAAATTTCCGGAGCCCTCCACTACGGCGTCTCTCGTAATCATATGGTGGTTTTGGGACGTTAAACCCTACATATCAATCAATCATATCAGGGCTTCGGGCCACGAGGTAGTGTACATGGGAGTTTTTAACACCGCATGTGGTTAGGTACGCCTGTATTTTGTGATAATGACGCTTATCTTAGAAACTAAAGCCTTGAAACACGAGCGGTGGTGAAAGTGGCTTCTTCATATTATGAGAAGCATACAAATAGAAGGGTACTACGTCAAAATTTTACAGCAAAATTTGGCGCATCAGACATCCTGGAAATCAATATTATGCGAAACATATGAATAGAAGGTGACTGCGTTGAAATTTTACAGCGAAAGCTGTGATGAGATCACAACTGGGGTCACGCGCAGTTGTCTGCCGCCGCCAATGGTGTCCGTAACCACATCGCTCGAAATTAGTAAAAAGAAATTGCACCAATGACATAGTTGGGCTCAAACTCGAGTCCGCTGGGTGCCAGCTTAGTATTTGACCACTGAGCCACACCGATTTTTCCTCTATGGCCTGTGTACATACAGTATTCACAAACAAATATATATCAAACAAAGGACAAACATGAACAAAAAAGAAAAGGTAAAAAGCGTCAAAGTTCACAGGCTTTTTCAAATTCCTTCATCTGAGGCTTTCCACTGCCCCGCCATGGTGGTCTTGTGGCTAAAGTACTCGGCTGCTGACCCGCAGGTCGCGGGATCGAATCCCGGCTGTGGCAGCTGCATTTTCGATGGAGACGAAAATGCTCTAGACCCGTGTGCTCAAATTTGTGTGCACGTTAAAGAACCCCAGGCGGTCGAAATTTCCGGAGCCCTCCACTACGGCGTCTCTCGTAATCATATGGTGGTTTTGAGACGTTAAACCCCACATATCATCATCATCAAAGCTTTCTACTATATGAAGCCATTCGGGCACGCCGATGCTTTGGACTTATTGACAAACTTGCCTTAGGCAGGCTTGATGCGGGAAAGCAATCGCGTTAATAACACTTATAAAACGCTTTCAAACCGCGAAAGAACAATTGGTCGTCGTGCAATGCGAATAGCGTAGCGAATTCATGGGTCGTCCAATGCTTCAACCTACAAAAAAAGATTTTTCTTGTTCACCCATTAACTGTGGCGCATGCCCACTTCAGCCATAATTTTTCATCATCAGGTCAAGCCCTTTCCGCACTGTTTAAGAGCATTAAGAATAGCATCAACAGAGTTGCCCAATGAAGTAAAATGGGGCCTCTTTAAAATAATTAAAGATCGTCCATATACCAAAAAGTTTTAACAAGACATCTTTCGTTGAGAGTGCTAACTAAACACCGATCAACGTCTACCACGAAAATGTTGCAGACAACAGGTGCCACACACGATCCAATACAAATACCCTGACGCTGCAGATAAAAACCACCCTCAAACGAAACAAAGGTGGAGTGAAGATAATATTCCGCAGTCACCACTATTTTTATTGAGCGTCATCATTATGCGTTACGTATTGGCACTAAATATATGTACATTGTTGTGACCGGCGCCGGAGCTGAAGAGGGAGCGGCGCTCCTTTAATCTTCAAACCAAACCGAACGACCGGCTGCCTACTGTTAGGACCGGCGCCAGGTCTGACAATGGATCGGCGTTCCTTTTGATGTTCCTTTTTAGTCGCCAAACGGGTTGGCGGCCTGTGTCCGCCATGTATTGTTCCCCCCCTGACCGGAGGGTGCGGCGTCTTGCCGCCACGACACCGTGAGCAGTTCGGGAGACCACAAGTGCAGCTTCTTCTTTGGAAGATGACGGCGGCGGCGGCGGCCGGAAATCGTCCCGCTAATTGAACGAGTCGTTCGGCGACCATTTGAAGCTTGTTTACGGCGGCCCTTTCGATGGATGCAGTCATCAACTTCAGACCCCTCGCCCAGCGACACCCCTTGACGAGGAGGAGCCACGTTCGTGCCACATGGCCGTGCAGTGACCACGCTTCAATTTTGAACGTTCACGTGGACCGTGCGTGCTCGTCACCCTCGCGGGTAATGTGTGATCCGTGGTTGGACGGTGCCCTCTGTACGCGGTCCCCGATCTAGGGATCTGGGGAGGACAGACCCTTTATAATGAGCCCCCACGGCTCATTCGGTGTGCTTTTTTTCGAGAAGAGAACCAGGCAGAACAGAGCAGAACCGAGCAGAACCATGTAGAACCAAGCACCATGGAGCGCTATGTTAGGAGTCATGTAGAGGCCTGCCACGTTTGAGGGCTCACCGTGTAGGGAGTTCGCAATGTATATATTGTAAATAAACCCTCTTCAAGTCTCTCTTCCTCCTGCCTCGACAACTTCATCCCGGACCCCCGGTGTCTGGAAACCCCGGTCGCAACAACTGGTTGGCAGCGGTGGGATACGAGTCTGCGACGGAGAGCGACATGTACCGGAGGCCAGCCGAAAGCCCTGGAACTCGGCGGGATCGAAGCAGCGTACCACCACCGCACGTAATGGGGTGAGTGCCTGGCTTTGTGCTTGAGATATATCGAGTCTTTTAGCCTAGATTCGTTAAAAGATAGATATAACCAACAACTGCCTGGCCACTGTGGTTGTTATCTCAGCACAGGGCAGCACTGGATGATTATCTGAGCAAGTACGCTAAAGCAGGAAAGCTTAGATGATTCAATAGGAACAAGTGGTAATGTTTCAAAATTTCTAAGGGTACGTTGCGGGTTAAATTTTAGGATGTTGTAAAAAGCAGGAGTGAAAAATTAACAAGAAAAAGTAGAGAGGGATGTTGGCCACGTAGTGCTACTTGGGTGCTTAAGCTTGTGGTCTCCGCTGTGAGATTTGCCAGGCTTCAATTTCTCTAGACCCAGAATTGAAACGCTGGTGGGTTTGTGTTTTGTCACAGCTGAGCCAAAGCAAAGTAGTCGCCATGGATCTTACGAGATTGACAAGAGAGGACCTGCTGAACCTGTGTTGGGATCTGGAGCTAGATTTTAATGATGATATGCCTGCTTCTAAACTCCGCGAAGTGATTCTCGAAAGCAATAGTGACAATGAGGAAATCGAGCACTTCGGGAATATGTACTTATTGGACCAGGAGGAGGAAGTACAAAGGGCGCAAAGAAAGGAAAGATGGCGCCAGGAGGAATTGGAAGCTGAGCGCAGGCATGAAGAACATATAAAAAGGATGCAGGAATTAGATGAAGAGATAGAAAGGCTTAATTGTGAATTGGTGGCATTGCAGCAGAGTGGTCAATCCATAGATGTAGCGCACGAACGGTGCGATGTAGCGGCGGTGCCATTTGAGACCGAAGCGAAGGCTACAGGTCAGACATCTGTAGATGAAGTGCACGAACGGTGCGACGTAGCGGCGGTGCCGATTAAGGCCGAAGAGAGGGCTACAGGTCAGAAATTTGCAGATGTACCGCACGAACGGTGCGTTTCAGCAGCGGTGCCGTTTAGGGCCGAAGAGAGTGCTGCGGGTCTGATATCTGTAGATATAGCGGCGGTGCCGTTTGAGGCCAAAGAGAAGGCTAGTGCCTGTAAGGGAATGGAACAGGTTTTAACCCATTCTGAGGGAAAAGAGCTCGCGGTCACAGCAGGGTGTGAGGGTTCCGTGGTGGTGGAAACGAAGTTAAGATTAACAGAGTGTTCCATCGAACCTTGCAGCCCTGTAGACCATGTTGATGAGCGTCAGAGGCGGACGAAAGGCTCCAGGTTTGGCACCAAGGAATGTGCCAAACGGAGAAAGCGTCCGAAAAACAGAAGCGCGGCAAGGCTCGCGATCAGCGCGGCGCGTTTGACGAGGACCTTCAAACGGCGTGGCGGATTTGCGAGAAAAGGCCCGTTGTCTTCTCTGACTGGCTTAAATCGCATGCGTCTGAGCGGCCGGAGAGTAAGGAACAGAAGTGCGCAATCTACGCGGCCGCGGTCTAACGATGAACTGATAGGCAATCATCAGGACTGGGCGCGCGAGATGGCGGAGGAGCATATCGGTGATGAAGAACGTCAGAGTAGGACGAAAGGCTCCCAGGTCCGCACAAAGAAGCGTGCACAGGGGAGAAAGCGTCCGAAGGGCAACAAAAAGGCAAAGCTCGAGATGAGCACAACGCGTTTGAGTAAGGGTTTCAAACGGCGTGGTAAAATCGCGAGAAAAGTGCCGTTGTCATCTCTGACGGGTCTGTATCGTATGCGTCCAAACCGCCGGAAAAGAAAAGCGCATCGTACGCGGCAGTGTTTGAAGGATAGATTGCTAGGCAATTATCCAGACAGTCCGCGCGAAAAATCAGATGAGCATGTGGGTGCTGGTGAGCATCAGAGATGGGCGAAAGGCTCCGTAGACGGCACCAAGAGACGTGCAAAACGGAGAAAGCGCCGTAAAAACAGGCAGGCAAAAATCGCGACGCGTTTGAGGAATGTATTCAAATGGCGGAGCGAAATTTCAAGAAAGTTGCCGTATCGCAAGCGTCCAAGCGGCCAGAGAACAAAGAAAAGAGAAGCGCATTGTGTGCGTAAGTGGTCGAGGGGCAAGAGACCCTTCCGTTGTTCTCGCGGTGCATTGGACGGGGTGCGGGGCAAAAGAGTCGGTGGTTTTCGAGGGGCAGGAAGCGACAGCAAGTCGGCTTCGAGGAACGTCGCGGGGTTCGGTAGCAGGGCGATTGACGCGTGTTGTAGACCCCGCTTCTCGAGAAAATCGTTCCGGGCGCGACCACCGCGAGTTCGACTCAGAGTTGTTGCGAACAGCTGTTAGCCTCTCGGAAAACGTCGACTCGGGACTGTTGAAAGGAACATTTTGTTTGTTTTTGTGATTTTGTAAATAACTCGTTTGTACTTTGTTTTCGTTAGCGCTCTATCATTTTGGTAGCCTATATGCGTTGTATAGATCTATTGGAAGGATAGTGACACGCATTAGAGCGTACAGAATTAGGCGTTTGTCATCGGCACCGGAGTTGGTTTGTATGCGTCCGAGCCGCCGGACAAAACGAAAAAAAAAAAAAAAGCACGTTGGGTAGAAAGGCAGACCCTTTCGTCGCTCTATCGACGGCATGTTTGATGGACTGCGGGAGTGCGAGGTACTCAGCGAGAGTAAGAACGCAGGTTGTCAGCGCAGAGCTTTGCGGGGGTCGGAGGCGAAGCGAATGGGTTTTGCCATTGTTCCATTTCCCGTTCGCCTAAAAAGACCCACAGGACGCGACACCGCGCGTTAGTCCCAAAAAGGAGTAGACATCCGTGAGCTTTTGACGATGGTCATTAGTGGATTTATTTTGTTTTGAAATTTGCTTTTGACTGTTTAAGTTGTTTTGGATTTTAATGTGTTTTTTAAGAATCTCGTCTACCAAATAGTGTTTAGGTAACACATTTTTTGGTTTTGTTCATTTCTTGGGCGTTGTACGTTTAGCTAAGGTAAGCGTTGTGCGATTGCATAAACGACACGCATAGGAGCCTGCGTCATGGTAGATACGTGTAAATGAGCAGGAGCAACGTTATGAACTAATTATGACTGAGCGTAGAGACGCAAAGTTATTGCTTGCGAGATTTTTCAGGATTCATGCGAAACTTTTTTTGTTGTTCATTTAATGTTTTGTTCGCATGTGTCCGGTGTGTAAGAAAAGCTAGCTCGTGAGTTTATATGTATGCTTTGTGAAAGTGGCAACAGCAAGGGAACGGTTAGGTGGTATCTCCTCCAGGCAGGCGCACTGTGATGTGCGTTTGCGGATGTATAATAAAGAGGTTCCTAATGCAGGTGCAGCACGGCAGTTATGCTTTCGTCTTCTCAAGAGGAATTGACGACTGGCTTTGGCGGCACTAAATTTCGGGAACTAAAAGATAGCGTGAAGTAAAATGCTTCATTTTATGAGTATGATACCTGGTGGGTTACGGCGGATTACTCACGCAGGCACTCGGGTATGCCACGGTGAGCGCATCACTTGACAATTAGTTTTCTTGAAAGCAGTTTGATGGGAAGATTATTATCGGATCGGGATTAGGAGTTTTGGTGAAACCTCAGAGAAACGTCCCGATTGCTGCTTTGTGTTTGGTAATACTGCTTAAGTAAGGTTGCTTTTGGATAATTTGTCGGACTCGACGTGTCTCAGTGCGGGCAGGGTGCTCTCCCGTGCCTGTGGTGGTGTGTATGAATGCTTTTCCCAGAGGGGAGCCACAAGGAACGAGAGGGAAAGAGTCCTTGGCTGAGCGTCATCAGCAGTGGCCTGGAAGACAGCACTACACAGCGACACTTCGAGCAACCTGTGCAGCTGGTCACCCTCAGGTCGCTTCTCCCGCCGGCGGACGAGCTGTTGTGACCGGCGCCGGAGCTGAAGAGGGAGCGGCGCTCCTTTAATCTTCAAACCAAACCGAACGACCGGCTGCCTACTGTTAGGACCGGCGCCAGGTCTGACAATGGATCGGCGTTCCTTTTGATGTTCCTTTTTAGTCGCCAAACGGGTTGGCGGCCTGTGTCCGCCATGTATTGTTCCCCCCTGGCCGGAGGGTGCGGCGTCTTGCCGCCACGACACCGTGAGCAGTTCGGGAGACCACAAGTGCAGCTTCTTCTTTGGAAGATGACGGCGGCGGCGGCGGCCGGAAATCGTCCCGCTAATTGAACGAGTCGTTCGGCGACCATTTGAAGCTTGTTTACGGCGGCCCTTTCGATGGATGCAGTCATCAACTTCAGACCCCTCGCCCAGCGACACCCCTTGACGAGGAGGAGCCACGTTCGTGCCACATGGCCGTGCAGTGACCACGCTTCAATTTTGAACGTTCACGTGGACCGTGCGTGCTCGTCACCCTCGCGGGTAATGTGTGATCCGTGGTTGGACGGTGCCCTCTGTACGCGGTCCCCGATCTAGGGATCTGGGGAGGACAGACCCTTTATAATGAGCCCCCACGGCTCATTCGGTGTGCTTTTTTTCGAGAAGAGAACCAGGCAGAACAGAGCAGAACCGAGCAGAACCATGTAGAACCAAGCACCATGGAGCGCTATGTTAGGAGTCATGTAGAGGCCTGCCACGTTTGAGGGCTCACCGTGTAGGGAGTTCGCAATGTATATATTGTAAATAAACCCTCTTCAAGTCTCTCTTCCTCCTGCCTCGACAACTTCATCCCGGACCCCCGGTGTCTGGAAACCCCGGTCGCAACAACATATGCAACGCACATATATACGCGTTAAACAGCCGCATATGTTTCATAAAAGCAGTTGTTTACAGTTGTGTAATGACGCCAACAGTAACAACGATTCATCTTGATTTTAGCAGTGCATCGAGAGACGAGGACTAGGAAAAGCAGATGCGCAATACGTGCAACACGCGCACTTTTTCTTAGTCCTCATCCCGCAGTAAGCTGCTAAAATTAAGATGAATATCCATACCAACTTGCTCAAGTTTCAGTTCTCAAGCAACAAACATATTAGCGATTCCAGAAGCAGTCAGCTAATACGGAGTTGTAGTGCTCGTGATGATGGTAGCACCGGACACCGCTACATGAATCAACTACAGCAGATGGCGCCTAAATAACATTCAGCTTGACCCGACGTGACGGCTGTATAAAAGGGGTACATATGTATTTAAAAATTGTTCTGACCCCTGGAGTGGCTCTGTAGTTGAGCACTTGACCGGTTTAATTCCTGCTGGGGTTAATTCCTGCAGGGAATTCCTGCTCGGACCTCGAAATTTATTCATTGCATTCATCGGGTCGACGCTGCCGATGTCAACTTTTCTTAGCGCTCGTGTGTTAACATTTCCCATGCTTGTTCCCATAATTCCTGGACAGATATAAACTGCCAATTACCTGTGGCAGATACCCACGGTTATGTGCAACATTCTTAGCGGAAAGCTTTTGACGTTGTGCACGTCGGGATTGTTTCATCACTCATGTCATGACCAGCGAGTCGTATTCGTCAAACTATTTTACCCTTCCCCATTCATATTGTTTTTGGCCGACCAGATAAGGAAGCACCCATATATTCAACAATATATATATATATATTCCTGCTCACGGCTGGTTATTTTTTCATCCACTTTTCTTTCTTGTTATTTACATTCCATAGGTTCTAATAACTTCCCCTGTACATTACTTGGCATTACAGTCTGTTATATCTCATGAATATTGTGTTAAAACACGGAAAAAACGAGCCCTTACGTATCCACTTCTTTCCCTTATTTTATTAAACGAGGGTCTCGTACTGGCAGACTTGGTGTCATTAGGTTGTATACGAGGGACTATTAATCAGCTGCCCGCTCATAATAAGTTCATGTGCTACGTGACGCCAAACATGCGCATAAAAGAGTGTTTTGACACTCGTCGCTTGGCTTATAGATGGCACTGACTGTCACTCCTACTTCTAAATTCACATATAAACCCAAAAATGTGGATGGAGGGAAGGCCGCTGTAGTAGCTCAGTGGTTAGAGCATCGAACGCGTTATTCGAAGGTCGTAGGTTCGGTTTCTTCTCACGGCTGGCTATTTTTTCATCCACTTTTATTTGTTCTTATTTACATTCCATTGGTTCTAATACCTTCCCATGTACATTACTTGGCTTTACTGTCTGTTAGATCTCATTAATATTGTGATAAAACACGGAAAAAACCAGCCCTTAGGTATCCACTTCTTTCCCTTATATATATATATATATATATATATATATATATATATATATATATATTGTTGATTATTCAAGTGCCATTCAAATTAGGTTGTTGAAACCCATAATTGCTATAAACAGTTCGCACGAAGCAAAGCAATATATGGAGGCTGCAGGCTGCTGTGACAAATCTATAAAGAATTAGATATGCCTGCATACATCAATCGACAAGGAGAAGAAAGGTGTTGATTGTTTGAAAATGGGAACACTTTCACAAATCTCCAATAGCCTCTGAGAGCCAATGTATGACAACGTCTGAAGTTTCGTTCTATCAGACTCTTTGAAGCTTCAGCTTTCTTTACGCAAATTTCTCGTCCGAAAGTGCATTAACATATGCCACCGCCACTTCCGCGCCATCTCGAATCTTAAACGTCAGCTTTGCCGCAATGTAGCGAGGTGAAACATAGTTTGAAGGGGCACTGGGGAACGTAGGGGTTGTGGGCAGCGGTTCAGCAGCATGATTTTTTCGTTTTTTGTTTTTCTTTCTACCCGGGAGCCTTCACATTCCATAACCTTTCAGCACCGATACCCAGCAGCCAGAATTCATTAGAAAGATTCAGAATAACGTTTGCCGGTGTTGCGGGCGTTGCTTTAGATGTGGGCGCCATATGACTTTTAGAATAGCGTTTGCTCTCCCCTGAAGAAAAGTCTAGGGGCTTTAACCCCGACTGCAAACCCAAATGCACGGAAGCTACAAACAGCACTTCGCGGGCCTCGCGGGCCGTGATCGCCGCACGCTATTTTGGATTTTCTGCGGGGGGGGGGGGGGGCGCGAACGCCAACGGTGGCTCGCGTTACGACGAATGCGCAGTGGCAGCAACCGCACCGCAAGGGCTCGCGGTGAGCTATTCTAAAGCTCTCTATTGTTATAACTGATAATGCGGCATGCTGACTGCTGTAACGGAATATTTCATCATAGAAAATCAGGTTTTCGTTGTTATAACAGATATATTGTTAAATATTGTATCGTCAAAAGTGGATTCGACTGTATATCCATGGCGTTGTATGCCTAAGTCGTCTTCTTTGCATTATTGTAAAGCTGTCTGCGAAGCCAACTTGCGCACCAAAATTTGCAAAGGAGATATGAGAAATCCTTTACAGGTTTTATGCAGCGGAACCCGCGTATATATAACTCGCTAGAAATAGTATTGCATTTCTTATATCAAATTTAGACCTTCTTATACTTGTCCCTCTTTATATAAAGTGCGAACTTTGATGCACAGGTTGGCTTTTTGGTAGCGCTTTAAAGTACTGCAAACAAGCCCTGGTGGATCAGATGCGGCTGATTCACAAAGCTGAACGGATGGCTCGTGCCAGTGGGGACCCGAAATAGGGGCACCACCTTTCCAGACAGACTACACTCTTTACCCTGTATATTTACTGCAATGCACCATAGTTCTAGCCGGTATTGTTTCAATATATAGTATATATAATAAAAATTGGCACTACCTTTAGTATTAGGCGACCTACAGCAATACCCGGGGATTTTTTTTTCCTTGGTGCCAAATTTTAAGGTCGAGGCTTGTCCGTTGGCGTGTGCCGTAGCTGTCATGACGATGATGCTAGTGACGATGACGATGATGACGATGGTGATCGCAAACAGCGACGTGCTTATGCAGTATGTGGCGTCTCGATATGCTCTAAGATGCATTACGTATGACTGAAAACCAGCAGCAGGGGAACGTGAAAATAACAACAGAAGAGCGTGCGAAGACTTAGTATTGGGGAACTTGATACTAGATCCTATACCTCAAAGCAGTAATAATGAAGTCGAAACGAAATTCACCACTCAACACAACATGCCATTTAGGACCAATGAACATTAGATATAACTCTACACCACCTGGTCGCTCATTTACATGCGTAAGTGGTCAATGTCACGGGTAATTTACGACGACCCCAACTCCGAATATCCCACTGCTTCGCTCACTCATCATCATACATTTCATGGATGTGGAGTTTTTTTTTTTACAGTTTTTAATCTGCCGCACTTCGTAGTTGCACATGCGGGTTATATGCAGGCATGGGTTGTAGGTGAGGAAATACGGTATCGATGTGAACAGAGTCTTCAAATTTTCACGTGCAACGTGAATGCGTAGTCGTCGGGCGCCGGAACCGCCTATAGCCTGCCTTGACCGTAATGTAGAAGTTTTTTTTTCGCTTTCAATATTATACTCAGCGTGCTTCTAGAAATGCTTCCCACAGCGTTAACATGAGACCTTTCTCTACGTTCATCTGTGTTGATTACTACCCGCTTTGCGCAGAACAGCCAAGTATTTCCACATAACTTGGAATGAATAGCGCACAAAACACGCGTATAGAAGATACGTAGACAGCACAAGCGTTAACATCAATTGAAATTACGTCTCTACTTTTTGTATCATTGTTTCATGCACACCCTATTCGAAGTTGTGCATCTTTACGAACATGTCCAACTTGCAGCATTTATAGGTTTCTCCGTTTTACTACGACCATTGCGTTAGCAAACGCTCATAGTCAGCGAATGGCTGCCCTTCGCGACGATGGATCATGGAAGAAAGCACGCGAATGCAAGCGATAGTTTATACCAGCTCGGCACGGCATGCTCCCTGATCACGCCGCCCTCACTAAACAAAATGCGGGAAAGTTCCCTTCCGTGGAGAAAATTCGATGTTCTGTGAGAAAAAGCCACGCTTCAGGGGAGCGTCGCTCTGCCTGTTGCTCGATATATCAAGTGTTCTGGCTATTACGATACAGCAGTAAATGTTCTTAAAAACTGGCGTTAAAGATTGTCTAGTTTGGAAGTACTTCAATATAGTGAGTAATTCAAGTTACCTGAGTTAGATATAGCAGGATTTTACCACACCAAATTAAACGATATTTCAGTTTTTAGCGAGTTTATCACATGCGGGTTCGACTGTATATAGTTCTCACTTACCAGCGTTTGGGAAAGTGCACACACGTATTCACTAAGCACTCGCGAAAATGCCTTGAAGCGTACATATCAGGAACATTGAAATATGCGCGAGATGGTGATACTTTGTTATTCACAACTCAACTACCTTTTTCCTATCGTCTTCGTCACGGTAGTGGCGTTGTGGCTCATCATGCCTATATAATATTAGCACAGAGGGGGTAGAAGCTTAACGCATGGTTATAAAATGAAGGTGTGTTAGCCGATGTTCTGTTGTTCTTCAGGACAAATAAAAATGACTTTTTTTGCAGCTGGTGTTTCCTTGGGTTTAGCTGGCGTAGACAACAGCAACAACATTTGTCACGTGTTTTGACATTTTGCCTATAATAATGTCTAAGAACTCACGGATCCTTCAGTTATGAGTCAGTGCTAGTAGGGCTAATTGTGTAGCGTTCTTGCCTAAATTTCATTTTTCGTTTTTTGGTTTTTGGTTTTTTTACCATGAAAGTGTTTCGTCGCGGGGCCCATCAACATTTCAGTGAGGTACTTCCTTCATGGAAATGACGTCTAAAAACACGATTCACAAGACGAAGAAAAAAATGGCAGTGGCTTAGCTCAGCTATGCCAGGATGTACGTATAGCGTTAGCAAAGGTTCAGCTATTATTCTTAACTTTCCAGAGTGTCGAGAATTAGCTTGATTATCATGCTTACTGCTGCTGCAATGACACACGTATATTTATTTTGCCGGGCAACTACTTCGGGATCCGATGAGTTAAGCTTCTCCGCACCGTTGAGCAGCATTTGCACTCTCCTTCTTCATTGCTGTACCACAGTGGAAAACGCCAGTCAGAGGCGCTATCAAGCGGCTCCAGCGCAGTGTCAGATGGCGACTGCACAGGGAAGGCGCGCGCGTCGGCTTCCATATGTCTACCAAGGCTATGACGGCACTCCTCTGGAAAGCGCACACCGGCGGCGGCGAATCGCGCGCCGCCGCGGCCGAGTGCGAGGGAGGTGCCGGCTCTGGTGCGTGACACCACTGATCATCTGCGCAGCGCATCGAATCGCACGCACACCGGCGGCGAGCCGCGCGCGGCGGCGGTGGAGTATCATTGCGCATGCGCAGACCAGTGCCACGCGAAATTGGCTCAGTGAGGCCAGTGTAGCTAACACTACAAAAAAGTGCCGTAAACTGGAGTCGAATCCACGATCTCTCGGTCGGCGAGAACATCTGCCCGACACACTATCCACTGCTTTAAAAACACGCCTTTTATATCTGCCGCTGCACCCTCATAATATACACTTGGTAAAGTGTGATAATGCATCACGACCGTGAAATTCACGATTAGTTCCATCAATGCTTTGTTTATAGGTATACCTCCTATTCAATGCATTTCCAATGGAAGTATAATTTCGTCAACGCTTCAACACACAACACACATGCTCGAAGATGTGTGTTCGATTCGTGACCATGGCGGCAGCATTACAGTGTGGTCGAAATACAAAAGCCCCTGTGTATATCAAGTTAGGTGCGCATATAAAAAACTCAAGTTGAGGAAATATGTTAAGGCCTACCACCCAACACAGCCGGTCATCATCAATAGTTTCCACTCAATCACTCGCAGACTACACTGTGTGTCACAATAATATTGTCGTTCTGGTACGTGAAACACCAGCAGTTGTTAAGACGAAATCTTCGTACCCTTCATCAAACGCGAAATTGGACTGGAGTCCCACGTAAGCGTCTCGCATTGGCGTCAACACGAGTGGTATAAAAATCCTCACGTAATGACGTCATCATGACGCCACATATCGCAATAATGTGTGACGTCATTGTGACGCCATGAAGACGTTGCAGTGGTGCCATGGGATGTCGCAATACGTTATGGCGTCATCGCATGTAATCGCACCTTGGTCAACGGTAGGCCAATCCCAACGGTGGTTCAAGTGCAGGTGAGGTACCCCCGATCCTGGAGGCTATACGCAACATTAGGTGCAGAGAGCTTGCGGAGAGTGGCGGAGTGGGATAGGTACATCGACTAAGAAGAAAAAGATGGATTCGCCTATTAGTCGTCCTAGGCGAGTGCCTAAGAGACTGTGTGGGTTCTTAATCCGTCAGAGCATAACTCTTTCGGCCCTGGAATCTACGACACCGCACAAAGTTTCCTCTGGCACTTTGGAAACGAAACCTAAACTGCTATTTCTTTTTAATGTATTTCTTCAGTTACTCCCACTGCGATGGACGCCACCTATAAAGCATTTCTCTGGAGCTGAGAGCAAAAAGCAAGAAGACGCCTGACCGAAGTCATGGGTGGTGTCGAGGTGGATAAACTGAGGCGGGTAACTACTGTTTTCAGGGCAAAGTAGCGAAGTTGTTTCGATGCCTTCCACTTTGTCAATTTAGACGTTGGTTCAGAGTTTGTGCACTCTAATGAGTAGGAAGAATAAAGTTGTCATTTCTCGTTCACTGAGCCCCGACGATCGAAATTAGCGCAATGTTTGCAGATCAATAAGTGCACCACCTACTCAATTATTTTATTGGTGGTATTCTAAGGTTCTAACGATTGAAAAACAGCAAAAATAATGTTTCAGGCTTGAAAAGCTTGAGGGACCATACGTAAAAATTTAACTGTTATTGAGATGTGTATTTTCGAGTACACCGACGAGATAACAAGAGAGAACCACTACGTAAGCAATGTGCCATCATTGTGGAAAATGATATCCAGGAAACCGGGAAATTATGGAAGCCGAATGATTGCAAAAAATGAATCAACAGTATCAGCGCCCTATATATTATTCTGCAATCAAAAAGCTAATCAATATTATTATAAAGGGGCGTACTCAGCACTCACTACCAAAACTTCTGAATATTGATACCTGGTGTTCTGAGCCACCAAGTCCTGACAAGCCGAAGAAGACAAAGCCGAGGGCGGATGGGCTTCGATCGTGATTGATATTTGTGTCATGCTGTTACGCAGTTCTAGCCCTTACAGCCCCTAGCAGGGGACATTAGTAGTACAGGGAGTAGTGGGAGGCTGCCAACGTGCAGCTTGGCGCCAGGAGTGTAAGAGAAGACCCAGTATTAGGCCAAGAGGGCAGCGGATAGCCACGTAAGGTATGCTCCTCCACTCCCTCCTTTACGAACCCTTTCTTTTTCGGTATAAAATAGAAGTTTGCTTCCCCCTCCAGCTATTCGGCTAAGCCGGTCAAAATTCGACGAGGGTGAAAGGCGAACACTTCCGTGTTTGTGGAACGTCACTTAAGAGCTGTCCAAAGATCCCGACTCTCAGTATACTGCGCTGTCCCCCTCTAGTGAATTCCTTGTGGCCATGCCGTAGTTTAGGCTCCTAAAACGTGTGATTAGGTGACGTGATTCAATTGATTGATATGTGGGGTGTAACGTCCCTAAACCACCATATGATTATGAGAGACGCCATAGTGGAGGGCTCCGGATATTTCGACCACCTGGGGTTCATTAACGTGCACCCAAAACTGACTACACGCGCCCACAGCATTTCCGCCTTCATTGGAAATGCAGCCACCGCAGCCGGGATTCGATCCCGCAACCTGCGGGTCAGCAGCCGAGTATCTTAGCCACTAGACCACCACGGTGGGGCTGACGTTATTTTCACTCGCAGATTAGCACTGCAGCCTCAAGCGCATGGTGCCTTAAAAATTGGCAGATCCCACGTACAGTTCGGAATCGATGATATGTGAAGCACGACCGAGAAATGTTGATATGTCACTTTAAAATCAGCACAACGTTACGAGGTAAAGGTGAATTATGCCACACATGACTTCCGTGTCATGATTATCATATTTGGATGCGTCGTTTACCTTCCTCATCTATTCACGTCACGTGATACTGAATTTAGTATATGTGGAGCTAATGAAACAGCCGCGAGCACGCTATGAGCGTGGTATGTTGTCATGTTCTTACATGACACGCGTGTCAGCACTATCATACCTGCACCAGTCATATATTTCGTCCTCCATTGACGTCACGTAATACTGAATTATGTATATGTGGAGCTGGCAAAATGGCCGCGAGGGACCTTGAGGGACCCATTATACTGCAATGTAGCGTTGAAGCGAGCGCACGCTGGGCACAGCGACACTACGATAGCGAAACGCAAGCATTCTATAGTCTGACGCCAGGCGCGACTAGCATCCGTCGGCGCGGCCCGATGGCAACCGGCGCGAAATGCGACATTCTGCATTTCGAGCCGATACATTACCCAAACAATACTGCGTCTCCCTGTTTTCGTGATGGAGAGACGCTGGATGTGCTGAAACGTGCATGCGCCAACACAACGCAGTGCTGGGCGCGCCTTCGAGAATATATGGCAGGCAGATCGGTGCCTGAAGTGGCATCGCAGGCATAATGCGATGAAACGAACGCCGACGTGCACGCGCACCGGGTCACGGCGAAGTGCACTGGCGCCTTGAGTGTGCATTGTAGTCATGTTCTTACATAACACGCATCACATGAATATTATGCTTACACCTGTCACATGTATACCTTCGTCATCCATTGGCGTCACGTAATACCAAATTTGGCATATGTGAAGCTAGCAAAACGGGTGCGAGCGCATCATTAGTGTGGCATGTAGTCATGTTGTTACATGACACGCATGTCGTGATTATCATGTTTGGATGTGTCAATTACCTATGTCGTCCGTTCGCGTCGCGTAACACCGAGTTTGGTAAATGTGAAGCTAGCAGAACGGTTGCGAGCGCATCATGACGTAGCATGTAGTCATGTTGTTACATGACACGCATCTCATGATTATTATGTTCGCACCAGTCACATACCTTCGTCACCCACTCACGTAGTGTAATACCAAATTTGGTATATGTGACGCTAGCGAAACGGCCGCGAGCGCACCATGAGCGTGGCATGTAGTCATGTTGTTACATGAAACGCATGTCATGATTTTCATGTTAGAGTCTGTCGCTTGTGTTCGCCATGCAATCATGCCACACCATACCAGTTTTGCAACATGCCATGTGAATGAAGACACCGCAGGAGCTGCAGGACCATGAAATGTAAATCAGGACAATCATGACATACATGTCATGATTTTCATGCTATGACTAGTCAAATATGTTTTTCATACAGTCATGTTATGCAATACCAAGTTTGGTATCATACTATTATCGCTAAAATTCGTAGGTGGCTAGATAGATAGATAGATAGATAGATAGATAGATAGATAGATAGATAGATAGATAGATAGATAGATAGATAGATAGATAGATAGATAGATAGATAGATAGATAGATAGATACGCTCCAAGTCACCGAAGTTCGCTAAGAAATGCTTCACATTTAAAAGTGACATTTAGTTCGTGGTGCTGGTGTAGGTCTACAGTTAACATTATTGTAAGGCCCTAATATGTCGCCGCATATTGTTCACGAGAGGTAATTGCCAATAAAGCAAAAAATGTAAAGAAACTGCATCCAAGTGTTGTACACACGCACTTTTTGATGGAGGTATTGATATATACAGCCACTTAAGTCATGCAATTATTTCTTTTAATGGCCTTTAAAAGTTAATAAAAGCAATCATATACTGGTGACGGTAATAGCGTTATAAAAAATTGCGTGTAAGAACATTATTCCATTTTTTTGTGAGCTTATTGTAAAGATACCTTCAAAATCTCTCGTCATATCTGCATTATTACGCCCACGGCACGGCTATATGCTCTCCCACAGCAGAGTACCTGGTACTCCAAATCGTTGCCCACTTTTTCTAAACACACATATCTGTTTGTTGTAACAACATGGTCAGAACCTGTTAAGATACGCTTCATCCTATGGCTTCACGCACTTTCTACCAAGGGAAATTCAGCGAGTCCTTAAGTTTCTTAATGGTATCACTGTCACTGTCAACTAAGCACGTGTGGTGCCATTCTCGGCCCCCAAAGAACGGGGTCAGCTTCACCTCAGTGTTAAGTACGTGAGAATGAACCTGTAGCAAACTCTTCACGGCAGCAGATGTTGCTCCATGACAGTACCGCACAACGTTGCTTGAACCAATGTGTTGCTCTCGCTAAGAGAAAGGTTGAAAGCGTGATGCCTCCTGTATACAATGTACAACACTGTAAGAGAAGCACCTGTATCTTCAGAGAAAGCTTCGCTGCAACGCGTATAATGAGAGAAAGATAACTCACGCTGGCGTGCCTAACTGAACAACCAAGTGACGATGTCCATCGTGTACGTGGCGACATTGTAAGAAGAGCTGATGTGGGCTATAGAGTGATCTCACAAAAGAACGTAAGGCACGCAGACATGAATGCCTAGGTCTATATTTATACACTTCTAAGAGCAAGCCGACCGCGCAGCCAGTGCTCTTTCGATGTCTACAATGTAACCCCGTCGTCGATTAGAGACCCCGTCAACAACGCAGGCTGCTTCACGAAGCGAGGACTCTCTGAATGAGCCCGGCCAGGAACACGCCGTAGAAACGCCAGCGGGCAGGGACGGGTCGCTGGTTCGGCCATGCCTGTTTTTCTTGATTCGACCACACTATTGTACTTTGGCTATGATGGTAACCCAGTTTGGAAGGTCAAGATTGAAAGGGTGATGGCGACCTTGTGCGCCGTTTTTATGTCAGTCGCGATGAGCATGCCGATTATGTTTGTCAAGAGAGCCCGTCACTCCCGCACGTTGCGCCCGTATCTGGGGCTTATCGCCATGTGGCGGTTAAAAGCCGCTCGCCTTTGCAGGGAAGTATGCGTGATTCGCCACAGCGTTTCACAGCCCATTAAGCGCGCAATAACTTTGATGCAGCTTAAAGAGGCAACGACAGCGTTTATGCTTAGTCGCTCCCACAGAACCTTGCGGCAAATACTGCCCAAATGGGACCAAACCATACAGACCAAATGGTAAGAAACAAGCACTAGCTGTCAGTGACTTGCATGTTGACCACCACAAAATCTGCTTGGTGCGGAAAAATGACAAGCCATTCCACTCGGGAAGGTGGATGTATAGCATAAGTGTAGAACACCACACTGGGTTATACAAAGGCATGAATACTTATTTTCATCATATTGCAATGCCAGAGGCGACGGGCTTTGGGTCTGCTATAATATACGTTAATTTAACCGGTTACAACCTTGAATGTATTGCGTAAAAAGCAAATGCATTCGCGAGCACTATTAATTTGTTTGACGAATTATTGTGGGACTTCCAGCTCTTCTTGAACGAACTGAGTGAGCGATTTCTCGTCTGGTTTTATTATTTACGAATTGAAGTTTCCGACTATTATAAGTGGCATATTGTCATTACGGCTGACTCATGCAAAGTGAAGGGTCGTGAACATCCCCACTGCCTGGGTAGAGGGAGGGGGGGGTTGTTTTCTGAAGCACATGGCAGAAGCTTCTTTCTTGTGCGTATATGAAAGCACTGATGCCATAGCGACCCTAAAGGGGGTCCACATTCTGAAGCAAATGTTCGTACAGCAAAATATCCCCGGTATCAGCGCACGCCGGCCACTTGTGGACGCACGGGCATGAAAAATACGTGGAAACCTAAGTAGCCTTATATGTCTTCACCGCAAACAACTTATTCTTAATTTTTTAATCTAGGTGGTTCCAAAAACGTGTAGGTTAAGCTTGAGCAAAAAGATAACTTCTTAGAAACTCTCAACCAGTCATCTGTATTGCCTATAGGCTATAATACTGTTTACTTTATGTATGCTACCATAAACAGCACTGACAAATGGGTGAGTTCGTGCGGATGGAACTTCGACCTCCATTCAGACTTCTTCGACGTGAAGCTTCGCTTCTTTGTCGCTTTTGGTAGGGGGTTGCCTTCACAAAAGTATATACAACCCTCATCGGATGGACCGACAATGCGGAATGCGACGTCTGCTGCACCAAAGAAGACATCGACCATCTGATAATGCCATTGCCCTCGATTTGCCTCTGAAAGAAAAAAGCTTTCGGACGCATTGCGACAATTGGATGATTGGCCACTCTCTATGCAGATGCTACTGGAACCCCGGTCAAAGCCTCTCTTGTCAAAGCCTCTCAAGGGTCAAAGCCTCCCAAGAGCAGTCAAAGCTCTCTTGTGCTTTTTGAAGACTACAGGCTTACGTGAACACCTTTAACTGTTGTGTAGTACCACCGCTGCATACGCGTCAACCCATTGACTGACAATCTTCGTTTTTCTCTCTCTTTTTCTTCTGTTTCCTCTCTCTTTTGTCTTTATGCCCCTCTTCCCATTCACACAGCGTAGGGTAGCAAACCGGGCATGTGCCTGGTTAACCTCCCTGCCTTCTCTCTTGTTGCTCATCTCTTCCCCCCCCCCTCGTGCGGATGCACAGCTTTAGAACGGCGCGACAAAGCCGACTAAAAGTCTATTGATCCCCAAAACACAAGCGCCGACTCAGAAGTAAAGGTTATTCAGTAGCATGGAGCAGATACAGGGTGTTTCAGCTAAAAAGCACCATGCAATAAAACATTAAAAAGTGTGCTACGCGTCTTCATCTAGCACAGTATTGTTCTTAGCTATATGTAGCACGTCAGAAAATTTTTTTGTTCCGCCAAGCATGCTAATTAACAAAGATTACTTAATAAACTCTATTAATACTGACTCTAGAG
The DNA here is from genome assembly GCA_013436015.1 of Rhipicephalus annulatus. Taxonomy (NCBI): domain Eukaryota; kingdom Metazoa; phylum Arthropoda; class Arachnida; order Ixodida; family Ixodidae; genus Rhipicephalus; species Rhipicephalus annulatus. Next base: position 27,598 of record WOVY01001604.1, read on the forward strand.
AAAAAAATTCAGTACAAAACTTGTAGCTCTTATCCAGAAATAACAAAATTGTCAAGTTACGGTAAGATAACAACGCTGGCTAATTTTTTTCAAGGTTTGTTTAAAGTGTGCGAAATAAAAAAATACCACGTGGATGCCTCATAACGCATGGCGCTTTGAGTGCCCTCAAATGTAAGTTGAACGAATTAGTGAGAGCTTCTCACGCACGAAAGTCACTTTTTCAGGCTATCGATGACTACGATGGACATTAAACGGTGGTTGGATGGTACCATTAAAAAAGAGGGGGGGGGAGGAAACGAAGACAATAAATAAAGGTAGCTAACGTTGTTGCTTGGGCGAGTTAGTACGACATAATTCACATACAAAACAGCGCCAATAACGAGGGACAAGAAAAGAAGGAGACAGACAGCGGCACTGACTTACAACAAGATTTATTTGCTAGAACTGCACAACATATACTTGAGCAGTATCTGCTAAAGTATATATTGGCCTGCTGACACATACACTGCCCAGCCTTTCTATTTCTGCATAAATAGAAAGGCTGGGCAGTGCATGTGTCAGCAGGCCTTCGATTGCTCTATCACAAAAAGAAATAGATTTTCTTCAGCACGTTGGTACACGTGTTGTTCATGGTGCGTTATCACGATGATTACTCGGCTGTTAGGTGAATTCTGTTTCCTTTGTTTTGTATTTTTTTTTCTCTTTTTTTGTCAGATACTGCTCAAGTATATAATGTGCGGTTCTAGCAAATAAATCTTGTTGTAAGTCAGTGCCGCTGTCTGTCTCCTTCTTTTCTTGTCCCTCGTTACTGGCGCTGTTTTGTATGTGAAGACAATAAACTTCGACGAAAAAGTGGCTGCCCCGTGCACTGCAATTCGAGACCGGAAGCAGCATTCAGCGCAGAACAAACGTTTTTTTAACGGGGCGAAGCTCTTTATAGCGGCACCCGTTCATCCACCGTAGCCGTTGTAGTGTGTAACAAGTATAACATTTATACTTCCAAAGTGGCGCCGGTGAGAGATTTCTTCTGTGCGTTGTTGATCAATAAAAAATAGTGCTCAATGTACATGCTAATGGCTGCTAATGGGGAATGAGAGACAGGAACATTCAGCTTTTAGTTAACGCGCACGCTGCGATCCTCATTACCAGCCATTGACATGTACATTGAGCACTATCTGACAAGAAAGGGTTGCTACGTTATACTCGCTGGGCGTAACCTCCTTGGTTTTAGAAAGGTTTAGCGAGCGTTGGGCCGCAATGCCATGAATACAGTGAACTAGTATATACCGTGAACTCGAGGTGGTTAAAGGTGGGAAGTAGACCCGAAGTGCAAGCCGTAAGAGAGTGTACGTGTGCCACCTCTCGTTTAGTCCTTGGAATGCCTGCTGGATGGCGATGCTTCTATACGGGGAATATATGAAGGAAAGGTGCGAGATGGTGGTACTTGGAGTGTTGAATAGATGGACGAATGAACACACAGACAGATGCATGAATGGACGCATGAACGGACGCAGGGGCGGATATATGGGCGAACGCAGGGATGGATGCACGAACAGACGCACGCACGGACGGGTGGATGGACGCATGGACGGACGGAAGCAAGAACGAATCGACGGACGAATGCTTCGCCCCACCCTCCGTCATTCACTCCGTGGATATGCTGCCAATTTTTTTCTCTCTTTTCAGGCATCTTCTCATGCACTTTGAAGACAATGAACACGTAAACATGCCAGCACTCTTCCTGTTTATGCGTCCTCCCATGTGTCTGCATCTTTATTTTTTGAACTATTGAAATGAATGCCAGCGATCCTGACCAACTAGACCAAATTATCGCCTTCACTTCCAAGAATCTTCCAAAATAAAATCAGCCTTGTGTAATTTCAACTTACAAAGATACTGTGCCAAGGAGTCCTTCTATAGTTTATTTTGACTTTGTCACTACGACTCCAAACAAGATAATGCAATACACTAGCACAATAGAAGCGGAGACAGTCAAGCACAGTCTCTCGAAATGGTCTCGGTCATTTCTCGGACATCCTCTACAGGTCATTCCGTAACAGGCTTTCCTTTGCTAGGACGGTACATTACGCCGTAGAAAGCGCTGCCACTGCATCGCATGATTCTGGATCTTAACGATGCATGCAGCGTCCTTTACCTAACCCTTTTCGTGAAGAGTCGTTAGCTTATGCACGAGGTCTATATACGGGAGACGCTCGCGGGACCGCTGAAGCTACACCGATGGCACATCAGCACGCAGATGCGGTATATGTGGATCGCGGCTTCAAGTTCAACAGGGCACGGTCTATTCTATATGCATTCTGGAGAAAAATATAGGCAAGCCGAGTCACGATTTTCCCACCAGCCGATGCACGGAACAAAGAAAGTAGACGCGCATTCGCATAGACGTTAGGCACTCTTATATACCCACCATATATACACCCTTGCGTGTGCGTATATTTTTTTTCTTTTTCTTCAGTTTTCTTGTCCAAGCACGCAGGTGCACGCGTGCGTGGATAGCGAAATGGTGCTGGGTATGCTTGATCCCAGACAGTTCAAGGTCATAACCGTTAACCTTTGTATCCCTCACCAGTGGGTCGGCCGCACCGGCGACGCCTGGCTCAAATGTCGAGGTTTACGGCAATACTCTCGTGTGTTTCGCAACGTCTCCTTGCCTACTCTGTATTTTATTTTCCGACACAGTTATCGTGCTACGCTTTCATCCTTCACCGAAAAAAAAAAGAAAAGATACCTTGTTTGAAAAAGACGACGAGAGAGCAACCTTGTTCTAAATTGGGTCGAATATATAGTGGCATCGAAGTGAAGTTGCATGCTTTCAAATATGCGTTAATTGATGCCTCTAGACTCAGTTGAAAACTTATGGTACAACATTGCTCTTGTATGAGAGTATTTAAATGACCGTGTAGCAAACTTGTTCACTCATTCAGAGCTTTGTTCTGGCCCTAACTATTTTGGCTTTGTACTGTTTCCTAAGACAGAAAGAGTATTGGATATCACTCACATTCACGTGTTCTGCGCACAATCACTAAAGCAAACAAGAATGCTAGCGTTAAAGAACAGGACAAAATGCGAAAGTTTTTAAACAATAATAAAAAGAACTAACCGACACTGATGCCAAGGAAAGTGTAAGGGATGTCATTAGAAGTAATTGTAATGTAAATATAGGTAAAGAAACGTGGACGACAAGATAACTTGCCACCATCGGGGACTCAATCTGCCACCTTCAAATAACGCCTGTGATGCTCTACCAACTGAGCTACAGCGGCGGTCATTCCTCCGTCCATTTCATCGGCTATGTGCATTTAAACGTAAGAGTGTCAGTCAGCGCCACCAGTAGCCATGATGGCGAGTGTGGAACAGTCTTCTGCAGCCTGTTGGCGTCACGTAGCACATCATCTTATTACTGGCTGGCAGCTGATCAATAACCCCTAGCATACTACCTGAAAGCCTCCATTCTGTCAAAACGAGACCTTTGATTTGAGTGAAGGTGTAGGGTCTAAATGTGGCACCCATATACCATAAGGTGGATGGAGGGATGGCCGCCGCCGTAGACGAGTTGGTAGAGCATTGAATGCGTTATTCGAAGGTCGCAGGCTCGGCTCCTGGTGGCAGCAAGTTATCTTTTCGTACACATTTATTTGTTCGCATATACATTGTAATTACTACTGATGTTTTGAACTAAATTTCACTGAAAATTTTTAGCAAATACTAATGTTCTATAAGAATCTCAAGAATTAAAAAAGTAAACTGATAATATGCAGCCGCGGATGATCTATATAATAGTCAGTATCAGACACCTTTTACTGCGAAAGCTGTTTTGAGATCACAAGGGTCATTTTTGGCGCCGCTGCCACCGTTGTCCGTAACCGCTATCGCGCGAAATACGAAAAAAAACTAAGAAAATAAAAGAACACCAAGGACCCAGTGGCAATTGAACCCGGGTCGCCAGCGTGCTAGCACAGTACTGTACCACGGAGTTGCGAGTCCGCCGTTGTGTGCAACTACGTTACACTGCTTTTCTGGAAAGGTATCGCGTTAATATGAACATTAAAGTGTTTTAGAACAGCAAAAAAAACAACAATCAGGCATCACGCAAGCGAATGCGTCACCGAATGCTTCAACCCATTACAACAGCTTCAGGTGTAGTTCTTCATCGTCGTCAGCCACAACATAAAAAGTTGCACAACATCTCTTGCAAGTGTGTAGCGGGTACCACGCTTCTCCGAAGAATGATGAAGAATGGCATAGCGAATGGCTCTGTACAGCGCACAAATTATAACGATTTATGGCGCACTAGGTACCCTGCAAGTGTTCTTATAGCAGCTACCCAAAGAACGTTTACAGAAGGCTCTAGAAAAGCCGCTGTTCCAGCTTTCGCTGTGACTGTGCTGTGCGTTCCGCGAAGGCCTGGTGGTGTTTTCTGAGTTAAAGATTAACGTACACTCTTGTCCAGGACAAAGTGCTGAATCTATGTCCGGGATAAAGTGCTAGATATAGCCATGATGCTAGATCGTTTCCTTTTACTTTCCTGGCTATAGCTGCAGCACTTTATCCGGGACACGATTTAGGCTGTACAGCGTAGAACCTGCGGAAAGCAAAGAGGAAAGCATGACACACATGGCGTTTGCGCACAGGGCACGGCAAATGGCAGAGTATATAGCTGAGTGAAAATATACTGGCGAGGGTTTATGGGTCCAGACCGGTTCTTCTTTAAAGGCCAAATCGAAATCCACACTGAAAGCCACCCCGCACTTCACAGCTTTTGTTCTCTTCCTTCGGACCTTTCCCCTTACAACAACCACAACAACAACAACAACAACAACAACAACAACAACAAACGAAGACAAGAACAAGACCTGTAAAAACACATAACGGCAAGCGAGGAAGAAAATTGGAGACGATGCTTCGCGCGAGCTGAGAAGAACGCTCTCAACAAAGTGCGAGCGTATAATCCCTGCACCTTCAGAACGAACGATGGCAGCTTATAAGCCAATGCCGCCCTTGCCACCCTGCAGTTCAAGACGCGTCCGCGCTAATTCAAGCGTCACGCCTAACTGCCGGCCGTCGCCTTTACAGCCTTATGAATAATGTAACGGACGCCACCACTTCGCGACCATCGAAGACGTCGCTAAGTTACCGCTTAGAACGGGCACTAAAAGTCGCGCCTCTCGGAATACCGCTTACGACGCGCCCGCCACCGTTTTTCTCGGTTAGGTACCGATATACATTTACAATTTCTCGAACAATCTATGAAACACCTGGGCCGACTAGGGACAAGTAGTTCAGCATGCTTACAAATGTCAAAGGCACCAAGCGGCCGCCGCTGTTCCTTGCAGGGGCACATTCATTGCCTCTAGCGCGTAATTCCCTGCTTTTAGCGGGCGGCACTTTGAGTGGAGCACACCACAGTACACAGGGAGGGCTGTGCTTACAGCAGAAAATAGAGAGGAAATCCAACAGGATCGAGGGGTAGAGGCGAAATACTGTTATTACAAATCGTTATCTGCTAATTGCGTTCACCATCAATATCATTCTCGTTGGCTCATACAGATAGTGTGGGAAAGAAAAAAAACAAACAAATAAAAAGGCATGAACAGCGAGAGTGCGGACAGCCGGATTATTCAAATCGAACAGCATCGATCTGTCTTCGGAGTCCGTGCCGTTCTAATTACGGTTCTCGTTGTGTTCTTTTCGAAGACATCCTTGCGAATGCTCAATGGAAGGCGGCCGTCGTTATTCTATGCACTGCGTGCCAATGTCGACGTACAAACGTGCATGCATGTGATAGCGAGAGAAGTCCCGCCAACCAATTAGCGTAGCAAATCCGTTATCGGCCTCCATCGGTCGTGCAGCGGACCTTGACCTCCATCTCAATCTAGCGCCCGCGCTGCCAGCAGCTTCTCTGTGTGCATGCAGCCTCCTGCACTTTTCACGCTCGTTTAGGTCCTTTACTCGTGATTCGGGTGGTTCGACGCAACAACGCTTGCGGGCTGAAACCGCGAATGTGATGAAGATGCGCGGTATGCGTAAGGCTATAGTTATGCGGGCAACGAGTGCTGTAAGACCCGACGACCGAGGTATTGATCGGATTAGAGCAAAATTATGGGCAAGAATAAATCGCGCGCATGAGAGGCATTCGTGTGCTTCCACCGTGGCCGCTGGCGGCTGCGCATAAACACGTAAGAAGTCGTTTGTTTATCGCCTTGGAACATGTCTTCATTATTCGAACTAATTACATTTCCTTTCTGTCAACTGAAAAACACCTCGGCGTAAAATGACGTGAAGGTAAGAAAAAATAGACGTTTTCCCGTGCCGTGCAAAGTCTACACTTTACTTGTGTTTTTGTCGGATGAACCCAGCTTGCGCAAAAGCGATAAAACAGCCACGAAGAAACTCTGAAACAAGCATCTTCTAGTAGGTGCTGAAAATCCCCTCATACTGTAACCGATTTATATCTTCGCTAATACCCGGCCCGTAGAACATTTGCAGAAGTTCTACAGTGCTGCTTTTAAGAGGTTACAAAAATTTGTTCTAAGGAGATACTTGACGACCACCGCAAGCCTTGAAAAGCCTGGATAGAAATATTCTGCGATCCGCATTACAATGTCCATTTTTTATGCACCTTCTCACTCACCTTATTTCTCTTTACAGTGATTCTAGTTTTGTCGTTTCTTCAAACAAATTTTAGGAGGAAGGAGAACGAGTGACTGCTGGCAGATTGGTCGCACACAAATAATACGGGAAGCACAATTACAGTGACCATACTTTTATTTTATTGCAAGTGAAATGACAAGAACTGCCATCAAACACACGCAGGTCTCGTGGGACCCCTGTTCTCGGAAGAAAAAGGAGAGCATATCGAGCTGCCTGGATTATACATGCTGTAATAAGCTCGCATGCAGACTATTGTGTAAAAGTGATGAGAAAATGAACTTACATTTAAGCTCACTGGCTACAAAGAGTTATTTCAAATATCCCTGCACTGCTGTTTATTCGCATACACGAAATGCGCCAAAAGAACATTCAACGAGAAATCAGTTGCACAAGCGCTACTCCCATAATGTATTCAAGCATGATACAACAACGCTTCGAGATAGGTAGCCGTGAACCTAAGTTGTCTAAGAGTACGACTATATATACTTATGACCATTAGTAACCGCTGAGCCGAGCGGCTAGGAAAGAGAGAGACGGAAGAAAAATTATCAGAAAGGGAGGGAGGTTAACTAGACTATAGAATAAGAAGGAGGCGGAGCATATTCGGCAATCATTCTGAAATCATAACTGGTAGATTGCCGCTACCCTTAAGAGAAATGTATATAACAGCTGCATCCATGCGATCGCCTGTGCGTCGGTACGTACGCCCGCGTGTCAGTTCATGCGTCCGTCCGTGCGTTCATCCATCTGTCCATCTGTCTGTCCATCTGTGTGTACATCCGTACGTTCGTTCATCCGTCTCTTTGTCTGTCTTTCTGCCAATTACTACGTGCGTGCGTGTGAGAGTCGACCCGTACGTTCGTCTGTCTGTACCTACGTCCGTCCGTCCATCTATTGAACACTCCAAATACCACCATCTCGCACCTTTTCATCATATATTCATTATATACAAGTACCGCCATCCAGCGGAAATTCTAAGGACTATACGAGAAGTGACTAGTACTACAAACATGGGACGTACGACCAGCGGCTCAAGGAGCTTCGCCCCTAAAAAAAATTAAGTGGTCGTCGTGCGTGGGTGATGAAGAAGAAAACGAGATGTTTACGAGAAAGTGTGTCACTGTGTGCCTGCCCAGTTGATTCTAGTAACGTTGTGCGTGCCCACGTTTGATACAGTGCAGCGGTCAAGGACCGATGGTTCTCGGCTGGACATCCAGTCCGGAGAACTGAGCGACGTTCTCCATGCGCTACCGTTCCTCTACTCAGGCTTGGGACTGGCCCAGGGACCAGGCGATGCACGGGGGTTCTGTCTGGCGTTCCTCACTTCTGGAGGCCTGCTGCTACGACCAAGGCCTTCATTCAGGTAGGACCGCTGGCCCAGGGATCAGGCGAGGTGCCATTGTCCTTACTGTCGTTCACGGCAATCGATCGTATTCCGTGGGCAGCGTATAACTCTTGGTGATGTCGTTCCGAGTCGCTGGCACTACTCGGGTGCGGCCGAGATGAACGTGGTGGCCGAGCTACCAAGCTATATTTGTGCCACGTCAACCAGCCAGACGGCACATCGTCATCGTCTCCGAGCGACCGGCATCGGCTTACCTCAGCTGCTTCAAACACGGTGAAATCCTTCTGATTCAAAGACAATTGGCACAGCTAGGACGGCACGTATCATATTATATATATATATATATATATATATATATATATATATATATATATATATATATATATATATATATAAATATATATATATATAGTGGGAGTAATAATTCAATGGGCCAGTTAGTCTTCGTGAAGGTATGAGATATGGCACAACGGGAGCGTTGTCAACAAGGATAAATATATTTATTGCCCAACAGTTTCGGGAGGGGCCTCCCTTCATCAGGGGATCCCCTCATCCCCTGATGAAGGCAGGACCCCTCCCGAAACTGTTGGGAAATAAATATATTTATTCTTGTTGACAACGCTGCCGTTGTGCCATATATATATATATATATATATATGTGTGTGTGTGTGTGTATGTGTGTGTGTGTGCACTCGCGGCTCGACTATACGTGCCGGCCGACGGGGACCCACGACAACAACACAAGAGAAATCATGCGAGCCTAAGAAGCTTCGCTCCTAAAAAGAGGCTGCTAAAAAGAGGCTCCCATCGCACCTCGTGACTCGAGACTGCCATGTCCACCCAAGTCGTGGAGAACTGCTGATCGCTACACAGTAAAATTTTACACCCTTAAGGGTGTAAACTGGCTTGTCGCCAGAGGAAGACCCCATGGGTGTTTTCAGATACACCCTACTGAAAGGGTGTTAGCTGAAGACCCTACACGAGGGGTGTTCAGCAAAATGTTAGGGTGTTCAACACCCTTCTAAGAGGGTGTTGAAAGGGTGTGCGACCTTCGAGTAATGCGTTATTCGAAGGTCGCAGGTTCGGTTCCTGTCCATGGCAAGTTATCTTTTCACCAACATTTCTTTCTTCACATTTACATTACAATTCGGTCTAATAACTTCCCCTATACTTTCCTTGGCAATATTGTCTGTTTGATCTCATTATATATATATATATATATATATATATATATATATATATATATATATGTGTGTGTGTGTGTGTGTGTGTGTGTGTATAAGCAAGCTTACTGAAATGCAATGATATTCCTCAAAGCCTTCTTTGTAAAGCCGACTATAGAAATATAGACTGCTTTTTATAGTTATACAATTGAATACAAATATTTAGTATTAAATAGCATAAACATCTCGGCTATATCAATTGGTGGCTCAGTGAGTCGATACAGCAAGGGTGCTAGGTATGCATACGTTTGTGTAGACACACAAACGCATTATATTGAAAACATTATTACCCGTAACAGTGCACACGTCTCATGCAGGATGCAGACATATACATATTTCAGCAACTTAATTTGCAGTTACACTTGGTATCGCGAAACCATGCGAGTTCAGCCTCACCTGGTTCATTTCACACTTTCTGATTATACAAAAATAACAGAGCTGCTTTGGTAGACATCGTTTCCACTTATTGATAAATATCTTCTCCCACTTCCTAAAAGTAGACATATATTGGCGTAAGATAAATGTCCATACATGTACCACAACACAGTTTTTCTCTCAACTGAAAGCAAACACATTTATTATGATATTTCATACATACTACAGTTAGAGCATTTTACTGCCAATATTCGAACAGGTAAGGTCAGTGGCTGAAGAAAGATGATTAACAGATCAGCTCTCACCCCATGAAGCTTCACCACATATTAAAATTTCAAGTTTTATTTTTCAGCATCTTTCTAGGTAATAGAGACAGCATCCATTTCTCAAAAACACACTCTTCACAACAAAATCAAAATGAGAGGCGACAGGTGCAAATGCCTCAGATAGGCTGACCAAAGTTTCGATAGGAGAACCTATCTGCGTCAAAGGTGCCTAGCCTTCTCATCCTTGGCATATTAGTTTCAAGGGGGTAAGTAAAGACATCCTCTCCTGGTGGTGGCATGTGTCCCTGTTGGCAATCCTAGCGTGAAAAAAAACATAAAGCAGAGGAGTGCAGTCCTTGCTTCATTTCAAGTTGTTGGTAGTGATTCAGAATGTTCTTAGAGGGTGGAGAAAAAAAGAAAGAAAAAAAAGGAAACACCCAAAGTAGGAGCGGTGTGCTGCCAATGGGTGGCCGCTACAGACACGAAAAAAGCAAAGAGCTTGAAAGTTAGAAGCCAGCAGACGGTCCCCGCGTTTGGCCATCACGAAGGGTTGCCGACGATAACGGCCTATGCTGTTCTCGAACATCTATGAATGGGACTCATAAGAAAGAGGTTACAAAAAGGCGCAAGAGAGAAGCAGGCGGCTACTTTTAAATGCCAAGATGTCCAAGGTAAGCGACACCAGATGTGTTCAGATGACCACGCGTTTATTGGGGAAGGTCATTGGTCAAAAAATGCTTTCACTATCCCCATAGGTGTCCCGCTCAACGGAATTGACTCAAGAATTTGGCGGCATGTTGGCAAAGAAATAGGAAAGTTCGGCATGCAAAGGAAATGAGCAACGATTGATTGATTGATTTGTGGGGTTTAACGCCCCAAATCCACCATATGATTATGAGAGACGCCGTAGCGGAGGGCTGCGGAAATTTTGACCACCTGGGGTTCTTTAACGTGCACCCAAATCTGAGTACACGGGCCTACAACATTTCCGCCTCCATCGGAAATGCAGCCGCCACAGTCGGGATTTGATCCCGCGACCTGCGGGTCAGCAGCCGAGTACTTTAACCACTAGACCACCGTGGCGGGGCAATAAGCAACGACGAGAGAAACACAAAAGAAAAGAAAAATGAAAAAAAAGGCGGATTGGTGGTAGGCGACACGCTAGCGTTAACAAACGAGGAAAGGAAAAAAGAGACGCAGAGAAATTTGTGGCTTGGCAATGACTTAATGGTGCATGGTAGGAGTGTTTTTTGAAGCGACAAAAGAGGAAAGAAAGCTGTGGTTGAAAGTTTCTGGAAAATAAAAACTTCGTAGTTGTGTGTATATAGACACATGTATATCTATAAGTAAAATTTTTAAAATTTAGAGTGAATATTATTATTGCAATATGTAGGTTAGGAGTGATTCCATGTAATACCAGCTATGTCTATTTGAAGATTGAACGTTTCTAGTCCCTAAATACGGCCGCAATTATGCAATGGCTTTCAGCGATTCCACATTACCACGTGCAACATTGATTCCTGATGGGTGTAGGGACATAAATTTGTGTATAAAGTATGATTTCATCTATTTCTTCTCTCGTGGTGACCGGAAATTATTTTATAGAACGTGAAGCTTTGATTTTTCAAAATTGTGGTCCTGTTGGTAGAAGTGGCCGGCTACTACTTTCGGTAAATTGTGCTTTGTGTCTGCAGGGTGGCCCTTCAGTCTTACGTGAATTGGCGGCCCAGTTTCGCCTATATATTGTTTTCTACAGCTCGCACACTCAGAAAAGTATATTAGGTTGTTTAAAAGTGCAGGTGAAGCTCTATGTGACCTTGTGATAGTCCGATGCTGTGCTTTTTATGTTGGTAGCCAGCTGTATATATTTGCACGGTGAGCCCATGGGCCGGCCACAGGGATCAGACGTCTTAGTCTAAGTTTGCGTGAACAAGCATGTCTCTAAGTTAGCGTTGCAAATGCCACGTGCCACGCATTGCTAATTCCCGCAAAACTTAAAGCAAACACTAGGACGTCTGGTCCCTGTGGCCGGCCCAGATGCTCCACCTGTAAAAATATATAGCTGGCTAACAACTTAAAAAAACACAGAATTTGACTACATTCACAAGGTCCCATGGATTTTCATCTGCACTTCGAACAAACTAATATACTGTCTTAAGTGTGCCACCTGCAGACAATATATAGGCAAAACTGGGCAGCCAATTCACGTAAGACTGAACGGCCACTGTGCAGACACAAAACACAATTTACCAAAAGCAGTAGCCAGTCACTTCAACCAACAGGGCCACAATTTCGACCAAGCAAAGCTTCATGTTCTACAAATTTCTGCTCACCATGAGAGAGGAATGATATTTGATACACAAATGTAAGCACCTACACCGATCACGAATCAATGTAGCACGTCGCAATTTGGAATCGCTGAAAGCCATAGCATAATTACGACAGCATTTAGAAATGAGAAAGGTTCAACCTTCAAATAGACATAACCGGTATTACATGGAATCGCTCCTAGACTACAAGTTGTACTATTGATGTTCTCTCAAATTTTTTAAAATTATAAATATAGATATAAATGTGTCTATATACACACAACTACGAAGTTTTTATTTTCCAGAACCTTTCAACCACAGCTTTCTTTCTTCTTTTTGTCGCTTCAAAAACACTCCTACCGTGCACCTTTAGGTCATTGCCAAATAAGCCACAAATTTTTCTGCGTCTCTTTTTTCCTTTCCTCGTCTGTTCACGCTAGCGTGTCATCTACCTCCAACCCACCTTTTTTTCATTTTTTCTTTCTTTCTGTGTTTCTCTCGTTGATGCTTATTTCCTTTGAATTCTGAATTTCTCTATTTCTCTGCCAACATGCCGCCAAATTCTTGAGGCAATTCTGTTGAGCGGGCCACCTACGGGGATAGTGAAAGCATATTTTAACCAAAGACTTTCCCAGTTAAACACATAATCTTCCGAACACATCTGGTGTCGCTAACCTTTGACATCTTAGCATTTAAAGGTAGCCGCCTGCTTCTCTCTCGCGCCTTTTTGTAACCGCTTTCTTATGAGTCCCATTCATATATGTTCGAGAACAGCATAGGCCTTTATTGTCGGCAACCCTTTGTGATGGCCAAACGCGGGGACCGTCTGCTGGCTTCGAACTCTCAAGCTCATTGCTTTTTTCGTGTCCGTAGCGGCAGCACACCGCTCCTACTTTGCGTGTTTACTCTTTTTTGCTTCCCTTTTTTCTCTACCCTCCGAGAACATTGTGAATTGCTACCAGCCAACTTGAAATGAAGTGAGGACTGCACTTGTTTGCTTTCTAGTTTTTTTTCTTTTCCGACGGCAATTGCCAACAAGGACACGCACCACCACCAGGAGATGACGTCTCTACTAACCCCCTTAAAGCTAACATGCCAAGAATGAGAAAGAAAGGCACTTTTGACAAACATAAGTCCTCCTATCGAAACGTCAGCCAACCTATCTGAGGAACTTCCACTGTTCACCCAGACTATCCCACTCTTCACAGCAGTTTTTTCTGATCCTAAGGCAGTTTTAAAGGCATTCGAAACACTATGGGCTGTTTATATAAGCTCTGCACACACAATTTAGCCATCTGATGTACAATATGCAAAGTATATCAGAGTGACTTGTTGGGCTTTACACTCTTACAGAGTATAAAAGAAGGAAAATTTGTAACTTCATATCTAACTCAGAATACATGCAACAATCATTACCTCTTGCAAAAAATTAGGAATGTAATAAACACCAGCACACACTTCGCAGAGATGCTCAAAAATGCATCTTGATACAATACTTAAATATTGCAGTAAATTATGAATGCAAAAACACAACACCAGTGCACTAGTAGAGATGCCTGGTGGGCACCAAACTGCTCTACTTAAGATGCATCATGGAAGCAAGACCACAGCCCACAACTAATATACGCTTCAAGTAACCCTTGACTGCTAAACTGAAGGCCGCAAAATCAAACCATGGCTGTGGTGGCTGCAATTTCGATTAAGGAGGAAATGCATGACACCTGTCTGCTTAGATGTAGATGCATTTAAAGAACTCCAGGTGGTCAAAATATCTGAAACCCTCCACTACAGGGTCCCTGATAATTATATCGTGGTTTTAACACGTTAACCTCGGTAATTATTATTCTTATTACACTTGACATGAAATAAAGCAAGCAGATATTACTATGTAGTTGAAAAAATTCACCATGCAACCCCCCCCTGATCCAAGGACTCACGTTACAATATTCTAGTATGCCCTGTATCAGTTATCATTAACAATGTTAAACATGAGTATGTATCACTGTAAAATATTCGACATGGCTTGGTATTGGCAAAGTTAGGTAAGATGAAGTATGACTGTGGGAAAACACTTGATTTCACTTATGAATTGAACTTCCCAAAGGCAATGAAATCACTACGGTAACAAAAATATATTAAAATAGAATATTCAGTGAAGGTTACACTGAAGATTAAATCATTGTTGTGCTACTTTTTATCACAACACAAAAAGTGTTTTTAAATGGCCAATTGCACATAAGGCGTCAATTAACATGACATGCAAGTCTGGCGAGCAACTCACTCACTAGATCTTGTAAAAAACAAAATATCCAATAAAGAGCTCAGTAAGTAGCACCGACACATTCATAAATGCGCTGCCTTGTTACATTGAATTTTAGCCTTAAGAACAAAAAAACACCTTGGCAGATTGTGTCCAGGGGGACACAAAGTAATAAATTAATGCTGTCATCTGCCCAATCAACCAAAAATATTGAAATTTTAGTAATGCAAATAAGCAGGTAAGTTTGCATTAAAAAGTTGGAGGCAGTCGTGTTTCTACACAGTCCCACTTGGAAAACTTTTTTGATTATGTTTATGCTCCTAGATATCCCGTTTGAAAGTTTAATTATGCTTTTCATCATTACGCATGCAAGGCAGTGAGGTTCAGCAAAATATCACTCCATAGCGGAACGAGCAGTCGGTTCTTCCTATCTCCAGCGAATAGCAAGAGTAACCATTTTAATGTTTGCCCATGCCTTCCACCCACGGTCAGATTAAATGCATGAAATCGGAGTCTGTGCTCAGTGTCCTGCACACATAATAATGCAAGCCGCAACTAAATTTCCAGCAGGATATCTGAGCACAGGCATGCTAGAATTCTTACAAGTGATAATAAGTAGAAATGTGACTGGCTCAAATATTTAACACATACATGATCTCCTGCTGTGGTCACTATTAAGTTGATTAATAAAACTTAATGCCACCGCTGACAGTGATAATTATTGTCTCACATTGCATCCTCCTGGATACATAGCTATCAGCAGAGGTGGCTTTACATACATAACTTACAGCGCTGACTTCTCTTTTAAGAAAAAAACAAAAGGGTTCACTTTGAACACCCTGAACCTTTGTGCTCCTTGAATACAGCTACCAGGTGACTCTCTGCAGCTCACTTTTGAGAAGAAAGAGAAGCCATGCGCCGCTGATGTGCACCAGCAGTCAAATTTTCCACGAGCCAGCCTTGATGACGGGCTAGTCCAGACGTCTCCCACACTCTCTTCCTACGACGAGCATGTATAGGCTGCAAGAGAAACAAAAAAACAATTAACTGATGTGTCTGTTTGTGAAGCAGAATTCGGAACTCTATTTAGAATGAACTGGAACGTTGTGTTTTAAAAGAGTTGGATGTACAAAAACCAGACAGGTTACAACAAAAACATCCTCAATGTTTTTGGCGAACATAACTGCAACCTTAAGAAAGAATATGCATTTTCCACATAACAGATTGTTAACAATATATTGTTACGGGGATCGCAAACACACGGAAGAGAGAAATGAGCGTATTTCCTATATTTACATGTAAAAGTGACGCTTCAGAGCTGCCAGTCTCTCGCGCGGCGAGTCCACTTCTTTTTCATCGATTTGTTGTCCACGACGGTAGAGCCATGCCCACTGCCTCGTAACATCACCCCCGGCGAACAAAGCGCCGTCACGGCGCCCCTAAGTCAATCAGGACTGGCAGTATAGTAGGGCTTTAGGCGCGACACATGAACAACATCAGTAGATGGTGTGGCAGAGGATGAGTGCGGTTGAACGGGAGTGATGAGGTAGTCGACGTCGGTGACCTTGCGGAGAACTTTGTAGGGTCCTGTGTATCGTGGGAGGAGCTTCTCGCACAAACCTTCACGTCGATACGGCGTCCAGAGTAGGACAAGAGAGTCATCAGGGTAGTCAACGTCGCGGTGCGAGTCATCGTAGCGGACTTTTTGTGCGGCCTGAGAAGCACTGAGCCTAGTGTGCGCGATTTGGCGAGCGACGCGGGCTCGAGAAGCAGCGTCCTGCGCATACACCGTTGGTTGGATAGTAGCAGAAGGAAGGAGTGTGTCGAATGGCAACGCAGGGTTGCAACCGTACAAAAGAAAGAATGGAGAGTAGCCGGCGGTGTCATGTCTTGACGAATTATATGCAAATGTAACGTAGGGGAGCATTGCGTCCCAGTCACGGTGGTCAGCAGAGACGTACATAGACAACATGTCTGTAAAAGTTCGGTTGAGACGCTCCGTGAGACCGTTAGTCTGGGGATGGTAGGCAGTAGTAAGGTGATGTTCGGTAGAGCAGCTCCGGAGGATTTCGTCGATAACTTTTGCGAGGAAGCAGCGGCCCCGATCCGTCAAAAGCTGGCGCGGAGCTCCATGCCGCAGAATGACGTCATTTAGGAGAAAGTCTGCGACGTCTGTAGCGCAGCTAGTTGGCAAGGCACGAGTTATCGCGTATCTGGTCGCATAGTCGGTTGCGACAGCGATCCACTTGTTGCCTGACACGGACGTCGGGAAAGGTCCGAGCAAGTCGAGGCCGATGCGGAAGAATGGTTCCGGGGGAATGTCGATAGGTTGGAGCAGGCCAGCCGGACGGAGAGCCAGCCGGACGCTGGCAGCGCTCGCAAGCAGCGACATAACGGCGCACAAATTTATACATGCCAGGCCAAAAGAACCGTTGCCGCACGCGGTGATAGGTGCGTGAAAAACCCAGGTGTCCCGCCGTCGGTGCGTCATGCAGATGTTGAAGAATAGTGGCACGCAGGTGTCGGGGAATAACTAACAAATATTCCGGGCCATCAGACTTCATGTTGCGACGATACAGAATGTCGTTGCGAAGGACATATTGACGGAGCGAAGGGTCGGAATGTCCTGAAGATACTCGCTGAATGACCTTCTTGAGGGTTGCGTCCCGGCGCTGCTCTGTGCCGATGTCGTGCAAATCAGATATGGCGAGCACACAAGAATCGCCTTCATGGACAGCGAGTCTAGCAGGGTCCACTGGATAACGCGAGAGACAATCAGCATCTTGGTGCAACCTGCCAGACTTATAAATTACGTCGAAGTTATACTCCTGGAGACGTAGAGCCCAGCGACCTAGGCGACCAGTTGGGTCCTTGAGCGACGACAGCCAACACAGAGCGTGGTGGTCCGTAATAACTGAAAACTCCCGGCCATACAAGTAGGGGCGAAATTTCGCTACAGCCCAGACCAACGCAAGACACTCGCGCTCTGTTATCGAATAGTTTCGCTCAGATGTGGAGAGAAGGCGGCTGGCATACGCAATAACACGCGTTTGGCCTCCCTGGTGTTGAGCGAGGACGGCGCCGATTCCGTGAGCACTGGCGTCTGTGCGTACTTCAGTCGTCGCAGACGGGTCAAAGTGAGCCAGTATTGGTGGTGAAATGAGCAGGTCGATCAGCGTGGAAAACGCAGCTGCTTGGTCTTGGCCCCACGAGAAGGGCACGTTCTTTTTGAGAAGATCAGTTAGTGGTCGTGCAATTGTAGCGAAATCGCGTATAAAGCGGCGGAAGTACGAGCATAAGCCCACAAAACTCCGAACATCTTTGGTTGAAGAAGGCAGAGGGAAATTCTTGACAGCGCTAACCTTGTCAGGGTCAGGTTGGACGCCAGCAGCACTTACAAGATGACCAAGGATCGTGATTTGTTGTCGGCCGAAATTGCACTTTTTCGAGTTCAGCTGGAGTCCTGCTCGACGAAAAACGGCTAAAATGGTCGACAAACGAGTTAAGTGAGTTTCAAATGTTGGGGAAAAAACAATCACATCGTCGAGGTAGCAAAGACAGATGGACCATTTATAACCACGAAGAAGAGAGTCCATCATGCGTTCGAACGTTGCCGGGGCGTTGCACAGCCCAAAAGGCATAACCTTGAACTGATAAAGGCCGTCCGGTGTGATGAAGGCAGTCTTTTCTCGGTCTAAGTCGTCGACAGAAATTTGCCAGTAGCCCGAACGCAGATCAATAGATGAGAAGTATCGCGCGCCATGAAGGCAATCAAGGGCGTCGTCAATTCGTGGCAGCGGATATACGTCTTTGCGGGTTATCTTGTTCAAGGCACGGTAGTCAACGCAAAATCTCCAGCTGCCATCCTTCTTTTTCACTAAAACAACAGGTGACGCCCATGGACTTGAAGAGGCCTCTATGACTCCTTTGGAGAGCATTTTCTCGACTTCTCGTTGTATGACCTGGCGTTCGGACTGGGAAACACGATACGGTCGCCGTCTAACAGGATTAGCATCGCCGGTATGTATTTGATGACGCACGAAGGACGTTTGACCTAAAGGGCGGTCATCGAAGTCGAAAATATCTCGGTAGGTAGTCAGAACGTGGTGGAGTTGCGCCAACTGACAGGGCAGAAGATCAGGGGCGATCATCATCGTGATTTCGTCGCTAGGTGCGTTTGCTCGGCTGGCTGCAGTAGGGGACGAGCAGTCTTCAGGGTCCAATGCCACGATGCTACATGCATCAAGTGGGGAAACGTGGGCTAACGAAATGCCTTGCGGGAGAACTTGGGTCGAACTACTGAAGTTAAGGAGCGGAAGCTGAACGTAGTTGTCCACAATAGTCACGATTGTATGCGGCACAGCAACACTTCGAGCCAAGAGCACATCCACCAATGGAGACACTATGTAGTCACCGTCAGGAAGAGCTGGTGATATCGTTAAGGCAACACACGTGGTGGCTTGCGGTGACAGCCGAACATAATCAACAGCGCACAAGCGGTGTGACGGTGAGGACGGCACAGGTCCAAGTCGAGGCAGTTCAAGTTGAAGAACGCCGGTTGCACAGTCGATGAGAGCAGCATGGGTGGACAAGAAATCTAAACCAAGAATTAGGTCATTTGGGCACTGCTCAATAACTGCAAAGAGAACAGATGTGGGGTGATCGGCGATAGTGATGCGTGCTGTGCACATTCCTGTGATGGCAAGACTTCTTCCGTCGGCGACACGAATAATGCCAAGAGCAGCCGGTGTGAGCACTTTCTTCAGGCGGCGACGAAGTCGGGCACTCATCACAGAAATATGCGCCCCAGTGTCAACAAGTGCAGAAACAGTCAGGCCGTCAACGTCGACGTCGATCAAATTTCGTCGTGTCGGCAGTACAAGGAGAGGATTTGAGGTCGGTATCGAGGATGCAGCTTCACCTCCAAGAGCTGCACCGCTTAGTTTCCCTGGTGAGAATTGAGCGGGGAGGTCGGGCGTCGTCGTAGAGGAGAAGGGGACGACGGGCGACGTCCTGGCGGCGAACGAGACTGGTGACGTCGAGGCGACGGTGAGCGGCTGTGCTGCGTATCAGGGGCATCGCAGGCGTAGGAATCGACGGGCAGAGGCCGGCGGTAGTTGTCGGCGATCGGCTCAGGAGGCTGGAAACGACGGTAGCTATCGGTGCGGCGAGCAGTGTTATACTGGTTTCGGGACGAAGACCAATGGTTGTGGCAATACCGTGCGACGTGACCTATGCGGCGGCAGTTAAAGCAGATCGGCCGATCATCCGCAGTTCTCCATTCGGCCGGATTGCGAGAGCGTGGATAAGACCTTTCTTGGGGTGGTGACCTGGGGCGAGGCGGCGACCTTGAACGGAAGCCAATTGGTCGAGACTGAGCAACGGCGCAGACATCGAAGCCCAAATTGCTCAGTTCTTCCCGCACAATCGACTGTACCAAGCAAACCTGAGGTACTTGCAAATCGACGTGGCCGTTGGCGGGAAGAGTAGGTGTAATTGCTTCGATTTCCCGCCGGACAATTCGCGTAATTTCAGACGCTGGTGAAGACTGCCGATGAGAGGACAGTCCATCTTCGCAGGAGGACGTCGCTGCGGTGTTCGGCAGTCGAGTAAATGATCTTGAAATCCGCCTGCTTTTGGCCAGTTCAAAACGCCGGCATTCCTCAATAATTTCGTCGACGGTCGCACAGTTCCGGCACATTAGCAGGTTGAACGCGTCGTCCGCTATGCCCTTGAGGACGTGGCCAACCTTGTCAGACTCCGACATGTCGTTGTCAACTTTACGACAGAGAGCCAGCACGTCCTGTATATATGAAATATACGGCTCTGTGGACGTCTGAGCACGTATAGACAACTCCTTCTTTGCAGCCGCCTTTCGACCGATGGGCTTCCCAAATAAGTCGCGAAGCTTTTCCTTGAAGGTGTCCCAACTGCCGATCTCCTCCTCATGGTTCTCGTACCAGACTTTGGCCGTGCCTTTCAGGTAAAACAGCACATTGGCCAGCATAAGAGTCGGATCATACCGGTTGAGAGCACTGGTGCGTTCGTAGTCGGCTATCCAGTCGTCGACATCAACTTCGTCCGTACCGCAGAACGTTCCAGGATGCTTCGGATGCGTCAGCACGTACGTGGGTGGGGGTGGGCCCAGTGGAGGCGTTGCCGTGGATGGTGCGGGCGTCGCCGAGGCCGATGGAGAGGTGGCCGTGGGATCAGTCCCGTGTTCCATCACGGAAACTCCGATTTGACGACCACTGCGGAGCTCCGTTGTATGGCGCTTCGTTACCCAGCACTCCCACCAATTTGTTACGGGGATCGCAAACACACGGAAGAGAGAAATGAGCGTATTTCCTATATTTACATGTAAAAGTGACGCTTCAGAGCTGCCAGTCTCTCGCGCGGCGAGTCCACTTCTTTTTCATCGATTTGTTGTCCACGACGGTAGAGCCATGCCCACTGCCTCGTAACAATATACTTGAATAGCGCTCTGGCATAGTGCATATACATGCCAATTCATTAATAGGGCAGTGCGTACATGACGGTATGCGCTTTGATCAAGTATCCATTGGAGGTAACACATAAAATTAAATTACGAATTTTACTTTGAACACAACTAATGTAAATTTCTTCCTGCTGCCTACATTAGGACGATTATGCCGATGACATAGAAAATTGGTTTCACTAAATTACTATTGTCAACTGCTAAATTATGGCTGTTAATTCAATGATTCCAGGTGGCTAAAAAGGCAGTGCCCCTCACTCATCCCTAACATACTTCTCATTACAGGCTGTCTAATAAATAATGGGAAAGAATGTGGAAATGCTAATACAATGCACCCATCTTGAGCTAAATACCATCCCAATAAAGCATGTAAGCTTCTGCAATAATCTCAGTAACAAGAATACCGGAAGGCATTGGTCACGATTTAGCAATACACAATAAACATTTGATGAGACTGATTTCTGAAGTTGTGTAATTGCGTCAATGCCAACAGCTTGGAAACGTGCAGTCTATATTCATGATTGTCGGATGAACATACTGTCCAATTTTCCATTTTCACAGTAACATGTGCATGCCTTATGTATGCATACTGTGACGTATAACATTATTGCTAGTTTTGAGCGTTAAATAATTTATTCGTTTCTCCAAACACCACAGATCCCTTCTATAACTGTAGCGCATGCCTACAGAATTTACTTAAGCTTGTCATCTGATGTGAAGACAATTAAAACAACATGCTGACCCCAATGAAAGCATGACGTTTTGGCCCCCACACAGGAGCCCTATTCACAAGAGACAAAGATTGTGCTCAGTGTGTGTTTTTTGAATGTTTTCATGTGTGTTTCTGAGCCGACGGGCATAAGCTTGTAATCCGTTATTAAATGTCATTGGAGGTGGTGGTCTAAACTGTCCTTACTGTTCGTACAAGTAAAAGTGCTTAGCAAAGTTTGAACACAAAGTTTTGGCGAGGCACATACAATATTTAATAAACCACCACAAAATAATGAGTTTTAAGCATAGCAAAACAAGCTGGATAAAATAAAATGTGCTCTACCGCATGAACTACTGATCGAATTAGGGCTCGCACAGTTAAGCTACAGTTATTCGGCCCCAAAAAGCAATGAAAATTTTTTTCGCAAATAGAGTTCAAATTTAACGAACGGCTCAAAATTCATGGGTTCCGAACGCATCAGGCAACCTATGTTTCGGGTGTATAACGTAAGCTCAGATTTGACTAAACGGGCTACATAAACACTTAAGCGTACATACGTGCAAGCCTTGCGAGCCGTATCTAAGACGAGGCAGCATGCAGCACGCGAACTCGAGTAACACGGTAGTTCAAAGATGCGTGCCGGCGTGGATGCATACACCTGCATATGTTCGGCTACCCGCAGCTATTTCGGATAGCAGTTTAGAAAAAGGACAACATATAAAACTGTTTTCAAACTGTTTTGGACGTACAACATATGAAACGTACAACATATGAACCCGTTGACTCCTGTAGCACACAATATGAACAGGCATGAAAAAGAAAACCCTCAAGTTGAGAGATCCAAACATACGCGCCCCAGGCGTAATCAACGCTTACAGCTAACAAACGGCGTCTTCGCCCAACAATTATTTAACCGAAATATTGGTCCATCGCGAGCAGGGCTCCCTGGCAACACTACTGGCGACAGAGGCGGCAGCCGTCACAACTCGCACAAACCCGCCGCCGAATTCCCACTGCGCACGCATGCGCCATGTGCTTCACACACCGAAGCATGCTTGAATCGAAAGAAAAAGCTCGCCTACGCTCGACTTCCCACAAAAACACCTTCATCCTGATGAAATGACACACACAAACAGGTTCGCTACGTTAAAAAACCTCACTTATCGCCCACATGTAACGAAAAACGTAGCATGGCGTCGTTATCACGCTCTCGGTGTTGACAAAGCGCCGACAGCAGGAATGTGGTACGTACCTGGCGAGTGTTCCAAAATGCGACGCCACACGTCCTCGCTTGAGTAGAGTTCATCTTCGTAATAGGCAGCACCGGAAGAACACAAAACACGAACGCAGCGCGCAAGCACACCTCAAAAAACGAGAAAAATCGATGCAGAACCGACCAGCTTCGAGGCACCCGACCAGCGACGGCAGCGAGCAAGCACGCGCGAACAAGTATCGTGGTTACAGCTCCGCAGACGTAAAATGGTGCACTAAAATGCTTGAGTGATGCATTTAAGTATAAAAAGTGAACGCAAATGTATATAGCATAAAAACTAAGGGGGCAAAATAATTTTATCTCCACGAACAAACAAAATGAACGTATAAATTTAGCGCGCGAAGTTGGAAAAGCTTGCAGGTACAATGCATTTTTAACAAAACACCAGCGGTAATCACCTAAAACACTCATGTTCTTGAATTCTAAATATACTATTGTTGACGCACACATTTATACACAAAATTTTATTGCTATGATTGATGGTGCCTATGCATAGGCGTGCCCACCACGGGGGTAGGGGGGCGGGGGCGGCCCTTGGTCACTTAGGGGGCGATGTAAATCCCTATAGGTACATGGAGAAATAGAGAGGGGGCACTGTAACTCGTCGGGGGTTGCAGTGTGCAGTGTCCCCTGCTGATCGCCTCATAAACCCCCCCCCCCCCCCGAAGGGATGTCAAACTGAATAGATAGCAAATACAAATTTTACGGCGTGGGTCACAGTGTCCCACAATATATATATATATATATATATATATATATATATATATATATATATATATATATATATATATATATATATATATATATATATATATATATATATATATACATATTTATATATATATATATATTAATTTATTTATTTTTTATGTATATATTCCTAACCCCTTAGGGGGAGATACTTATATAAATATATATATATATATATATATATATATATATCTCCCTAAGGGCGAGACAGAAGGTGAGGTGTGCAGATGAGATTAAGAAGTTTGCGGGTATAAATTGGCAGCAGCAAGCACAGGACCGGGTTAACTGGCGGAACATGGGAGAGGCCTTTGTCCTGCAGTGTACGTAGTCAGGCTGATAATATATATATATATATATATATATATATATATATATATATATATATATATATACCAAAAACAAAAGTGATGCTGGGTCCGGGAAAGATTATTCGTATAGGGAAGAAGACGCACGTACGAAGTAATTTTACTGACATTTTGGCCGTGGGTCCGGCCTTCATCAGAATCAGTTTCGTGCGTCTTCTTCCCTAAACGAATATATATATATATATATATATATATATATATATATATATATATATATATATATATATATATATATATATATATATATATATATATATATATGGGGGGGGCGAGAGGCGTGTCTCTACCACCTCTCGTACCCTTCTCCCCTTCGCTTCGCAAAGGCGCTGCGTGCACTGACCATGCCATTCTCTGACCTTTATTTCTTGACCTAAAGAATCACTTCCCGTGCTTCCGCATGGTTGCAGAAGGTATACTGTGCATTGTTTTCTTTTTCTACGATGCACGTGTCGTCTTCGATAATCTTGTGAAAACGACTTGCACTCGAACGGCTTTTGACCGAGCAAGGGTTTTTGTAATAATTTCAATCTTTTTTTCTCAATTGCTTCTACACATGAATATGTGCTGTTCGTAGATCGTGACAGCCCATTCTTTCATTCACATATAATGTGGACGATATAAAGTGGCAAAGCATGTCGAATCATACAGTGCCAGAAAAATTGGTCTCTTTTACATTTTCTCGATTATTGTTAGAGTGTTCTGTAAAATTTTGCGAATGCCTTAATCATTTCCTTGATTTTTTTCATCCTTACGAGTTTGTTATCCTATAGGAAAGGCGTTCCTTGCGCTATGCGTGGTATTTTATTTGGAAGCATGGATGCAGCTCGATTCTTGCAAGTGCACTCCCGCGCGGGTGGTTTGGTGCTTATGGTGCTGAACTGTTGACCCGCAAGTCGCAGGATCGAATCCCGGCCGTTCACGGCAGCCACATTTTTGGTGGACGAGAAATAGTGCGAGACCTGTGTAGTTAGACTTATGTGCACCTTAAGTATAACACCAGGTGGTTTAAATTTTCGGAGACCTTTGGTACGGCGTCTCTAATGATTATATGACAACCTTGGGACGTTAAACGGAAAAATTTTTATTGCAACAATTATAGGTGTACACCCTTCTGTTCTTCAACAGCCTCACGAATGGCATAATAACACCCTTATGCCCCTTACACCCTTCTTTGAGGGTGTACCAACAAAAAAGAGTGTTAAATTCATCCAAAAAGGGTGTAAATCTGTGAAACACCCTTTTTACACCCATAAGGGTGTAATGTTTTTTACTGTGTACCGGCGCACACCCGTGGCGTGTGCTGCAGCGTCGCTCTGGCTCCACACATTTTACAGCCTTTGGCTGCATAAATGACAAGATACCACAGACGTAGGACTCCTGGGTTCGGGTACGTGTGAGTCTGTAGTTGTCTTCAGGCAATCTCCTGTTTCTTGCTAAGTTTTACGTGGGGTGGTTGATATTTGCATTTTTTCAATTTGTAGGGTTGTGATATGTCTCTGGAAACAAAGCAAACGTGAAAGAAATTGGGTGTGTGAAAATAGAGTGGGCACTTTGTGGGGATGGCCACATTGGTTCCATATATAGTGTCGTTTCGAAAACAGGTCTTGTTTCATAGTTGTTAGTGGTGAAAAATTTTGTAGAAGGACAAGACGAGACACTTTCCTGCGAGATCAAAGAAGTGTATTGCCTACGTCTGTTTTCATAAATGATACACTAGATGTGCATACATAGCCTGAGAGGAAGAAGCATGCTCTAACATTCTGGACGAATTCGAAGTTTTATCACGCCATCAATATTCATCACGCCCCTACGGGCGGCAGTGTCAGCATCATCGCCAAATGCTCAGAGGCCCGACGCCACCACATTCGCCGCTGCCATGGCACGGGCACGGCGACCATAGAGGCTACGGAGAGTGGCCTGTCTGGCATGACGACCTGTCTGGCATGAGCCTGTCTGGTATGAGCCATGAGTAAAGGCTAACAAGAACAAGAACAAGAACGAGAAAGAAAGGCAAAAAAGGGCACAGCTTTGCCACGAAGGCGAAGCAATGATCGCGATAGCAACAAATTGGAAGGCCACGCGCAGAATGGCATGCAGATCGAAACGTGCCCCGCGTTTCTCCCGCACAAATGACGCACGAAACGTACTCACAGGGACAGATGAACTCGAATAAGCATCTCAGTTGTTACTTACAACAGAATCGTTCCGACGAAACCCAAAGGCTAGCCAAGACGTACGATTCTGCCCACTGCAAGATAAGGGCGCGAGATGGAGCGTACACCCCCCTTATTCACTACGCGGGCCAAAGTACGCGTGAGACAAGGCGTAAGAGTTGCAAGCCGTCGCGCGCTCACTGCGCCATCTTGCTGATAATGCTGAAAACACGATATCCCCCCCTCCAATATGCCCGCCAACAGCGGTAAGTAGCAAATATGAATAGCTAGCCATGGGGAAGTTAAAGGAGGAACCTCTCGGTGGCTCAGGGGTTAACGCCTCGCTTTCCCGACGTGCAGGTCCCACGTTCGATTTTGTACACCGAAGTCTTTTTTTCTTTATTGGATTTTCTTCTTGCGTTTTCTTACATATAGATACGTAAACACATACGGTGCATGACGCCGGCGGCAAAATCCAGCCGAGAGTGTCCGTATGATCGCTATTGCAATAATAAAGTAGAGAGCTAAAATGAACAAGAAATAGAAGAAAAGGTGAACAGAAAATGAGAGAATATAGGGAAAGAAAGGAATGAAGGAGAGCATTTGGGAAACTTGGCAACACATTAACAGTCAGCATTGCTTAGGCGCCCACCATCTCCGCTGTCTTCATAGCATCACCCCTCCAGTGATAGCTAACCTAATTATATTACTGTTTTTTGCCTGTGTATGACATTCATGAGTTTTTTTTTGCACAACACGCTGGCTTTTCTCCGCTTAACTTCTCTCAAGAGGCATTTATGGCTCTCGCCGCAATACTGAAAGCAAAATGAAGACATTGTGACATGATGTACTTCAAGAAAAAGTCAACAGCTCAACTACATCTATGCTTGGAAGGTTCGCATCTGACTTGTGTATATAGCGTGCCAAATAAGCCAACATTTAAATCATATCTTCTCTTTAGCCAATCAAGTGGAGCAAAAACCTTTTCTCAGTGAGCGTGAGCACACCATCTTGTCTTGCACACCTGCAAAACCTTTTTGAACGATATGACAGGCTTTTTAACACGAAAGTGCGAAGGTCCACTACGGCTTCGCTGACGTATTTCTCTCGCAAATATGACGTAGTAAAATATATCGAAAGTGATTGCCAAGAAAAAATTAACAGCATATTCACAGAGTTAATGATGATGAGTGGGGCGACGCGGCCATACGTCAGTCAGTCCATACGTCACTTTGTGCTGTCTACCTGTCTGTCTGTCCATCCGTCCTTCAACAAAGTAATCGTGAACTTTACGAAAATCACTAACGCCATCTAGTGATATTGTTTCCAAAGACATATGCACAGAACGCCATCTAGTGTATGATAAGGGAGACGCTACTGGCTACGCCGGTGGGATGAGGGATTGTCGTAGGCCTTAAGAATCTTCACCTCTGAAAAAGGAGAAGGAAAGGTTCTGCAGCGGGTCGTCGAACCAGGGTTCTCTCACTTTGGAGAGCGTGGCATAAGCCACTACGCTACGGACCGTACGTTGAGGAGCTTGCTAATGGCAAGCCATTTATATACATCATATACCATTGACAGTTTTCAGAGCTCCTCAACTTCATCGCGCTTTCATCATCAGTGGCGAGATGGCACAACGGCCTCGCGTTCGGTAAAGCGTTGGGCGCCTTTCACGTTTCTTTGAGCATGCACCTGCACGGGGCATGGTCTCCCGGACTGCGCGCGGGCTTATGAGATTGAACTTGGTTGAGGAGAGCACGGATGTCACTTCGCCTGCTGCCACGGCTGTTTTTACGAAAGGCTCGCGCTGTTCACAGACAGTGAAGTAAGAATTGTGACAGTTGTTTACACTCATCCTGTGTGCGAACGTTTCGTGTTTCTTTCTTCTGTTCGAGCAGTGTGCTTAAAGGGTCGAGCTTGAACAGTTGTTGGTCTGTGCTCGTTCTATAAATGCTTATTTCGTGCGTGCTTTCTGCATAAGGTTCCCACAGTAAGTTTCCAGCTGCTTGCCGTTCTTCGCATGAAATTTCAATTTGTTCCTGTAGCATTCATTTCTTCGCCCTTGTGATGAAACAAAGCAAAATGAATGTTCAACTGCCTGGGTGAGGACATGTTTCACTTTTTATGTTATACTGATTCCTAAAAGAAGAATCGGTATGTTTTTTTTAGCTGTATCTAAAGGGCCGTCTTCCGTATGCATGATACCCTCAATTTCAAGACCTGTGTAGCGATGGCTAGATTATGCACATTTAGCACTAGGTGTGCTTCGTTAGCAGTGTCCTCCAATCTTTTCAGGTCATCTTACCTAATTCTTTGATGGATACAAGTTACCTATCCCCTTCAGGCGCAGCGTCCACATTTGTGGACGCCAACTTCACAGCTCAATATCTCGAAATTTACTTTGAATCTCGCGCGCAACCAGTGCTCTCTCTATCACTACATGTTGCTGCAGCGACCCGTGGCGCCATCTGCCGCAGCTGACACAAAATAACTACAAAAACAACTCTCAAAGATGGACGCCTCCACGTTTTACGGCGGCGCACGTAAGTGGCTCTCACTTTTCAAGCCCTTGCTATGTTTCATTCGAGGTGGCATGAAATTATGCACTTGTCAGTAAGAGCTAAGAGATACCTCATGCCAATAAACAAGACTTTTGCAACTAGAAACTATTTATAACGTCAAAAAGGGTGCGTAAAATACCGCGTCCACGATCGTGGACATTGCGCCTTAGTGCTGCCTTTGTTGCAGGGCAGCCATTTCGCACCGTGTGCGCAGATATGATGGTTATGTGTGATTTTTGTCTCCAGGACTTGAAGATGATGCTTCAAAACGTCAGAAAGTTGATGATGCGACAGCAGAAGAAATCCTCATGAGAATATCAAATGGAGATATCTCAGATGGCGACTTTTCAGATGACGAATTGGAAGCAGAAAATGAAGAAAACATAGTAAGTTTGCTCGAGATTGTGAGACATTATTTTGTGTTCTCGGGAAACATATGGCACCAAACTGTCTAAAGGTACTTTGACCCTAATTTACGCTGTTTGTTTCAGCCTGCCAATGGTCAGGTGACCGCATCCACGACCACAGCTGCACTGCCTGCACGACCAGACGCCACGGTCAGCTCGAACGCACCTGCGGCATCTACGAAGGCTGAGTTCAAATGGGTGAAGAAAGATTTTGCTCCAAGTGATGTTGACTGCCACTACAATCCTGAAGTAGCCTCGACATGCCAGCAGCCACTTGTGTATTTTAGCAAGTATTTCACCGAACAGATATTTGAAGACCTTGCTGAATTCACAAACAGGTATGTCCTGCAAAGAGACGGTGCCGTATTAGCCACTACAAAAGAAGAGATCAAAATATTTTTTGGAATGCTCATGCTGATGGGTGTTCTGAAATACCCACGCGTCAGAATGTATTGGCAAACTGCAACGAGGATTCCCGCAATAGCCGATTCGATGGGCGTGAAGCGATTCTTCAAAATCAGAGGCGCTCTCCACATAAGCGACGCTAATGAAGAACGGGACCCGAACAGCCAAGACAAATTTTGGAAAGTTAGGCCGTTGCTAGAAGCTGTCAGAAGCCGCTGCTTACAGCTTGTTCCCTTGGAACAGAATAGCATCGATGAACAGATGGTGCCGTTCACAGGACGCATTGCTGCAAAGCAATTTGTGAAAGGAAAACCGAACCCAGAAGGCGTGAAGGTTTTTGTACGCTGCAGTTTTGACGGTCTTGCACATGACTTTGAGTTTTACCAAGGGAAGGGAACGGGAGTGAGCAAAGAACATGCACATCTTGGCCTTGGTGGCTCCGTCGTAATGCGCCTTGTTGAAAGCCTCCCGAAGGCACAGAACATCAAGTGCTACATGGACAATTATTTTACGTCCGTGAAGCTCTTTCTTGAGTTAAAAGAGATCGGCATTTTGGCTAGTGGCACAATTAGGGGAAACCGCTTGGCAGGATGCGTCATGAAAACAGACAAGGAAATGAAGAAAGAAGGACGGGGAAGCTATGATGAGCGGGTTTCCCAGAACGACGAAGTTGTCCTTGTTCGTTGGCAAGACAACGGGACCGTCAACATGGCTTCTACCCACCTTGGAGTTGGAAATATTGGCACCGTGAGAAGATGGAGCGAATCCCAAAAGGTCCACGTTGACATTGACTGTCCAGAGGTAGTCCTGGACTACAACAAATACATGGGTGGAGTAGACAAACTAGACTTCATCATGTCCCTCTACCCAATGCGGACGCGAACGAAAAAGTGGCCTGTGAGAGTGATTTCCCATTTTGCATCTTTTGCGCTCTCCAACAGTTGGCTTGAATACTTAAGGGATGCCAATAAAGCAGGGCTACTAAGAAAAGAGACACTGGACATGATGGCGTTCCAAACAGACGTCGCGAATTGCCTGCTGAACAGCAATAAGCCACAAAAGAAGCGTGGACGTCCGAGCAATGACAACTCCCGAACAGTGAAAAAGAAGGTACCCAATGCTTCACCACTACCAGTCAGCACTGTTCGCTATGATGGGATTAATCATTGGCCGCAGCAAGTAAACATGGCTAACGCACAACGCTGCCGGAGAGAGGAATGCACATCCAAAAGCCGTGTCCGCTGCAGGAAATGCAACATTTTCCTTTGTCTGACATCTCAGAACGACTGTTTTTATTTGTTTCATACCAAATAGACTCTTTCTGATTATTTTTGCGGAAAAGACTTCCTAAGCAGTGTTCCTGCAATGATTATTTGCGAGCCTCCGAAATAAAAGCGTTTGTTTTCTTCTTCTCCACCGTTCATGGGTATTGCAACAAGGAAAGCGAGATGTAAAATATGTATTTACTAGAGCCTATACAACAGGCAGTATGGCGAAAAACCCACGCACAAGCCATGGCGCACCTTCGTCGTCTTCCTTTCCCTGCGTCTTCGTGCGCGCGCTTGGGTAACGGTCACGTGACAATATGACTGCTTTGAGGCGCAATGTCCACATATGTGGACGCCATTGAAAAATTGAACCAATGAATTTTTTTCTGAATTTCTTGTGGATTCCTTCTTTAATAGCGTTATGTATTCATAATCTGAACAAAATTTTTTTTTCGCTACGTCAGATTTAATTCGCGCCTGAAGGGGCTATACAGCCTAGCAAGAGTCCGAATGAAATCCAGTTCATTTCTTTCTTAAAGGTAGGCCGATTAAGTTGTAAATAAATGAGTCGTAAATAAGTTTTCAATTGATCAGCCGACCACAATACACGTATGCAAACTTCATTATCGAATTAGTCAAACGGAAAAATCTACTCAGAGGATGCGCCACGCTTCAAACGCTTTCAGCTTATGCCGACATGCGACTCTCAGCTATACGGAGTTGCCCGAGGTTCTTTCCCATATAACTACCTTCACCTCGACCCCGTTTAAACCTAACGCAGGCCTCAGACATCGCTACGAGTGGGGTCAACTTTACCCCTTCCTCCAAAATCGGGTTCGACGACCCACCGACCAATCCATTGCACAGCGCCATGTGAGGGGAGGCGGCCGTATTGAATGAAAATATCGAAACAGCAGTTCATCCCGTACGCTCGGCCGAATATTCGCGTGGGAAGAGCGTATGGTCCTGCGCACAATGCAAGATGGAGTGGTCAGCGATCTCTGAAGATCGCGTACATGCACGGAGAACACCGTATACGATCGGCGTCGAGACAACAGATGGGTATGTGATGCTGGAGGTGGGCGTTGTGCCTATGGCCTCCTCATGCGTGCATGCAGCATTACGTGCGAGCTGCGTTAGTTAATGTAGGCGCCGACGTAGTAGTGGGATATTTGCATGCGTTATTGATGTGCATGTGTATTTATATGTGCATGCGACACAAAGGTGTTATTGGGGCGCTACGCGTCCCGCGGTTGATTCTGAGAGAATCAGTTTTGTATTGATTGTGAGGTTGTATTTTGCTACTGTTGAACGAGCGCATAAAAGCGCGCTGAGGGTTGGTCTAAAATGTGCTTCGGCTGCAGCGTAAATCTAGGTTATCTCCATTCTACACGTGGAAGAAGAGTCAGCTTTCAAAGACTGCTGCGACGTCTTTATAAGCTGTTTACAGTCGTAACACGTGCGCCCTTAGGGGAAATTCGTTGAGGGGGCACCCCAATTGTGTTACTGTAGGTTGTATTCACGACTGAGAATCCGCGGAAAACTAGTACGACGATACAGCAAGTGAAAGTCGCGTGCGGAAAGCCGAAAGTAGTGTAAGTGTATTTCCTCCAGGAGGAGACTTGATACACTTAGAAAAAATATTACGTTTAAACCAAACGTTTGAACAGAATGTAACGAAGCAGGAAATATGAACTGAATCCTCACAGTCAGAAGAAGCACGGAAAGTCATAACCTTACTCCGTGGCAACCATGTATGACCGCCTCCTTTATAGCTATGAACTTATATTATCTTGGAAAAGAAATTAGGATGATGCCGAGACTGAATTACAAATTGATTTTAGAGGCTCACAGGGCATTAGCCCTCATAATATTACGACGCTAATATATATTACACGTCTGTCGAACAAGCTTACGACTTTGTGGGGCGAATCGCTCTAAAGTTAATTTTTTTCATTAATACACTCAGCAACGCAACATGGGACTCGATATATATAAAATTGTTGCCTGCCATTGTTAAGATGAGTTGGCTGTGTTGTCATTTTGATCAGAAAATGTCCGAGTATATTAAAGTGGGCATATACATATATATATATATATATATATATATATATATATATATATATGTGTGTGTGTGTGTGTGTGTGTGCGTGCGTGTGTGTGTGTGTGTGTGTGTGTGTGTGTGTGTGACATTAGAAGGTAACGATAATTGGTATAGGCTGATGAGGAAGAAGTCACAATGAAATAAACATGGCGTATGAGCCGGGCCACGCCTACTAGACATATAGCGTCACAAAAGTCGGTAGGATGAAGACCTGACAGCCCCTTCATCAGTCGCACATCATCAACAAAGTCCTCTACAAGTACTTAGCTTGTATAGGCGTGGTACATATAAAAATGAAAGAGGAAAGACGACAAAGATTGCCAGGAAGGTCATCTATGTTGTCTTTTCTCTTTCATTTTCATATGTGTCACGCTAATGCAAGCTAATTTCATGGATAACCAACTTGCTCGAGCCACAACACTTTTGATCCTCTACAAGACTCCTTCACGGTACATGGACTACCGAAACGACTCCCAGCAGCATACAGTGACTAACATCATGGAAGGTTGATCGGCTTTCGTTGGCATCCCCAAGTACACCAGATCAGAGGACTATGTAACCATGCAGGACTGGCTCAACTTGTTCGAGCTCCACGCCTCCGCTGTTTAATGGTCGGAATGGGAGATGATCACACACTTCGCTTACGTCATTTCTGGTGAGGCTGTCAAATTCTACCGCATACATGTCTGAAAACGACGAATCTCTGAAAATAATAAATAATAAATTATCTTTCGAATTGGAGATTACGATGAATATTCGCTCACAACCGGCAATCTGGAGGCAATCGATCTCAGTTGTCACAACCACCAGTAGTCTTCAAGCATTGGAACACCAAAATAAATCGGCCATTTTGACTAGGCCAATTAAAACATCAGGTCCCTGAAAGACATCAATATCTGTTTCCACGAAGACTTAATCTTCCGCCGCATTTTGCTAAGGCACGAAAGTCGACCTTTACGTCATTACTGCACCATAGAACTCGTGTTACGGAACCATGCAGTGCACTGTACTCCCCGTCTCGTGCACTTCGCCCACCCCCTGGTTGTCCCCTTCGCTTGGCCCTTCAGTTGCTCACAACGCCCACATCACACCTCACCCACTCGCTACGGTTAGTATAGAGCTACGGTTGGTATAGAGCTGAGGAACTCCGAAGATACTGAGCCAAGCCAAGGGCCTGCCGTCTATATTCATGGATGAGAACTGCTAAGCTCCAAAGTTGTGCGAAGAGATACTCCCAAGCACAATCCAACCAAATAAAGCCTTTCTTGGTGTCGCCATCGAGTTACCAGCCACCTGAGAGACCAACCAACACAGGAGGCTTGGAAGGGTCAACTCTCGAGCAGAAGCGACTCTAATGCAAGAAGCGTCCATTAAAAATGGTCTAGCAAGAGCCTCCAAAGATCTTCCTGTCAATTCTAGGGCAGAACCTTCATTGTCTCACGAGAATCACGACAACCAAACGAATACCAACTATTTACTGGTCACATCAACTTGCAAAGAAAAAAAGGCTGGCGTTGCTAAAAGAATACCACTTCGTCAGAATTCACAACGTCAGCAGTGTCATCAAGAGTTCGAAGAACTGCAGCAACTATGGCAGTTGCGTCAAGAAGCACGACGAAATAAAATAAGGTCACAAGCGCATTTGCGGCTTAAGGATGGTCGTCAAAAACGACAACTAAAGGAAAAAGAAAGACAAAATCTCAGCCATCATCGCAGAGAGGAACGTCAAGGAAGTCTTCTGCACCAGATATCAAAACATCGCCTACGTACGATCCGACCAACGGAGACAACACCACAGAAAAATAAGAAACAGACTGAACGCTACCATTTGCACAGTGCCGGAACACAAGCATCATATCATCAACTTCGGTTCTGGCACACGCAGGCTGGAAGCACTGCTTGTGTCTTAGCCACGACACGGAATACAGCACCTACGATATAAAACTGGGCGCCTACGAAATCCGACCTTCAAATGCTGCAACAAGGACTTTCAACCTTGTACATTCTTCGCAGCTGCTCAAGCAGTGTAGTTGTGCAGGACGTGGTTATCTTCTCCAGAATGCCACAGTCAGCCTCAGCCACCAGAGTTCCCCAAGATATGACCGGACACCTTCCCTTAAATGTAAACTTTTGAATGCGAAGCATTTGTTCGTGAACTTCGGCGACTTGGAGCGTATCTATCTGTCTATCTAGCCGCCTACGACTTTTAGCTCTCCTGGCCATTTCTATAATGGTATCGATACCGAAATCGGTATGGCATAACATGACTGTATGACGAGCATAATCGACAAGTCATAACATGAAATTCATGACATGTATGTCATTATTGTCAAGATTTACATTTATTTCATGGTCTTGCTGCTCTTTCGGTAGTTTTGTTCTCATATGTTGCAAAACTAGTATGCCATGACATGACTGCATGCCGAACGCAAGTGACAGACCCTAACGCGGAAATCACGACATGCATGTCATGTTAGTCATGACTACGCGCCACGCTCGTGGTGCGCTCATGGTCGTTTCGCTAGCTACGCGTATACCAAATTTGGTATTGTGGGACGTGAACAGATGACGAAGGTATATGACTGGTGAAGACATGATAAATATTAGATGCGTGTCATGTAACAACATGACTGCATGCCATGCTCATGATGCGCTCGCGGTCGTTTCGCTATCTTGAAATACACCAAATTTGGTATTACCTAACGCGGACCGCCGACAAAGGTAAATGAAACGTCGAAACATAATAATCATAACACGCGTGTGATGTAAAAACATGACAACATGCCACACTCATAATGCACTCACGGCCGTTTTACTAGCTTCACATATACTAAATTTGATATTACAAGACGTGAACGGACGATGAAGGTAAATTACACGTCCAGACATGATAATCATGACATGCAGCTCATGTAACAACATGACTACATGCTACACTCATGATACGCTCGTGACCGTTTCGCTAGCTTCACATGTACCAAATGTGGTATTACGGGACGTGAATGAATGACGATGTTATGTGACTGGTGCAAACAAGATAATCATGAGATGCGTGTCATGTAACAGCATGACAACATGATATGCTCATGATGCGCTCGCGGCCGTTTCGCAAGCTTCACATATACTACATTAGACATCACGTGACGTTAACAGACGACGAAGGTAAATGACACGTCAAAACATGATAATCATCATAAGCGTGTCATGTAAAACACGACTACATGCTACGTTCAAAGCCCGCTTGTGGCCGTTTCGCTAGCTCAACATATACCGAATTGGGTGTCCCGTGACCTGAATTGACGACTAAGGCAAATGACACGTCCAAACATGATAGTCTTGATACATAAGTCATGTATGGCATAATTTATTTCCACCTAGTAATGTTGTGCTGACTTTAAAGTGATATATCATCCTTCCTCATTCGTGCTTCGCATAGCATCGATTCACACACAGCACGTGTGGTCGGCGAATTGTTTTGTGCGAGCTAAGGAACTTTTTTCTGAAATAGAACGACTGGAAATTTTGACTTTTATTGCTTTAAACTCTGATTTTTGTTGTTTTGTTGATTGTAACTTGCGCATACTTTTTTTTTTGAGGGGGGGGGGGATCCTGTGACATAAGAAGGTAGCAATGGTTGGTAGAGGCCGATGAGGAAGAATTCACAACGAAATAAACATAGTGTATAAGCAGGGCCACGTCTCCTAGGCATATAGCGTAACACACACACACACACACACACACACACACACACATATATATATATATATATATATATATATATATATATATATATGAGCCATAAGTGTTCTCATTTTCCTTAATATGCTAAATTTTACCAAAATAGCAGCCACCTGTTTACTATGTACTGGTTTAGCCCTTTTCCACCCTTATTAGACAACGTTAAAGCGGCAGATGCTCTCTTTGTTCAATGCTTGCTAGATGAGCCCGATTCACTTTCTCCTTCAGCCGTTTCCTACTGTAGCCCATCACCTATAGCCTTCGAATGTGCTTTGCGTTGAGGGTGTACACTTAAGATGGTACCTCACGACGGAAATTTGAAGAAATTATTTTTTGTTCAGTTGGGTGCAGATCCGTGGGAAGTCGTCTTGCATCCCTCGTGTTTACGTGGTGACAATTTCCAAATTCAGGAGATGCTCAGGCGGAACAATTGCCGGCCATGCAGGCCAGGCTAACCCCGCCTGCGGCACCACCACCACCACCCCCACCACCACCATCGCTCGTGTTTATAGGGCGCCTCGATGGCAGCGTCCCCACGTAGGGACGCCGGCCTTGGGGTGTCCTACTCGTGTCCACTATATGTTGGTGGTCACACCGGCTCTTTCAGACACATGGTGTGGTGAAATAGGGTGTCTCCGTTCGTGACGGGCAACCAATGAGGACGCGTCACTGCTAGGCTGCTTCATGCTCTGTCTTGAAAACTGTATTAACAAGACAACTGGAATAGCTATTCGACCCCGGAGATCGCATACTACGTCACCATACGTTACCTGTTCCCGCATCCCCGCTTCGGTGCGTGTTGAGTGATCGGTGAAATAACGGAATCCCAAATCATAGTTGGGATTCCCGGAAAGTAATGCAGAAATGCTCGCTTGTAGCGTGAATTCTCCGCTATCGTGTGAATCCAGGACGTCACATGTCACACCACTGATCCGTCCGCGATCACGTCCGTCTTGCGAATACAGCTTGAGGAGGCGTCGCACAGGCGCTGTGACGCGGTGGCGGCAGCAATGCTTCGAGCCACAAAGAAACACGAGCACTAAGGAACAATTCTGACTCACTAAAAACGCGTCTATCGCATTTCCGCGGAAAAGCACTCGAACGGACGTGAGACGCAAGCAGCCGTGCCTATACTGCACCTCGATGCAGTGAGAACACGCACCAATTCACCCTTGCCTACTTTTTATATGGCGTCACAAAACGACCAGTCCCTGAACCAAGGCGGACGGACAGCACCCATTGAAAAGCACCCGTTTGTACAGGCATAAAAAATGTTCCCCCCCCTCCTCCCCGAAGGGAATTGTAAGGAACTGCGAATGCGTTTCTTGCGCCGAGAGTACACGGCGTTGTAATTATAATGGTGCAAATTAATGACCAGACGAGGACTTATACCGTAACCACTTAATAACACATTTATCAGCCAGCGAACGGTGGAGATAGGCGCCCTTCACTGCCTTTATGTATACTTACCAGCGAGCGGACAGGAGAGTGGGGCGCAGGGAGGGAATAGTGCGAACGGCGAAAGAAGGTGGTGGTGGTAGTCGCTAGAAGGGGAAAAAAGTGCCTGATTTCTGCAGCCTGGTAGGGAGCACGGCGCAACACCTATGCGAAAGAAGGAGCGGGGAAGCAATGCACCTAAGGCACCTAAGTTCTAGGAGCTTTACCGCGCACCACCTGCTTCGTTTGCTACTGGCAAGGATAAGCGCGTGCGCCTCCAGCTGTTGCATTGGGAGAGGGAGGGAAAGCAGACAGATAACACCTGTCAGCGCGTGGACACCGAGAGACACTTGACATGCCCAAACTAAGAAATTCGTCTGCATTTAAAAGGAGGTGTTGATTGAAACCACACTTTATCAACATTCAGAAGCATTGTTGCTACCAAGATAAGACGCAAGTGAGACAACATTACCCAACACTAGCGGACAAGAGCCATCATTTAGTCCTTATATTGTTACGTGGAAAATAACAGTTGTCAGTCCGCACCCACAACACAGCTCACCGACAAGGTCCACTTCTTCACTCTCAGTCTGAGGCACCTTTTTTGGGTATGCCCCACCATGCCCTCTTTCAGTCAGCCGAAATCACGTAACAATATTATACTTACCCAATGTGAATCAACACTTCAAGGCCACGGCACCCTTCGGAAGTCGCAGAGGCAGTGTAGTTGGGCGGCGGTAAACTGTAACGTGGTTCTACGTGAAACGAAAGAGTGTTTCGTCATACTACCACCTGGAAACAGCGCTTGAGGATGCGTGCTAATTGAAGTTCCCCGTCATTAACAACCAATAATCACTGTTAACGACGCAGCCGCTGCTGCAATCATCTTACTTTGCGGTATATAAATCGATCCGCTTTATCAAACTACCAAGCACTTGACAGCCTAAATTCACGCACCATATTGTGTTATGTGCATGGACATTAGTTTAAAAGAAACATGAAGAACATAAAGAACAATCCAATCGCTGACTTCACTATGTGTTTTTTGATAACGAAAAGTAACATACGCATAGAAATTCAGGCACCAACCAGAAAAAGTTTGGAAGATTCGAAGAAGAGCATGCGGTGCCAATGTCGTGAGCATGCGTTTCATTGGCAGTTTTAGAATAAGAAATTCAGTGGCCTACTTTTGAGCGTTGCTATATTCAGGGGCAGCTTTATGCTCTCCCACAGTTGAGTACCTAGTGCTTATAATCGTTACACACTATCTAAGCACATCTCAATTTCGAAGTTCTCACTCGTGGGAAAGACGCAAATAGATTAAAAAATTGGCAGATCCCACGTACCGAAGGAATCGATGATATGCGAAGCATGAATGAGAAATGTTGATATGTCACTTTAAGATGAGCACAATGATACGAGATGGAAGTAAATGATGTCGTACATAACTTCCGTGTCATGATTATAATGTATGGATGTGCCATTTACCTCCGTCATCTATTCACGCCACGTGATACCAAATTTAGTATATGCGGAGCTAGCGAAACGGCCGCGAGCACGCTGTGAACGTGGTATGCCGTCATGTTCTTACAAGACACGCGTGTCAGGATTATCATGTCTGCACCAGTCATATATTTTGTTATCCATTGACATCACGCAACAAATATTGGTGCTAGCTCCACATACACCGAAATAGGTGTATGTAGAGCTAGCAAAACAGCTGCGAGCGCATTATGAAGGGCGCAATAAACTCCAATGTAGCGTTCACGCGTGCGCACGCTGGGCACAGCGGCGCTACGTTGGCAAAACTCGAGCACTTATAGTCTGACGCCAGGGGCGACCGGCGCGACCAGCGTCCGTCGGCACGGCCCGACGGCAACTGGCGTGAAATGCGACATACAACACTGCGTCTACCTCTTTTTGTGATGGAGGGACGCCAGATGCGCTGAAACGCGCATGCGCCAAAGCAACGCAGCGCGGCGTGCGCCTGCGAGTATATGGCAGGACCGGCACCTAGTGTGGCAACGCCGGCGTGACGCGACGAAATGAACGCCGGCGAGCACGCGCACCGCGTCCCGTCGAAATGTATTGACGCCTTGCCTGTGGCATGTAGTGATGTTCTCACATGGCGCGCATCTCATGATTATCGTGTTTGCACCAGTCACATACCTTTGTCATGCATGGGCGTCACGTAATACCAAATTTGGCATATGTGAAGCTAGCGATACGGCCACGAGCGCATTATCAGTGTGGCATGTAGTCATGTTACATGATACGCATATCGTGATTATCATGTTTGGATGAGTCATTTACCCATGTCGTCCATTCACGTCGCGTAATACTGAGTTTGGTACATTTGAAGCTAGCGAAACGGCTGCGGGCGCATCATGAGCGTAACATGCAATCATGTTGTTACATGACACGCATCTCATGTTTATCATGTTTGCACCAGTATCATGCCTTCGTCATCTATTCACGTCCCGTCATACCAAAACTTGGTATATGTGAGGCTAGCGAAACGGCCGGGAGCGCATCATGAGCGTGGCATGTAGTCATGTTGTTAAATGACACGCATGTGTTGACTTTCATGTTAGGGTCTGTCGCTTGTGTTTGCCATGCAATCATGTCATACCATACCAGTTTTGCAACATGCCATGTGAACGAAACCACCGCAACAGCTGCAGGACCATGAAATGTAAATTATAACATTCATGACATACACGTCATGATTTTCATGTCATGACTAGTAAAATATGTTCTTCATACAGTCATGTTATGTTATACCAAGTTTGGTATTGATATCATTATCGAAACGGCGAGGACAGCTAAAAGTCGTAGGCGGCTAGACAGATTGATAGATACGCTCAAAGTCGCCGAAATTCGCTAAGAAATGCTTCGCATTTAATAGCAAAACATTTTTTTTCAGCGGGGATCTAACCCGAATCGTTTGCGTGGCAAGGTAGTGCTCTTCCACACAGCCACGCCTCCGCTTGGGAAAACAGTGAGAATAACTTTCTGTGCTTGGAAATGCAGTGAAAGTAACTTTCATGATGATTGTATGATATGTGGTGTTTAATGTCCCAAAACCACCATATGATTATGAGAGGCACCTATTGGAGGGTTCCGGAAACTTTGACTACCTGGGGTTCTTTAACGTGCACCAAAATCTGAGCACACGGTCATGCTGCATTTTCGCCTCCATCGAAAATGCAGCCACTGCAGCTGTGATTCCGTCCCGCAACCCTCGGGTCAGCAGCCACTATAGAGCACCGCGGCGGGGCTAACTTTCATGCTTTATAAACAGATGCGACCAGTATACCTGCTTTAGAATACAACATGAAATGTTCCCGTAATATGCGTGCTATGAGTACGTTGCAATCATGAAGGCGTCAGAACATGAGAATATTATAATGGAGTCATAGTCTAAAGGCAATCTGCCACTACGAAAGGCACACTCAATACCACACCCTTAAGACCACGTAGTGGGTTCGTAGCGAGTTCGAACATATTTCATTCACCAAGTGATTGAAGTACGCACCAGAAGCAGAATATTGCTATAGCGTTCAATTCTTCGAGGCAAAGTTTAAGGGACTGCCAAATTTTCTGTGTAAAAGTGTATCTAAGCATGTGTATACTGGTTGAATAAACCTTCTCCAGATCGTGGTAAACGTCTGCAAACTCTAAATTTTTGAACATTTGTTAGCAACACAATTTATGCAAATATATTTTTTTCTAAAGAGTATTGTTGTAGATGTGCTTAGCTTCGCTGCAGGTAGAATGCTCTGCGGTAGAATGCTTGATTTCCACGCAGAATGCTTGGGTTTGATTCCTGCTGGGACCCTGGCATTTATTCTTTGCATCGTACTGGCCGAGACCGTCCTCTGCACGCAAGGCATTGAGAGCGTTGTTGCGCTTTCTGCGGGCAAGTGGTCTTAGAGACAGACTGTAAACAGCGTCGTGGATCGTCTGATGACCTTCTCTCTCTTTTTTTTTACAACGTCTCTTTTCTCTCATCTTTTATCCCCCTTACCCCCTTCCCTAGTACAGGGTAGCCAGCCGGTCTGAGAACTGGCTAACCTCCCTGTCCTTCCTCATTTATTCCTCCTCCTCCTCGTCGGGTCAGCGCTGCCGATGTCACGTTTTTCCTGACGCTCAAGCGTTCAAATTTCTTATGTGTGTTCTCATCGTTTTTGGTTAGATGCAAAATGTCCATCACCTGTGGTACATATACGCATATCAGTGGCACACTCGCCCGTCGGTATATGTGCCACTGTCTGGCGGGAAGTGTTTGACGACGTACGCAACGGAAATGTGACATTATTCATGTCTTTACCAGCGTGTTATATTTGTGAAACCATCTTGCCCTCCCATGCTAATTTGGTTCACGCCATGTTAAGGGGGTGATCACGACAGCACCCAGACGTAAACGGCTAGACAGATAGATGACAGGTAGAGAGACATGCAGCTAGACGCCAAAAGTGATTGCAGTTTGCAAAGAAATGTTTTGCATTTAACAAAGGAGTGGATTGAACGACAACCCTATTAAAAAAAATCAGTGTTCATATTTCGGTGGTTCTGGGGAACAGCATTAGGATGTTTTTCAAAACACGACCTCGAATCTCTTTCAGAAATGATTTGTATATTGAAATACTTTCTTCCCAATAGGAACGTTAACTGATATTTCTTTTATCTACCCACCCACCCACTGTCCTTTTGGTCCAACCACCTTCACTCTCCCGCTATTGCGGAAGGCTTAACTTCATTACATATCGTAGTTTTGGAGCGTTAAACACCAGATATTCTTCTTTTCGTCCTTCTTCTTGGTATTATTATTATTATTATTATTATTATTATTATTATTATTATTATTATTATTATTATTATTATTATTATTATTATTATTAAGTTACTGCGGTCCTCTATGTGACAAGCTTGAGACCCCTTGTCTACACCCCTACAGTAACCTGCGGCATTGTCAGCAACCATGCAGATTACTCTCACGTAGTAAGCGCAGACTAGTACTCTCAGAAAGCATAATAACTACTGCTCTTGAACATAGACATTTCTTATGAACAAGCAGATGAAGGTACATCTCAAGCGTTTCCACCGTGTGTAATCCAACTTTCTATTAGCCGCAGTGGGAAAGCTCTCCACTTTTCCATTGCAGAGTGTGCAGCGCACTAATGCATTCTTCACTTTGATGTGCAGTATTTCTTCGTGCCTCTGACTAACACTCCCAAAAATAAATGAGTTAACCCAACTAAACTTCCATATTGGGGATACGAACGCAGGCACCATAGCAATGTGCACGGAGTGGCAGAAAAGGGGAGGGAGAGCAAAATCTGCCTCGTACTTTAGAAGGGCCCTGAAACACTTTTTCAAGTACCCATGAACTGTATTCACTAAAATAGCTTATTGCCTCACGAAATCAACGCCGCAAAAATTTCA
Source organism: Rhipicephalus annulatus (assembly GCA_013436015.1). NCBI lineage: Eukaryota > Metazoa > Arthropoda > Arachnida > Ixodida > Ixodidae > Rhipicephalus > Rhipicephalus annulatus. The sequence continues at coordinate 71,168 of WOVY01001604.1, forward strand.
AGAATCCGTCCAGTACAAGTGGAGTTACAAAGATTTGTCGCATGCTGCGATCGCGTTCTTTCTTCTCTCGTCCCGGCGAAAGCACTGAAGGCTAAAGCAGAGAGGGATGACAGAAAATACGTCACGACTGTCTCGTGAACTTGAGCACTTTTTCTTCGAATACGCGGCTTTTTCCGTGTGATCGCGCGCGCACGCGTGGACAAGTCGCGTGCTCTCGCGTTGATCCGTGTAACGACCGAGCGTGCTATGTTCAAATCAGCCAATGGATGATAGAAGGCCTTGTACGCACAATTTTAAAGCGAAATCTGTTATGAGACCACAATTCGTGTCACGACCTCTTTCCACCGCCGCCGCCGCCGCCGCCGCCAGGGTCCGTAACCACATCGCGCGAAATTGGAACAAAAACATAGCACTAATGAATACAGTGGGGCTCGAACCCGGGTCCGTTAGGTGCCAACTCAGTATTCTACTACTGAGCCACACCGGTGCTTGGGACTTGCTGGCAAACTTGCCTTAGGCAGGCTTGATGTCGGGAAAGCAGTCGCGGTAATTCGATTCATTGATTGATTGACATGTGGGGTTTAACGTCCCAAAAGCACCATATGATTGTGAGAGACACCGTAGTGGAGGACTCCAGAAACTTTGACCACCTGGAGTTCTTTAACGTGCGCCGAAATCAGCACACGGGCCTACAGCATTTCCGCCTCCGTCAGAAATGCAGCCGCCGCAGCCGGGATTCGATCCCGCGACCTGCGGGTCAGGAGCCGGGTACCTTAGCCACTAGACCGCCGCGGTGGGGCACTATGACTCATAAAGCGTTTTAAAACAGCGAAAGAACAACCAGTCGTCGCAAAATGTGAATATCGTAACGAAAGGGTCGGCCAATGCTCCAGCTCGTTACAAAAGATTGTTCTTGCTCACCTATTAACTGTGGCTCATACCCACTTAAGCCATAAATTCTCATCGTCGTCAGCCACTGCATGAACCATTGGCACAACATTCCTTGAACGTGTTCAGCGGATACCACGCTTGTCAGAAGAATGACGAAAAATGGCATAGCGGCTACCGGCATACTGTCTAAAAAATTTATTTATTTATGCCGCAGTGGTACAAGTTTTATTATTTATGCCGTACTGGCACAAGATTCTTTGCAAGTGTTCAGCGGATACCACGCTTGTCAGAATATTGACAAAAAATAACAATGGGAATGCCGGCCTACTGTCCAAAACATTATTATTTATGCCGTAGTGGGTATCAAGCAACTGTGCTTGCAGTAGTTACCCAACGAGCGTTTTGAAAGGCTCTGAAAGGCCGCTCTTCTAGCTTTCGCTGTGACTGTGTTGCGCATTCCACGCAGGCCAGTTGTTTATTAAGCATCTTCCTTAATTTGTCGAGAGAAGAGAAAGCAGTTTTAGCTGATTTAAATTATTTATTGTGAATTCCACTCCGCACGCTGCGCTATATATCAATTGGCTCGCGTGTTCTCGGGAGCCTCTAACACCGATCGGCAGTGTTTTCTGGCCATGTTCGAAAAGTATTACAGAGACCATTCAATTTAATATGGGGGGAAGGGGCACTGTGATGCACTTTCGGCCAACCCTGACGAGGAAATTTGAGCACGTCTACGCCGGGCCCCACTGTACGAAAGTGAGCGTCTCCACTCGCCTTCGGTACACCATAATCTACACGTCACGAGCGGCCGCACTAACACTCCCTATTCTTCCTTTGTGCCAGTCCACTTCGGTGGAACAGTGGTTACGGTTATCGGCTTCTGACCAGAAGGTCCCGGGTTCGATCCCAGTCGTGACGGTCGCATTTATGGTACAGGCCGTTTCACTGTGTGAAACAGTGCCCGTTGTTGTTGTTGTTGTTGTTCTCCTATTGTTAGTGGCGCACCAACAACAACAACGGGCATTGTTTCACACAGCGAAACAGTGCCCGTTAAAGAACACCAGGTGGCTCGAATTTCCAGAGCCCCCCACTACAGCGTCTCTCATAATCATACGGTGGTTTGGCGAGGTTAAACCCCTTCTACAAATCAATCGGATCAATCATATGCTGGATTAATCATATGCTGATAATTTATTCGTCCCATGCACGCGCAAAGGCTGAGACAACCCTCATTACGTTTTCATTTGAGATCGTGACTTGCTTGTTACACTTTACTTAATGATGCGTAGAGTGTATATCACGTAATTTTATTTATTTCACTGGTTTGTTCTGAATTACGCATAATACCTGCATCTAAATAATTTGTATATATCTTATGTCTTTTTTATATATATATTGTAGTTGTTAATAAAGTGGTCCTAGATATGTACCACCACACTTAAAATTTGACTATCGGCGTTGGCGGCGTCAACACGAGCGATGAAAACGAAATCATCATTATGTGGTGGCCACACAGATGGCCGAAATTTGTTAATGGGGTAGGCTAAAGAGACATCAAATGATAAGGTATACACCAATTTTCGTATATATCCAGTTTCTCCATCGAAAGCTAGCTGTTACGAGATTACAAGGGTCAAGTGTGCCGTAGTTGTCTACCGCCACCGCTGTCTATAACCACTATCACCCTATATATATAAAAACTAAGCAAATAAAAAAGACAATGGACACCGTGGGATTCGAACCCGGGTCCACTGCGTGCCAACCTAGTATTCTAGCACAGAGTCATGCCCATGCTTAAAACGCCGTTGCAAATTGGCCTTAGGTGGGCTTGATGTCGCTACAGCAATCACGTTAATTAATGAGTGATAGGGCAATTTAGGAGTGTAAAGGGACAATCAGATGTCAAATAATGTATATGTAAATGTAGATGTAGATCCTAAACTCGTGAATCGCGTAACAAATGGGTAGCAGCGTGCTCCAACCCATTACAAAAGCTTCAGCCAAAATTCTTCGTCGTCATCAGCGACAGCATAAAAAATTGCGCTAAGTTCCTTGCAAGTGCGTGGCGTGTACCACGCTTCTCCGAAAAATGAGGAAGGATGCCGTAGTGAAGGCCTCACTATCACGCAAAATTTACGGTGAATAATGGCGTAGGGGGTATATTGCAAGCGTGCTTGCAGCAGTTGTCCAAATAGTGTTTATAAATGGCTTTGAAAGGCCGCTCTTCCAGTTGGAAGAGCGACCTGGTGGCTTTTGTTTCTTTTTATTACCGAAAGGACAACAAGACACCACCCGCCATTTCATTTCGTCATAGAGTGTCGTCACGAAATTTTGGCGTGCATGAATCTTGCGAACCACCAGAGTGGCACGTAACCTTTGAGGCTTAATGGAGCACTGACATGAAATTCCAAGATTGAGATGTGCCCATAATTCAATCGCTTAGCATGCATAGGTCATCTTGGCCAAATTTAAATGGTATCGGTCGGGTGAAAGTTATTTTAATTTGATGTCAAACAGTGAAGAAGAGCTAAGGAGGAAAAAAAAACTGCCCTGTGACATCGACGCTATAGTGCTACGTGTTCAGGGTGATCACAAATACCATACAGAGTGACGATACGCTAGTAACACTGACGTGGACGATCTGAGTGTATTTGGAGCCGACTCCCGGTCATGCCCTCACTAATGGCTCTCCTTGCTGTGTGGAAGCGTGCGTGCGATTCAACGTGCCGCATCGACTGATTGGACATGTGCTCCACAGCGTGAGTACGATCATTCAGAGTGACAACACGTGCCATAATGTCGGGGAACCGCTGCGCACTGTGAACCTGCACGTCGAGGCGCGGAAAAAGCGGGAATTGCGTGGCGTTTCATACCTTTCCAAGCCACGAACCTCAACGCAGCCAGTGGGTTTATTTCGTACGCACCGATGGACAGAGGGACTGGACGCCTAAGAAGGACAGCTGCCTTTGCTCGCTTAACATTGCGCTTAGCTGCTACAGGGTTAATCCTGTGTTGGCGAACGAGTTGGGTTTTACAGGCAGTACGAGGCCCCTTCTCAGGGCTGGGGCGAAAGGAAGAGGGGAAGAACGAGTTGGCGCTACATAACGTAGCCGGCGGAAAACGCATGGAGGAGCTTTAGTCTACATGATCATCGACACAGCTGGACTGACTGCACGTGTGCTCCTAGCAGACGAAATGTCTGTGTGCGTGACGCTACCATTTTTTTTTTTTGTAAAAGCAGCATCAGCTATGCATCGTCCTCCACGTGGCCGCGAGGTAGCACTGACAGCACTATTTTAGTGGGCTTTCGAGCTATTTTGAACCACGTTCCATTGCATATATATTATTCAATATTACAGATATTTATTGTGTTTTAGGTCGCTAATCGCTGCTAGGGGATTGATAGCTACTCGTTGGCGCAAAAATCTTGGCATTAGTAAATTTGATGTCAGTGCTCTTTTAACATGCGGAAAAATCTTGTAATGAACTTCATAATCACGAGAAAGACGTCTGCTCGACGTCAATGTGCTTTTTTTTTAGTCATATCAAGCGAAGCAATGAATGGGACCTTCACCATTGGCCATGGTAAGCGGGCTAATAGCGAAGGCCATGTGCTTGATATCCTCAATATAAGTATCCGGTGTTAGCAATGTTCAAGCGATTTACGCAAAATATTTTATTTATTTATTTACTCATTTATTATTTATTTATTTATTTAGCTGTTTTAATTTTGTGAGTACCCTCAAAATCACTGCTCCTATAGAGCTAGAAATGACCGAGAGGAGTTCTCGAACGATGCATGGTCAAAGTTGGAGACGAAAATAAGAGAATATGAATCGAAACCGCTCCCACAGACACAACTCTCGCGCCCCTTAAGAACGCAACAAAGTGGTCTCGAAACCTCGGCTCTGTTTCAAAAGCTCAGACTGAAGGCATTTGCACTTCTAGAAACCTATAGGCGCAAGTTATCTCTAATTCATTCTTGTACTTTTGCTGGTCGCAGAAAAAAAGTCCTTGTGATGATGAGAAGAGGCTGGAATGCTCTGCATTTTGCCGTCATACACATTATTCGTGTTTAAACGTAATCGTAGTTAACGTAATGATTTGGAGAAACCATGCGTTCACATGGCCGAATACGCTTTTCGCGATCAGATAAATCGCCAAATGCACGCGGGTCACGCTCATATTCTAGTTTCATCTGTATGCAAACGTATCGTTCATGACGTCAAACACATAATAGGTAAAGGTGATAATAGGTAATGAAAACATAATAGGTAAAGAAAACAAGTACAATATTTCTTTGCGTACATAGATTAGCGCACGGGCATAAGAACGTACATTCTAGGTATGGCGTCTATGCGTTTTTTTCTGGTGCCTTTAATCAATGACAAGCTGCTGCAACACAATCGGCTACAACGCAGATTCTACCTTCCCCCACATCCCGAACTTTCTAGAGATGAAAGCACGGACTCCAGGCGTCTTAAAAGCAATACATTTACGCATGGCGTTTTAATGCATCACCTCAAACCAACGTCATATAACTACGTCTGCCCACACTGTGATGTGGCAGACACCCTAGCCCACCTGCTACTGCAATGCAAAGGCAGAAACCCAAGCAGCACCATTGAATGCGGACCCAAACCTTCTCAGTGAAGCGTGGGAGGCTGCGATCTCCAAGCCGGACCTCGTCGACCAGCGCCAAATCGTCGCGCGGGCCCGGAAGGTGGTCCAAACCAGAGGGTCCCTGGAATAAGAAACCCTCCCACATTCACTTTTTGACCCCCTAATAAATGTTTCCTCTCGCTCTCTCTCTCTCTCTCTCTCTCTCTGCGAAACATAACATAGCTCACATCTGCCCGATGATTTACAATGCCCGGAAGGGCAAGCAGGTAATAGACAAGTTCACTATTAATTATAAAAACAAGTACCTCACCTGAGTTAAAATGGTGATCGATATGCAGGGTTCAAGCTCCTAAAACCACCATAAGAATATGAGAGACGCCGTAGTGGAGAGCTCCGACGTTTCGACCACTTGGGTTCTTTAACGTGCACCTAAATCTGAGTACACGGGCCTACAGCGTTTTCGCCCCCATCTAAAATGCAACCGCCGCAGCCAGGATTCGATTACGCAACCTGCGGATCAGCAGCCGAGTACTTAAGCCACTAGACCATCGCGGTGGGGCCCCCAGCGTAAAATGAGTTGTGTATGCCTTTCTACAGCGGTGGAGAGTACGTAGGGCAAACGAAGCGATGTTTCAGTGTTCGCCTGACAGAGCATGAGCTCTCACTTCAAGGGGTTGCGCAACTTCATCTGCCGGTTCACTGTAGGTCATGTGGGTGTCGTCGCAATTTTAACAAAACCACCGTCAGTTTTAAACACGTGAATCAATTGACAAGAAAAATTGCTGAGGCTTATAATATACCGATTAGAGACAATAGTTGTATCAGAGAAGCATTAGTTTTTCTGCATAAAAAGTAACTGTAGTACTTGTGTCGATCTGAAATATCTGTACGTATTACAATGCTGCCACAACGTTTCTGTGTTTTGCGCATGTCACGGTTTTCTACATTTGCTATATATATATGTTTCACAATTTATTTGTCAACAAAACTCGGTTGAGAGTCAGCGCCATCTTTTCTTTCTTTTGTGCTCCTTCCTTGTGTCTATGTTTCTGGTTTTGTGATGTAAACCAGGTGACCTTAATGTGCATTTCGGTATTTTGGAAAAATCGTCTAAATGGCACCCTCCTCCCTTCAGAAAGTTATTTACGGTACTTACATTCGTCCATCACTTCAATATACATATTTGGTGTTTTCGGGGCATTAAACTAACGCATGAACTCGCTGCAGTGTAGAATAGTTCTATTAGTTTTATTTTCGTCGATTAGAATAGCGCAGCCAGTGTTACCACAGTGAAGTCCCGGCTTGACCTTCCCCAACTCGGCACTTGGAGGAAAATAACTCGGCTCAGTCTTTTTCATAAATTTATTAACACATAGATGTGTTTCGTAAACAGTCAGTCAAAACCACCTCATTCACATCACCTGGAATCCCCAATGGACATAACGTTCATGCTCTAAGTGTGAGAACCATAACCTACTCGCATGTATTTATATCAAGAAACACCTACAAAATGGAATTTTCGGCAACAATAGCAACAATAAGCTCCCGCTATCAACAACAAATTACGTTTTAAGGCCTTCTGAAAAATATATTTCACAATCTTTGATTGATATGTGGGATTTAACGTCCCAAAACTACCTTATGATTATCAGAGACGCCGTAGTGAAAGGCTCAGAAAAATTTGACCACGTGTGGTTCTTTATCATGCACCCCAATCTGAGCACGTGGGCCTACAGCGTTTTCGCCTCCATCGAAAATGCAGCCGCCGCAGTCGGACTTCAATCGTGCGACCGGCGGGTCAGCAGCCGAGTACCTTAGCCACTAGACCCCCGTGGCGGGGCGACTACGTTTAATCGTACTTTTTGATTTATATGTCCTCTTTTCTTCTTCGCCTGCTTCTTTATTGTTTGTCGTTTTAGTTCTTGAACACGAATTAAATGCATTATCCTTAGCACTAAATTATTAGTTCTTCATGAAATAGTCACCTATTCTGTATCATTCTGTATGCTCCTCAAGTTTCTTTCAGTATAGCATTAGGTGTTCTTTCCCATTTTAATACGTATCATGCAGTCGCCTTCCACTCCGTGCGAACTCTGATGTTGACTTGACTAAATAAATAAATAAATAAATAAATAAATAAATAAATAAATAAATAAATAAATAAATAAAACTAAATTGCCGTGCTGGTTGTGCTGAAGGAATGGTTGTGCTGCAAACACACATGTGTTAATGAATAACATGCTATTTTTATTTTGCTTTCCTTTAAGGATTGCATGTAGTCGGGTAGCAAGAGGGCCCTGCATGGCACCCTGCTACTTCCACCGGTGCTTTAATAAAGTTCACTTCCTTTTCTCTCTCTCTCTCTCTCTCTCTCTCTCTCTCTCTATGGACATGATTTCGAGCCCTTAAATGAAATGTGTTTAGAGTGGCCGCTAACAGCATGCCGTACACTTGCATTATATTTTTTTTTTTGAACGGAAGAACAGCGACAGAATTGGACGAAGACGAGAGGACACCTACACGGCACCGCACTGGCTTAGATTCAACTTCCGATATAGACTACGACGCGTTGTAGCCTATTTGTCATTGTCGATGCTACACAGTTGCCCTATAACGTTGCCGCATCACAGCGGTATGTGGTGCACGTGGGTTCGTTAACGCTCTTTGTTACCAATGTTTACCCCCGTTATTCTCGATCCTCTCTTCTCCCGCAGTCGTTGCTTGACGAAGGGCGCCTGAATTGGCGTCGCTCCATTTACTACAGTGACACACGCTGCTTGCACGGCTTTCACAGTAACTGACACACCGTCTCTCGACCACAAGCGTACAAAAACGAGAAAAAAAGAAAGACACTGTCGCTTCGCTCCAGCGTATACCACAGGCATAATGACAAGCGACCGACCACGGGACGTCAACGTCAACGGCATCGTGAGTGTGAGAAAGTGTTCGAATGCCCGTGACCGGTCGGCAGCTTTTCTCCGTGCATGGCCTCGTGATGCACCCCAGCAAATTCGGGGACGACGCCGAGCCGCTCAGGACCGTTGAACACGCTCGCGTGACTCGCTTCTTGCTTTCGCGTGACGTCGCCATTAGGACGTACGATGAATCGAAACAAGCAGGACAGAAAAGAAAAAAAAAGACTATACACAGTGACTGACGGCGATGTCCGTAATTGAGCGCGTCGCGGGCACCGCAAAACTGGATTGAGATTGTCCGTTGCAGCTTCGAGCGCTCCGCAGGCTTCGCACGCTTCCCCGAAACAGACTCGAAGCGAGAAGCGCATCGTGTCGTGTATGTTTCTGCGTGTGTTTGCATATGGCACTCGAGGTAGTTGCACACATCGCGTTGGTCTCGGCCCAGTGAACCCTCGCGTAGCTCGGGTGGACGACCCTGTGGGCGGCCCGCGCGTAAACGCGACGCCATGGCGGAATGCGATGCGGGTGTGTGAACCCACCGCGGTGGCACGACAGCCCGCCATCGCCGCATGTTTTATGGGGGCATGGCGATGACGCTTTGGACAGGTAGCGGGGCGGGCGTCTCATTTGTTAAGCGGTGACTACTGCAAATTTGACGCCCCGAGATGCGCACAAAAAAAAAGCTGAAAAGACACGAATACAGCGGCGTGGAGAAGGAAAAGAAAAGGCAACATTTTTGCCTATATGGAGACACGCACATATCTAACGGGAAAATTTGGAGCACATCTACACAAATAAGATATGCAGGTTCTTGCGAATGTATTGTGTTTAGGCTCAATAAAATTTCGCGAGCTATGCACCGTCTTGCCGAATTTCAAGTTTTGTTAAAGACACATATCGAGAAGTGGGAAGAAATGAAGCAATCTTAATCATCAAAACTGTAGCCTAAATAGTATCTAATAGAGGAGCTCCTCGACGAAAGAATTGCGCCTGTGTAAAAACGCACGAACGCTGAACATTTTCGAAGTTACTATGCATACCGTATCTCCTAGAAACAATTTTTAATATCCAAGCTAGCAGTCGTTTTTCTTCAAAGTACCGTAAAAGTTCAGACTGCCCATATAGTCATCGCCTCTGAGCCCTGACACAAATTGACAGGTTACCACAATGTCTTTAATGATCCATTCATTTCCCTTCTTTTCGGTCGCGAAAATTCATTTCTCGGCTGATTTCAACCACAGCGGTCACCGTCCTACCCAGCCACTGAATAGCAGACGGCTATTTATTTGACGTCAAGTAGAATTCACACATTTTAGAAAAAAACATTAGTCCATACAGGCTTGTCTTCAGTTCCCTTCTTTTCGGTCGGAAAATTTCATTTCTCAGCTAATGTCGCCCACGGCGGTCACCGTCCTACCCAGGCACTGAATTGCAGACCGCTATTTACGTGACGTCAAGCAGGTTTCACACATTTCAGCCAAAGCATTTGTCCGTACAGGCTCGTATTCATTTCCCTTCTTTTCGGTCAAAAAATTTCGTTTCTCGGCTAATTTCACCCACAGCGGTCACCGTCCATCCCAGCCACTGAATAGCAGATGGCTATTTATTTGACGTCAAGCAGGTTTCACACATTTCAGAAAAAGCATTTGTCCGTACAGGCTCCTACTCATTTCCCTTCTTTTTGGTTGGGAAATATCATTTCTCAGCTGATTTCGCCCACAGCGGTCACCATACCACCCAGCCACGGAATTGCAGACGGCTATTTACGTGACGTCAAGCATATTTCACACATTTCAGGCAAAGCATTTGTACGTACAGGCTCGTATTCATTTCCCCTTTTTTTCCGGTCGGAAAATTTCATTTTTCGGCTGATTTCGCCCACAGAAGTCACCCTACTACCCAGGCACTGAATAGCAGACAGCTATTTAGGTGACATCAAGCAGATTTCACACATTTCAGGCAAAGCAATTGTCCGTACAAGCTCCTACTCGTTTCTCTTCTTTTTGGTTGGAAAATTTCATTTCTCGGCTAATTTCGCCCACAGCGTTCACCGTCCCACCCAGTCAATCAATTGCAGATGGCTATTTATTTGACGCCAAGCATATTTCACACATTTCAGGCAAAACATTTGTCCGTACAGGCTCGTGTTCATTTCCCCTTTTTCTAGGTCAGAAAATTTCATTTTTCGGATGATTTCGCCCACAGAAGTCCCCGTACTACCCAGGCACTGAATAGCAGACAACAATCTACGTGACGCCAAGCAGATTTCACACATTTAAGGCAAAGCATTTGTCCATACAGTACAAAAATTTTATTGCTAGGCTAATTTGGCCCACAGAAGTCACCGTACTACCCAGGCACTGAATAGCAGACAGCTATTTACGTGACGTCAAGCAGATTTCAGTCATTTCAGGCAAAGCATTTGTCCATACAGGCTCGAATTCATTTCCCTTCTTTTCGGTCAGAAAATTTTATTTCTCGGCTGATTTCGCCCACAGCGGTCACCGTCCCACTTAGGCACTGAATAGCAGACGGCTATTTACGTGACACCACGCAGATTTTACACAATTCAGACAAAGCATTTGTCCGTACAGGCTCCTACTCATTTCCCTTCTTTTCGGTTGGAAAACTTCATTTCTCGGCTAATTTCGCCCGCAGCGGCCACCGTCCCGCCCAGGCACTGCATTGCAGACCGCTATTTATGTGACGTCGAGCAGATTTCACACATTTCAGGCAAAGCGTTTGTGCGAACAGGGTCCTACTCATTTCCCTTCTTTTCGGTTGGAAAACATCATTTCTCGGCCAATTTCGCCCTCAGCGGCCACCGTCCCACTTGGACACTGAATAGCAAACGGCTATTTATGTGACATGAAACAGATTTCACACAATTCAGGCAAAGCATTTGTCCGTACAGGATCCTACTCATTTCCCTTCTTTTTCTTTGGAAAATTTCATTTCTCGGCTAATTTCGCCCACAGCAGTCACCGTCCCACTTAGGCAATGAATTGCAGACGGCTATTTACGTGACGCCAAGCAGATTTCACACATTTCAGGCAAAGCATTTGTCCGTACAGGCTCCTACTCATTACCCTTCTTTTCGGTTGGAAAATTTCATTTCTCGGCTAATTCCGCCCGCAGCGGCCACCGTCTTACTTAGGCACCGAATAGCAGATTGCTATTTACGTGACATCAAGCAGATTTCACCCATTTCATTTCTCGGCTCATTTCGCCCGCAGCGGCCACCGTCTTACTTAGGCACCGAATAGCAGACTGCTATTTACGTGACATCAAGCAGATTTCACCCATTTCAGGCAAATCGTTTGTCCATACAGGCTCGTATTCATTTATTTCTTTTCGGTCGGAAATTTTCATTTGTCAGCTAGTTTCGCCCACGGCGGTCACCCAGGCACTGAATTACAGACTGCTATTTACGTGATGCCCAACAGAATTCACGGATTTCAGGCATACCACTTGCAAGGCTCGTGTTCATTTCGCTAGTTTTTGGCCAAAACACTTTAGTTATATGCAAAGGTCATCAAAATTTACGACTTTGTTCCACGAAACGCAACGATTAAACAAGAAACGACCAACTTATAATCTATAGTATGCGAAGTAAGTGTTTGCATTGCCAGCGACAATATATATATATATATATATATATATATATATATATATATATATATATATATATATATATATATATAGAACAGAAATCGCAAATCATTGCCCTGTTCAGATAAATGACAGGTGTATTACAATATTGGGGGTGGGGTGGGCAGAGCGTGATTTATTCTTAGGTTGAGAGGTGCAGCACACGAGGCCATGCTTACGACAGGCCCGTTATTCGCGTGACAAGGACCTTAAGAAATCTTAATATAAACGCATCGTGGTAGTATACCGTAATGAACATGCAGCGGCAAGTCATCTCACTTTAGACAGCGTATCAACTTGCCTGTGCATGTAACGTTTCGAGTTTATCTTTTGGACTCTGCGCGACAAAACGGCGATGTCCACATTTTGTTTCACTGTATTCACTATATGCAATCTATTTTACTGTAGGCCCTCTATACAACTGTACTAAGTGTGTTCACTGTACACGGTACGTAGCATAAAGTTTAGGGGCAGTGACTGCAGCGCTTCCTCCTGCGAATAAATGCAACAATTTTCGTGCCTCTTTATAATTCAGGAATAAAACAGGTAAGAGCCACACATAGAGCGTAAAAAAGGCGTGGTGTACTTGCGTTTTTCCCACGACGTGCATATTTTCCATACCAAGTTCTGCTTTGACGTGCCTTTATTCAAATTTTGCCGCCTTATTCTCGTGGCGTTTGACAGAACAGAAGGGCCTTGTTTCCTTCGTGCGTTGGGCGAAGTCAGTTTGGTCTCCATTAAAACTCGGCAGAATATAACCAACCACTATACATAGCCTTCATAGATTACGGGAAGACGTTTCATTCTGTAGAAATATCAGCCGTCATGCAGACACTGCGGAATCAGGGCGTCGATGAAGTATATATAAATATCCTTGAAGAAATCTACAGGGGATCAACTGCTACCATAGTGCTTCATAAAGCAACAGAATACCAATCAAGAAGGGTGTAAGGCAGGGGGACACAATCTCCCCAATGCTATTTACCGCATGCTTACAGGAGGTTTTTCGAAGCCTAAAATGGGAACAGTTAGGGATAAGAGTTAATGGAGAATACCTCAGTAACCTGCGCTTCGCCGATGACATTGCATTGCTAAGTACCTCAGGGGACGAATTGCAACTCATGATTACGGAGTTAGACAAAGAGAGCAGAAAGGTGGGTCTTAAAATTAATCTGCAGAAAACGAAAGTAATGTACAACAACCTCAGAAAAGAGCAACGCTTTGAGATAGGTAATAGTGCACTTCAAGTTGTAAAAGACTATGTCTACTTAGGGCAGGTTATAACCGCGGAGCCGAACCACGAGATTGAAGTAACTAGAAGAATAAGAATGGGGTGGAGCACATTTGGCAAGCACTCTCAAAGTATGACAGGTAGATTGCCACTATCCCTCAAGAGGAAGGTATATAGCAGCTGTATCTTGCCGGTACTTAGCTACGGAGCAGAAACCTGGAGACTTACAAAGAGGGTTCAGCTTAAATTGAGGACGACGCAGCGAGCAATGGAAAGAAAAATGGTAGGCGTAACCTTAAGAGACAAGAAGAGAGCAGAGTGGATTAGGGAACAAACGGGGGTTAAGGATATCATAGTTGAAATCAAGAAGAAGAAATGGACATTGGTCGGGCATGTGAGGTGTATACAGGATAACCACTGGTCATTAAATGTAACTAACTCGATTTCCAGAGAAGGCAAGCGGGTTAGGCGGAGACAGAACATTAGGTGAGCAGATGAGATTAAGAGGTTTGCGGGTATAAATTGGCCGCAGTAAGCACAGGACCGGGTTAACTGGCGGAACAAGAAAGAGGCCTTTGTCCTGCAGTATACGTAGTCAGGCTGATGATGATGATGATGATGATGATGATGATGATGATGATGATGATGATGATGATGATGATGATGAAAACTTGGCATGGAATATTGAAAGTGCGAGAAGATAATGTGCATTATGCAGAACTCGCGTAAGCTCGCACGCTAGTCCGTCCATCCGCCCGTACGTCAGTCTGCCCATCAGTCCATCCGTAGCTCATGCTATAGATCCTGGCATTTCCTAGCACAGCTATACCATTATTTTCCGTTCCCTTGTATAAACTTTTACTCAAATTCCGTCTCGTATGGCTTTACAAGATTGTTGGTCTACTAATTATACCACCAATTACACCTATATTTAACAAAGCAAATGTGATTTAATAAACCATTGGGCACTCGTTATTCACACTGAAGACATTGATGCTGCATATCACAGGTCAGGTGGAATTTTTGTGTCCGTAGTCAAGATGGCGGTTGCGTAGCTGCTGAATGGGAAATCATAGCGGCTGCAGAGTTGCACGCAATGCGTGCCTCGTCGCTCATCACCTCACAGCTGTGGATGCTCACGGCAGGCCGAATGGCTGTGCTATCACGGCGCTGAGCTAATTTGTGCAAATATGCGTAACACCATGATTATCATCCCACTCAAAATTGATCCCATTCCAAGTCGGGAATTGTAGACGGGCCTTCTGTCTTGTCCCACGACATGCAGCTGCGAAGTGGGGGGGCGATTGCGTTTATCAACAAAATACTAGGGGTGTGTCTTTGATATAGATTGCTCGATACATGTGAGGAACTTAATAAATATAGCGACCCAAATATACTTAGCAAAAATCCAGGTGAGAGTCACGTCGGAAACGTTCCAGTCTTTGCAATACGGGACGCACGTATTCGATCACGTGAACGTGAATTATACCAAGCTGATGTCGGGGATGAATGTGGCGAGAAGGCTGGACATGGAATCACGGTCTTCACAACCTACATTTATTCTAACGCACCAAAAACTGGTATCCAGTACATCTGCACTCAATACTTGGCTGATGGTGGAGAAAATCATTCGGGCTACGAGTGTCAAAGACACTCAATGTGGGCATTTTAAAGCCCAAGAAAAATGGTTCCTCTAGTATGTGGTGGAAGTGGCTTGTATGTGTATTTCACAAGTCCTGGTCGATTAAAAAGTACACACAGGTAGTGCATAGATCTAACTTTGGATAAGAATCTCTCCAAAGTGTTAACAAAAAGCAAGAGAGCGTACCACATTCATCAAAAAGCGGTTATCAATGTCGCTTCAAAAGAAAGTTTTGTAAGGTGCATCTACTCGTCCCTTAGTTTAAAGAGGATGTAAAACAACGCTTTTGCGTATTCTTAGGCTGATCTTGTGTAAAGTATACACCTTCACTGGTCATCCACTTTCGCAGCATGGAACGGCCTCAAAACGTTTTTTTTTTCATTTTGCTTTCTTCTTTTTAAACTTCCTATGCAGAGAAACACAGCCTAGACCCTATTCATTTCTTTGATAGGTGACACAAAAGAAACTGCACTCCAGTATACACTTTTCACAGCTCCTTGAAAGCGCTCACCGAAAATGCCGATTCATTGACCAAAAACTGCGGGCAGTGTAGAGATTTATCGAGTAATTGTTGTATCTGTGAATAAATGAGCACTAACGGGCCATTTGCATTTTAGAACTTCATGTAAGACGTATTAAAAGTCTATTAGGTTTCAGCATGCATCTATTATTTTGACGACTCCAGATAGTAATCATGTTCTTAGAGACATAAACTGCCAAGCGAGTTGCTCCGTTGCCTCTCTTCCTTATGCATCGCGGTATCATTCTTCAATATTCGCACGTCACAATGCGGAATACTTGGGTGAAAAGGACAATGTACTGTATTCCCATATAGTAGAATACACTACATATTGTGTATATGTAGCCCCACCACGGTGGTCTTGGAAATAAAGTACTGGCTGCTGACCCACAGGTTGCAGGATCGATCAAATCCCGGCGGTGTTGGCTGTTTTTTCGATGGAGGCGAAAATGCTGTAGGCCCGTGTGCTCAGATTTGGGTGCACGTTAAAGCAACCCAGGTGGTCAGGTGGTCAAAATATCCGGAGCCCTCCACTGCGGCTTCTCTCATAATCATATGGTGGCGCTTGAGACGTTAAACTTAAACCCCACATAACAATCATCAATCAGTATGTATATGTAGTTGAGCATACAAACAGCAGGTCAGGGGCAGTATACACAATCCCTAGATCCACTTTTAGACTAAACACGTAATGGGGCACAAACCCATTCAACCATACGCTAGGCACAATTTGAAAGAAGGAAAGGGGGGGGGGGGTTAGAAAGTTGTCCAACGATTTCGAGTACTTCGTACTCAACTATGGGAGAGCGCTGAGCCGTCCCGCTAAAACCTGTTCACACCTCCAAAAAACCTCGTATATCGACAAGGAACGGGAAGAACCTTGCAGCGTGGTTCTGTGGAGGCTATGGAAAGCAAGCAAACCATCCGCATAATGCTCATGGAGCTGAACTAAAGATACACAGCTACACTCAGTCATCGTTCAAAGCCTGCAAGCTCAATCAGATTAGACATCACATGTTTGGTTCCTTATCTAGGTAGCCGAATTGGACAGCTAAAAACAAAAAAAATCTCCACAACAGAATTGGCTCAGAATGTTATCCTTTAGACAAATGGCGGCAAGATTAAGAAAATGATTACAAAGAAATTGTTTAAATGTCAGCTGAAAAATCTCATCTGTCAAAGGTAATTTCAACCTAAAGAATGTATAGGTACAACGATAAAATGAATGAATGAATTAAAAAGTTATAACAATCTTCTTTAGAAGTTATCTACAGCTGGCGACAACTTTCTGTGGCAGCATAGTCAAGCTTACGGAACCGAAAAGCGCACTTTTTTTACAAAGTTACAACGTGTGGTCCGCAAAAGATGACTCAAGTAGACTGCGCAGCATATAGGAAAAGATACATACAAAAAAGAGATATACGTATCACGTCAATGGTAGTTTCCACTCTAAGTAAGAAAGCTTATACCACGAAGAAATTTTGTTCATTGCTGTTTCTATAGTTGATGACAAGCTAAGAATAAAAAGCGAAGTGTACCACTGTCCATTTGTATTACGCGTGTCCAACTTTAGCCACTCATTACTATGACGTAAGAGTCACGATGAACCAATGACAAATTGAGCACGGCGCCGTCCGCGACGAGAGGTGATGTGCCGCTGCACCGAGACCGGCAGGCGTCTGTTTGGTTTTCCTGTGGTGTTTTCTTCGTCAAGAAGAAGCTATTTCATCCAACCGCTCTCAGCATCATACTCGTCGGCCGTGCACGAAGCAGCAACACGGCGTCTGCGTCGCTAGGACGACCGCTCTCGACGACTGTCGCCATGGTCATTCTTGTGCAGTAAGCTGAAGGTGAAGTCTGAACACGCGCGCCTGTGTCTTGTGGAACGAGCTTGTCTGTGATCCACCGCCCGCTAAAGCGATCGGATCAGCGTTGCCACATGTACTGGAGTGAGTGTGTTACTGGGATGTCGCAATGTGGGAATCTTGCTTGATCTTTTGCGATATGCGTGGTGTTATGCACCTACATGAGTAATTTGTGTGCGGGCGAGATGTGAGAAAAAAGAAACCGAGAGGACCTGCTAGCGTGACACATGTAGTTCGAAAGCAAACAAATCAGGCGGGGAGATTTCGCATTGGTGTATGCATTATAAAGCGAATTGTGGTCGTCGGCTGTGTGTGTGTGATTGTTTTGGCATGTGCCGTTTGGCACAGCTGCGTCATTTTAAAATAATTTATTGCCACCGGCTCATAATTACGCGCCAGATAGAAGTGTCTGTTGCCTAAGCGGTTGTCTCACGCTCAAAGTACGAACGCCTTGCATGAAAAACACCATGCATAATTCTTCAAACCGGGAAATTACAGAATTTCACAGCCGATGAAAGATGACTAGACATAAAATTTTCCCGAAGTACAATTTTCCTCATGCGTAGAGTCCTCCATGTCGACTTTTGATGGATTTGTAAATGAGTGGAAACAACTTTTTTTTGTACGGAAAGTGCTTCGTTGTAGGTAATCATAGAGAGGGCACTTACTTCATCGCGTACAAAATTATACGCTGACTCAGCGAGACAACTTTGTTCACGTCCGTCTGCACGTATACAGCTGTGGCCACGTCCGTGTAGAGCACGTGAGGAGCCTGTTTTCGGCAGTTTCGGGCTCTGAAGTGCTGCATCAATAGCATGTGCGGCCTAGCTGTCAGGCTGACCACATCACAGCCCAAAACTGCCTCGAGGTTTCGCCCCGCCGAGCGAAAACGGGCTCCTCATTTGAATATTTGTTTTTCGCTGAGGAGATGATGAAGAAGAAGAAGCCGTCGAAAAGAACACCTGAACTCTCAAGAAAGAAGAGAAAGAAGAAAGCGTTTGTTATGGACTGTACTAACTGCTATGTGTAAATAACGTAAGTATAGTCTTGTTTCTTCAAATGCCGTGACCAGTTTTTTCCCGACGTGGGGCCGAAACCCACCCGGAGTACTCACCGGGACAATACATGCTACCAGTGCTCATCTGGAACTTTCGAACGGAATACAGCACGTCGTGAGGACAGCGGCAATCTTAGAAGAAAGCCAGAAAGGATATCCTGAAGGGACATATGCCACTGTTTTCGCCGTGACAGCAACAGTCAATTGAGGTGAGCATGGCCACGCATTGTTGAAGCAAGATGAATTGCGTCAGAGCGCTGAAAGAAAAGAAACGGCACGACGACAGATGGATACGCGTCTCATCAATGAAGCCAAAACCATGATAGAAAGCACTGACAATGCAAAGATTTCATCTTTGATTGAACGGCTACAAGGCAACAACGAAGATTTAGATAAAGTTTACGCTGAGCTAGAAGATCTCATTCCGGAGGACGAGTTTGCTACAGAGTTTAAAGCTGTGTTGACATATCAAGACACTGCAGTAGAAATGTTGGAACAGCTGAAGGCTCGGGAGTGGCAATTGCGTCAAACCCATTGTGCTACGAAAACCCAGTCTCTACCTGCAAGGACATCCCAGACGCCCGAGAATCGCACACCGCGCAAGAAAATCAAGCTTCCCACACTACAGCTGCAGGCATTTGACGGACAGCTCTAACACTGGCCTTCGTTTTGGGAGCAGTTTAGCACCGCTGTTGAGGAAAACGAAAACCTGACAAAGGGAGAAAAGTTTCAGTATCTTAAGACTCTTCTGAAAGGGGACTTGGCCGCCGCAATTTCTGGGCTGCAAGCAACGGCCGAGTGTCATGACGGTGCCATCGATATTTTGAAAAGTCGTTTCGGAGATAACCGTCGTATTGTACAAGACCATCTACGCCGACTGCGCGCTCTACCAGCAGTCGATTCTTCGGACGACGTCTACACTCTTTGAAAGCTGTTGAATCATGTGCAGTTTCACGGCAGAGGCCTGAAAGGATTAAACGTCAGTCCTGCCAGTTAAGCAACTATGATGGCGGATATTTTGTTGAAGGCATTATCAACAGACATCGTCGTTGGTTATTACCGGAAAGAAGCTAACCTAAGTTTACCACCATCTACGACAGACAATGCATGCTCGGGACAACAACAGCATGACTCATCATCGACAGCCACAGCCGAGAAGGAGTTGCAAGAACTCCTGACGTATTTTCGTGTGGAAGTTGAAAGCCGTGAAAGAAGTGAAGCTCATAAATTTAGAGGAAAGAAAGGCGCCCGTTCACCCGAAGAGAAAAGGAACTTGAACGCCACTCTATACCAACAGCAGCGGCCTAGCAGTGCTCGTCTAAATTTGAAAATAAAGACTGTCTTTTTTATGGGTCTACAAAGCACGCTACTCCAGTTTGTGACAGCAGTATTACCCATGAAGAAATTTTGAAGAAATTGGCTGCCGAAAAGTGATGTTATCAATGCACCGTAAGAGGGCATCTAGCCAAGGACTGCTACAGAAAAGTCAAGTGTGGAACATGCGGAGGTAGACACGTTTCTTCAATGTGCGATCCCAAGTGGAAACCGAAGAAGAAAGAACATGAAGGTTCCATAACTGCAAACAGTCTGCATACCAGCTCTGATTCGTACATTGATTCTGATATCTTAGGGCAAAAATTTAGGGCATGGGTCATGGAGAAAACGCAAAAGGCCTATATTCGTGGCATTGTGGACAGCGAAAGCCAGCGTACATTTATTCGTGAAGACGTATCCAAGACAATTGGATTGAAAGAAGTTGGATCGGTTAATCTAGAGATAAATATATTTGGACAAACGAGTTCGCTTTCGAGACGACATCGTGTCATCGAACTGAAACTTAGCCGTCAGTATGACACCCAGGAGTACCTGTTAACCGTCATCGAAGTACCATTCGTCTGCAAGGATGTTGTGCAAGTACCGGTCGATCATGACTTTGTCAGAGACATCGGAATTGGTGGTCATCTCCTTGCTGATAAATTGGCGATACCGGGCATGGCTGCAGTTCCAGAAATCGGCCTTTTAATCGGTGCTGATCAGCTTGGGCGATTCGTGTCAGGAGAGACGAAGTGTTTCTAAGGACAGAAAATCTTGGTGGCTATGGGTTCTGCTTTTGCATGGATGTTGCTAGGACCACTTTCTTTTGACACCACTTTGAAATCAGCTCTCAACGTATGCGTCTTTCGACTAAGTACGACTGCCTCTACCGACGAGATTCTACGGAGGTTGAGGGACTTGGAGAGTATCGGGATGATGTCAGCCGACAACACTCCAATTAAAGAAAAGAATACGGTAAATGAAAGACGTGAGCTGGACGTTACCTTCTTCAATGGTCGCTATCAAGTCGCGCTTCCCTGGAAAAAAAAAACGTTGAGGACAACTATATGGTAACCGAATGCAAGCAATGAACCGACTGAAGAGTCTGGGAAAGAAAATCAAGAACAATCTGGAGATTGCTGTGATATATGAGGCTATGACGACCTATCCAGCTTCTCAACACAAGGATGATAAGACCAGCAAAGAGGAACTTGAGTAGCTGATGGAGAAGAAGAAGCCATCGAGAAGAACGCGTGAACTCTCAAGAAAGAAGAGAAAGGAAAAAGCGTCCGCCATGGACTGTATTGTGTAAATAACGCAAATATAAACTTGTTTCTTGGGATGTCGTGACCAGTTATTTCACACCTCGCGCACTCTACACAGACGTGACCACGGCTGTACATTAGTTCACACCTCTGTCCCGGTAGACAACTATTCTAGTGTAGTGGGGAATTCGCAAGGCAAAGACTAGTGGGACCATCACTGAGTGCGAAGCGCGAGCGGGTGCACGAGCTGTAGACGCTGGACGCTGGACAAATGCTCGGGCAGTCCAGCGTCTACCAGGTGGTCGAAATTTTCGGAGCCCTCCACTACGGCGTCTCTCATAATTATATGGTGGTTTTGGGACGTTAAACCACACAAATCAATCAATCAAGTCCAGCGTCTACAGTTCGTGCACCCGCTCGCGCTTTGCACTCAGCGATGGTCCCACTAGTCATTTCCTTGCGAATTCCCCACTCCACTAGAAACTAATTTATGTGGCCAAATACGATTTCTTGGCACTGTTGGGTTTCAATCCATGCTTCGAAACTCAATATGCCAATTTTGCCTGATAACACTACAGGCGTGCAATGTGTGACATTGCATAGTTGCATTCATTGTTCCACTACACTGCAGAAATATTCCTTGTTTAACAATTTTTCGTCTCTTGGATTCTCTATCGTCCCCCGAATTTCAGACTCGTATGGCTTTGTATGATATTGTCACGTGCTTGCTCAAGAAAGACGATGGCAGTTGTGCATGTGCCACGAAGGACTACGAAATAGACGAAGAAGAAGAACACCGCTTGCGCGTTCTAATTAAAAAGATTGACCTGCTTCTAGTAGTCACCCATGCTTAGTAGCATGGGTGACGGTATTTTTAAGTAGAAGAGAATTCTATTGTTATCAAGGCGGTTTCTCTTCCTGTAAGCACAAGCAAACCCGAGGTGTACCTCAGGGGTCAGTACTTTCCCCGGTTTTATTCAACATATTGCTTAGTACCATCCCCGTTCATCCAGATGTGAAAACCTATGTTTATGCCGATGACATTGCTTTTTTTGCTATGGCACATGACTTCCACTGTCTCTACACTATCTTGCAAGCATATCTTAATAAAATAGAACATTGGCTGGATGGATTGATGTTGAACCTGAATACCGGTAAATGTGCTATTCTCGTTTTTCCAATCAAAGATCCCGTTCACATATCTATTAATTACAAGCTTCAAGATATCCCACAAGTACAATCATTGAAATATCTTGGAGTTATGTATAATGAACATCTAAATTGGCGCCCTCACATTGAATACATCGCGACAAAAGCAGTACGCGCGATGGGCGTATTGCGGAGGTTGAGCAATTGTAGATCAGGTATGAGAAGAAAGGCACTTTTGATTATATATAAAATGTATGTTCGACCTGTGTTGGAGTTTGGCTGCATTCTTTTTTCTGGTGCGCCAGCCTACAAACTTCGGCCGCTCGTTCTGTTGGAAAGAGAGGCTTTACGGCTCTGCTTAGGACTTCCAAAGTATACTGCAAATGCAGTGTTATACCTTGAAGCACGAATACCAACCCTATTATGTCGCTTTAATATTCTTACTGTGCAGACCTTTTTACGACTATATGAAGCACCGTTTAACCCTGAACAAATTATTTTTATTTCCAATCCTGACCTATTCTTCTCCGTGCATTGGCCCAGATTTACCAAACCACAAATAGTATTTGTTCAATCGTTACTTGAGCCCCTAAATGTACACGTTCGTGATCTGATTCCTTTAACTGAGCAACAAAATTCACCAGAAATTGTTTACCATGATATCTTCCCAACTCATGCTAAGCTATTACCTACAGGCATTTTAAATGGTTTATTGCAGGACCATCTAAGTACTCTGCCAACAAATGTCATTATAGCAACGGACGCATCTCAATCACATGAAAAATCAGGCGTTGGAATATATTGCCCCGTACTTGATTGGTCATTTTCACTTCGCTTACCGGACTTTCTTCCTGTCTTTCTGGCTGAATTCATGGCAATAATGTTAGCTTTGCGAAAGGTAAATATTTCCATTCCAGTCATAGCAGTCATAACTGATTCATTATCAGTGTGCTCTTTTCTGTCCGCATCTGGTCACTCACCTATAGTGAAACTTTTTAAATCGTTGATCCCCTGTCATCTCCAAAGTACTCATTTAATCTGGACACCAGGGCACAAAGGTTTGTTGTTAAACGAAATAGCTGATTCTCTTGCGAAGGCATCCCTTTCGACACCAATTATTCCTATTTTCTCTCATACAGTATACATTACGGTGGCGCGATTTCGCACACTTAAAATCAGGCAAAATTTATCTGACCCTGCACTGACAGCTTCTCCAGAGTACAAACACTTGTTATTTCCCTGGCGCAGTGAACTGACTAATTCAAGGATGATGGAAGTAGTCATCACAAAATTTCGTTGCCGCGTTACCTCCCTCAATTTTTACTTGCATAGATCAGGCATATTGAATTCCCCTATGTGCATTTACTGTAATCAAGAGGAAACGATCAGTCATTTTTTATTACATTGTCGCCGTTTCGATTTATTCAGGCAAAGCATACTAACACTACCTCTTCAAAGACTGGGCTTGCAACTATCACAACCTGATCTTCTTTCATTTGGGGCCTCTACACTGGGTTTCAGCCACAGGGATGTTTTATTCGCCGTTCAAGAATACATCACTGCGACTAAACGATTCTCTTGCTAAATTGCTGTCTCACTATTTTTCTTCTTTTTTTTCTGCAAACTTGATACCGGTATTTCAAATCAAAATTAAGTTACAAAAAAAATTGTAGGAATGACGCAATGCTGAAAGTTTAGGGCAACTTCACCTTATAATCGGCCAATCCCGTTCTTTGGGTACGAGCCATTTGCACAAGGAAAACAACAACAACAACAACAACGACCTGCTTCTGGTGTCTCAATCTCTACGGCAAGACCTCTGTTTTGACATCGTGACACTGGTGGATGTGCAGGTAGGAGGGACGCAGAGGGCCCGAAGTTCCTCACGCAGTATTTCCCTAATCATTTGTCGCAGGGAACTTTCACACACGGCAGTGTTCTGAGCTGCAGCACTTACTGCCCTGTGGTTCGGCAGGCGGTCAAAGTGTCGGTATCGTTGTCGCAGTGCGCGCTCGATGACAGTCGCCTCTCTTATGAATTCATCTACTGTTGTAGGTGGATTTCGTACGAGGCCCGCAAACACTGGTTCTTTGACACCCTGCATTAGGTGACGCACCTTCTTCGCCTCGGACATGTCAGGGTCAGCTCGTCGAAACAGACGGATCATACCCTCTGCGTACATGGCGGCTGTTTCGTAGTGTTTTTGTGCGCGAGCCTCAATCAGTTGCTGTGCGCGATCTCGTCGGTCCGTGTTCAAAAATGTGGCGAGGAGCTTTCGACGAAAATCTTCCCAAGATTGGAAAGTAGCCTCGTGGTTCTCGTAACACGCGCGAGCGCTATCTTCCAGGGCGAAATATGCATGGCCAAGTTTGTGCTGTTCGTTCCAGTGGTTAGATACAGCGACCCATTCGAACTGTTCGAGCCAGTCCTCGACATCCTCGTACTCTTCCCCATGGAAAACTTCAGGAACGCGAGGATGTTCAAGAGTCACCTGCGAGGGAAGAGTGGTCTGCGATGGAAGGGTAGCCATGGATGTGGTAGGAGCTGCCATGCTGGTTATAGGCGGAACAGGTGCGGACTCCGGACTTAGGCCTAGTAGGCGCCGACTGAATCGGTGCACCGGAGTCGTGACGATGGACGATGCTGAAGGACGATGTTTTCGGTGAAAAACTGAGCGGCTCCTGCTGCTGTTAACCATCACGTACGAACTTGCACCGACTGCCAAAGACACAAAGCGCCTCCCAGCAAGCCAGCCGGTCTTTTACATCCAGTCGAAGCACCAGAAAAGCCGTTCACTCAGATTGAAATGGATTTCCTGGGTCCCTTTCCAACTTCCACAACAGGGAACAGATGGATTATTGTGGTCACTAATTACCTGTCCCGTTATGCGGAGACTAAAGCTATGCAGCGTGGCACAGCAGCAGAAGCCGCTCAGTTTTTCATCGAAAACATCGTCCTTCGGCATGGCGCTCCGACAACAGTGATCACAGACAGAGGACCTGCCTTCACCACAGAGCTTTTGGAGTCGGTTCTAAGACTCAGCGGAACAGCTCACCGGAGAACAACAGCATACCATCCGCAAACAAACGGACTGACAGAGCGCCTCAGTAGGACCCTCACAGACATGATCAGCATGTACGTTGACACGGAACATAAAAACTGGGATCAGATATTGCCGTACGTGACCTTTGCTTATAACACCGCTCGACAAAAAACCACTGGAATGACACCGTTCAGTCTGATCTATGGTCGCGAAGTCACGACAACATTGGACGCCATGTTGCCGCATGAGTGTGACGACATCCATATAGACGCCGAAGAATTCACTCAGCGTGCCGAAGAAGCCAAACAGCTAGCGCGCGTGCGCATCTTTCATCAGCAGCATCAAGATGCACAACGCTACGACACCCGACACAAGTTTGTTAGCTACTCACCCGGCGACAAAGTGTGGGTCTGGATTCCGATACGTCGACGTGGACTGTCTGAGAAACTGCTAAGACGGTACTTTGGTCCATACAGCGTCACGCGACACTTGAACGACGTGAACTACGAAGTCGTTCCCGACACTAATTGTAATTCTATGCTCCAAAAGCATTTGCCCAAAGTCGTGCACGTCGTGCGTATGAAACCGTATTTATCGAGTTAATTAGCTCCCGGTTACCGTTTTCGTACGACCACTTCATACGCCTGGTAGAGCACCTAAGTTGCGCATCGGGACGATGCTTTTTTCGGAGGGAGGCAAATGTCACGTGCTTGCTCAAGAAAGACGATGGCAGTTGTGCATGTGCCACGAAGGACTACGACATGGACGAAGAAGAAGAACTCGCTTGCGCGTTCTAATGAAAAGATCGACCTGCTTCTGGTGTCTCAATCTCTACGGCAAGACCTCTGTTTTGACGTCGTGACAATATGTTGCTTCTCATTTGGCTAATGATTAGCTCCAATGATAGTTTTATTTAACAAATATATTGTCATTTTATAAACCGTTACATGCTCGTATTTAACATAGATTTACTCTAATTTTACAGAAGACCGGAAACACAAGGTTGAGGCAGTGGTGTAACTAGTTATGGATTAAAGAACATGGCGTCAACTTTGGTCAGGGCTTGGTGGTTGGAATTTTATAATTGCGTTTTTTAGTCCTGCTGCTCATTAGAGTACACAAAATGTGAAACGAAATCTTAGCTGGCAGTGCGATAGTCATGCAAACAGCTTCGGTACTTGCTACAAAAAATAACGCTTAGCCACCTCAGCTTAGAAATTTCCGCGTTACACATGACTCCAGTGAAGCTGCTTCATTGCACCTATTAGCTCCACAAACATGTCACAATTTCGGTGACTACTGCAGTGGGAATAATTAAAAAAAGCATTCCCCCAGGAACGAGCAGTTGCAGTGTGCACCAAGACTGGAGCTATCGACATCGCTCCAACTACACCGCATAAAACCACCGCTGCGGACGAGAGCCTGTAAACAAAGGCGTCCATAGAAGCGAGGCCCAGAAATAAGGGCGCGTCGTGTTTGTACACACAGAGCCAAAGGCGGAAAAACAAGGAAGGTGTCCAAGGAATGACTCTCCGAGGAGTCAACGGCCGCTATGTAACGCATCGTACGCGCCGGCGAAGTCGCATCATCGTCGGCAACCGAGCGAGGTTTTACATTACACGCCAGCAAGGCGACGGCTTTAGGGCAGTCGAGGCGCTGGCGCACGCAGGCCGTTCGAAAAGGAAAGCTGCGCTGCTCGCGGACGGCGGATCACCCACCGAGAGACTCCGCTGGGCGCACAACACTTTCAGCTCGGCTCGCCACTAAACGTATGCGCACACCGCTTTCTCCTTCGGCCCTCACACGAGCGTACGTGCACCTCATTTCTGCTCTTGACCATGATATCTCGCGCTCGCATCTCAATGAAAGCGCAAGGATAGCAGAGCGGTAAGAACACTTTGGGGGGCGAACAAGAAACAATAGAAAAAGCGCGAATAAGAGAGAAAACACGGACTCCCATCGGCAGACAGAAGGAACCTACGCGGCAGCACCATTTAAAGAAGGCACGGACGCGTGCATATTCACGTCCCGTTCTTCGGGGAGCTAGACACCTCGGCAAGCGTGGTGACTTCACCCTGCTCGGCGAGCTTCCCTGCCGCTTCAGGCCTCGAGCACCAATGCAAAGAAGAATCGACGCCCCCGGGGGCCCCTGGCGGTGGAGGAGAGTTTCGGCCTTCATGACGTAAAGGCGGAGAACCGTTCCTTCGTCTCTTCAAGGGCGCGCATAACGCTTTACTTCAACGTTATTTCCCTGAAGCACGCATCATTGTATTCCTTTTGTTGTTGTTTTGCTTCTTCCGCTTGGTATCGGGAAGCACGCCACCTAAGCGTCCACTAGCTATTGTCTCAGAGTGAAGGTGGCCCCTAGAACAAGGAAAGAAAACGGTGAAAGAACGTCCTAGGAAAAGAGATGGGAAGGAGGGGGGGGGGAGTGTGAGACGGGTGAAAACAGAATATCGCTGTTCCTCGTACGAAGCTCGCTGGGCATTTACGCTACATACCAGTACGGGTGGGCCTCTTTTCCGCTACCGTCCGCAGCCACTTTTGCGCATCTCGACCAGACGGGAGGAGTCTCTGTCATTAGGAAAACAGATCAAAAGACAAGCACGGAGATAAAATGCGGAGGGGGACAGACCCACGGAGACGCCGCAAGAGGCTGCGAAAGAAGTCGAAGAGCCGTCTTCGCGAGCCGGCCACCGCTTCAGGGTCGTTTTCTTTTTTTTGTTTCACTTGTTTATCTCGACGACACTGCTTTCTCCAGGGCAGAGCCGTGAGCTGTGAGACGCGCATTAACAAGAAATAATTGAGCACTGCACTTTCTGTGCCCAGCTTCAGAGGAAAATAAACGCAGCTCTGAAAGCAGGCTCTTGCCTGCACTGAACACTTTCGAACGAACAAACAAAAAACAAACAAACAGGGAAAGAGCTAGCGAGAGAGAGTGAGAGAAAAGGCTGCGCACGTGGTTTGTCCACTCCCTTTCAAAAAGACCGCAACGAGCCCGGCTGTACGGAACTGCCAGAGGCGAGCAACAGCCTCCACAGTTTGCCAGGCCGACCGCACACGCAAACGAGAACTGTTGTAGGCTGCCAGCGGGAATCCCGCAAACGGGACGACGAACCGGCGATGGCGTTCGACGGATGATATTTTTTACGGCTATTTTTAGCGACCAGTTCGGGCCTCATGTGCGCCCCTGTTGCTGCTATTTTCTTACGCGTGTTCTTACGCATTACTGCCACAATCTGTTTGTGGGAGGAGGGTGGGAGCACACGGTCCCCGCGGTGGTGCACTCGTTCTTGTATGTGCTTTCGCCGAATAGAAGGGTCATCGATAATCGATGCATTCTTGACAGCGCGCACGTGCGGACTTAGCGAAACAGTAGCGAAGCCTACGGCAAAATGTCCGCAGGAGCGGGCCGCGCGAGGGCGTCAGGGTAGCGAACTATGACGGCGAAGCTCGCTAGCAGGTTGTCGAACAATAGGTCGTCACTTGTCATGGTCACCTGAAACAAACTCCGAGTGGTCAGTGTCTCGGTTCAGGCGCCAAGAAGAAAAGGTGAATGGAACGAAACAGCAAAGATGAAAATCAACACTGCGGCCGGCAGACGCTTGACATTCACTTGACCTCGTTTCCAACAGTTCAAAGAGGGCATGCGTATCTCGAACGATCGTTTCGGCAGCCGAGCCTTCTTTGGACAGTTGTGCTTGCTTCTCTCGTATATGGGGGCCAAACATGCGTTGTTCGCGTGCAGGACAACATTCAACGCCGCGTAAAATGAGAAGGCGGGCAGGAGCTGCAGAGGAGGCTGGGACTCGATCGTCTTTTCGTCGAACTCTGCCAGAGCCTGCAGATTTTATCGCGCCCCGAAGGTAAACCGTTAAGAGAATGGCGCGTTTTTGTTGGCTCGGCGAAACAGGCTTTTCAGCTTGCGCGAGTATAATATCATCATGGAAAGGCGCACGAGCAGGCCTCAAGCTTGAAAAGAGGCCCGTGCGAGCGCGATTAAAATCAGCCTAATGGGATTAATTACGCGAGTGCCGTTGAGGTCAGAGCCGTCTGCTGTGTGTGGTAGCTACACGAAAGCAGCATTTTACACCATCGGAACAAGGCACGTGATATTATATTAACACAGAAAGCTCTTGGAAAGCTGCATATTTCAGATGTTTAGGCAGTGCCCTTTCGAACTGCTTTAAAACGCCAGAATGCACAGCTATATAAGTAGAGGTAAACCATGACGCACAAGTTTTCCTCATTTTTTAAATTATTTGACAAAGCATTAGTCGCCATACTGAACGCACTAAGAGCTCGATCGTAGGGGAGTGTGCTCTGTGATGACATGAAAAAAAAAACGTTAGTAGTCGTCTGATCGACCCTCATTAAGGTCGGGTGGTCTTACCAAATGAAGAGAGGTGGGTCTTATCTAGGCCATCAGAGACATGAAATCTGTTCTTATGAAGGAATTCATCGTGGCGGTTGTTGTAAGCATCAGCGGTTGAAGTGTACTCATAATGTCTTCGTGCCATGATTAAGGCTATTGATGTCTCACTGCGGCGTTTTCTTTAAATGCTTAGAAGCGTTTTTGTGCATTATAGCTGTAATAAGGGGTGTGCCCATCAGGATGAGTCCCATTGCATGGTATGATATTATGCTATTGCTTATTGTTCAAGCAAGGACGCCATCATGTTCCGTCTGTGGAATGGCTAATAAACTGCCTTCAACAATATCTTCTCTTCAATTGTGGCACTGAGTATACCCAGTCTTCTGAACGCATTGTCTGTAAGGTGTGGAAACTGAGTTTTCTTGCCGTGTTAATATACTCTTAAAGGGACCCACAACAAAGGGATGAAAGTCTCTACACCCCCATGTACGCGTTCTAGAATGCTGATACTCAGCGGCTGTGCCGCTTTTACCACTGGCTGCAGCCTGGCATCATCATCACTTTCACCACCAGCCTAACTAACCACCGCCGGGCAAAGGCCTCTCCCATCATGCGCCTATCAACCCGGTCTTGTGCTTTGAGCTGCACTTTATATCAGCGAACTTTTTAATATCATCGGTCCATTTACCTTCTGTCCCCCCTCGGGCGTTTACCTTCTCTGGGAATCCAGTCAGTTCTCTCAATGACCAGGAGTTATCCTGCCTGCGCGCCACCTGTCTAGTCCATGTCGATTTGTTCTTGATTATTACGATATGAGAAGGCGTTCTTGATTACTATGCTATACCTTTACTCCGGTTTGTTCTCTGATCCACTCTGCTGCCTTCTTGTCTCTTAAGGTTACACCTATCATTTTCACTTCCATCACTCGCTCTGTCATTCTCGATTGAAGCTGAACCCTCTTTGTAAGCCTTCAGGTTTCTTCTCCTTAGGTAAATACCGGCACAGTGCAACTGTTATTTACCTTCCTTTTGAGGGTTAGCTGTAGATTACTATTAATGATTTGAGAATGCTTCTTGAACTTGATCCATACCATCCTAATCATTCTTGTAGTTATTTCACTCTCATGGCTCGGCTCCGTGGTTACTACCTGTCCGAAGTACATAATTAATCTTTTGCAATTTCATCTATCGCAATCTTCATCTATCGCAAAGAGCTGTTTACTGCTGAGACTGTTGCAGATTACTTTAGTTCTATGCATAATTTCAGACCTACTGTTCTGCTTCCCGTTTACAGTCTACTTATCATGAGCTGTAAGTCGTCCCCTGAGTTATTTATCAAGGCAATGTCATCAGCGAATCACAGGTAACTAAGATACTCCCCATTACCTTTTATCCCTGACTCTTCCCACTCTAGGTCACTACCTCTTCCCTGACTCCCTCTTCCCAGGTTACTGAGATACTCTCTATTAACATCTGTCCCTCACTCTTTCCACTCTATGAAGCAGTGTGTCCTGAAAACCTACGATCAACAAGCGGTGAATAGCACTGTAGATATAAAGCCTCCCTGCCTTACAAACTTCTTTATTGGGATTCCGTTGTTTTCTTTATGGAGAACTATTGTGGCTGTGGATCCGCTGTAGACGTCTTCCAGAATACTTATGTAGGGTTCGTCGATGCCCTGATTTTTAGAGCCTGCTTCGTTGCGAACGTCTTCGACTGAGTCAAACGCCGTCTC
The DNA here is from genome assembly GCA_013436015.1 of Rhipicephalus annulatus. Classification (NCBI taxonomy): domain Eukaryota; kingdom Metazoa; phylum Arthropoda; class Arachnida; order Ixodida; family Ixodidae; genus Rhipicephalus; species Rhipicephalus annulatus. The sequence goes on from WOVY01001604.1 coordinate 102,443, forward strand.
GTAACCTAGGAAGACTATGTATAGTGGTTGCTTGTATTCCACGCATTTCACTATAGCATGATTGATAGTATTATAAAGGAGATTTATTAAGCAGAAGGGTTGATGCTTGGAAGGCTTGGAAGGCGATGCACCAGCCGCAATTTCCGAGCTCGAGCCGCTGCTGCACACTCGATGCTGCTGCCTCTGCGCCGCAGTACTTCCTCTTCTTTACAATGGCCCCACGGAGAAAAAAAGGAGCCATCCTGGCGACTTAGTCCTGGGCAGGCGGCGTTGAACCGTGGTACTGCTTGAGCCTCTGGACGTGTACAACCTCGCGGTTGCGACGTCGCAAGTCTGATGGTGGCGTAAGAGGCTCAATGAGGCAGTTTACTGGCGAAGTTTGTTCGACAATACGATATGGCCCATCGTACTTTGGCAGAAGTTTGGAAGAGAGCCCAGGTGTGCGATGCGGCACTGACAGCCTTACAAGAGATCCCGGAAGAAAAACGGGAGTTGAGGTCTGGGCATCATGAATTGCTTTTTGCCTGTTTTGGTCATCGCAGGTAAAGCGACGAGCTAACTGGCGGCATTCTTCTGCGTGTCTGGCGGCGTCCAAGATCGGTAGGCACTCGGACGCGTCTGGTCGATAGGGCAAAATGGTGTCAATGGTGTGGGAGGGGTGACGGCCGTAGAGGAGGTAAAAAGGGGAGAAGCCTGTTGTCGCTTGCGTTGCCGTATTATAGGCGTATGTAATGAATGGGAGAACTAAGTCCCAGTTAGAGTGGTCAGGCGTCACATACATGGATAGCATGTCACCGAGAGTACGATTAAAGCGCTCGGTAGCCCCATTGGTTTGTGGGTGGTAAGCGGTACATGTGCGATGTACAATAGCACACTCAGCGAGCAATTTTTCAATGACTTCGGACAAGACGGCGCGGCCGCGGTCACTGAAGAGTTCTTGAGGGCCTCCATGACGCAACACAAAATGACGCAGTAGGAAAGTGGCAACCTCCTGTGCTGTAGCCGTTTTAAGAGCAGCGGTCTCAGCATAGCGCGTTAGGTGGTCGATAGCAACTATTATCCACCTGTTGCCAGTCGGAGTCAATGGAAGTGGCCCATAAATATCTATTCCAACCCGTTCAAAGGGTCGGGAAGGGCATGGTAAAGACTGCAGTTCACCGATGGAGGCGTGTGGTGGAGATTTTCGGCGCTGACATTCGGCACAAGAGCGGACGAAGTTGCGGACAAAGGTATACATGCCACGCCAGTAGTAGCGATGTCTAAGCCTTTCGTAGGTCTTGAAGACTCCTGCGTGGCCACATTGTGGGTCAACGTGAAAAGAGGAACAAATCTGCGACCTCAGGGTTCGTGGAACGACGAGCAGCCACTTGCGTCCCTCTGGTGCGTAGTTACGTCGATAGAGAAGCGTGTCACGTATCGAGAAGTGTGGAACTTGGCGCCGAAGCGTTCGCGTCTTTGGGAGTTCAGAAGTGTCGGCGAGATGATTGAGGAGAGACGCAGTCCACGGGTCATTGCGTTGTTCGAAAGCAATGGTGTCAAAGTCAAGCGATGACAATGTGGAATCGCAAGCGGAGTCAGCTGTGGCATTCTGGGACAGGGGGGAACGGGAAAGGGCGTCGGCGTCAGCATGCTTCCGTCCTGACCGATAAACCACGCGTATGTCGTAATCTTGAATTTTCAACGCCCAGCGAGCGAGGCGGCCAGATGGGTCTTTTAACGTTGAAAGCCAGCACAGCGCGTGGTGGTCGGTCACGACGTCAAAAGAACGACCATATAGATATGGGCGAAACTTTCCAAGGGCCCAAACAATGGCCAAGCACTCCTTTTCTGTGACGCTGTAGTTGCTCTCAGCCTTGGTAAGTGTGCGACTAGCGTATGCCACGACGTATTCTTGATGTTCCGGTTTACGCTGTGCGAGCACAGCACCCAGGCCTACACCACTGGCGTCGGTGTGGATTTCAGTTGGAGCTTCAGGATCGAAATGGCGTAGAATGGGTGGCGTCGTAAGAAGCTGTCGCAGGGTGGTGAAAGCCTCGTCGCAGGCAGGGGACCACGATAAGAGGTCTTTACAGCTGCTGAGAAGTTGCGTGAGAGGTGATATAATAGACGCGAAGTTTCGGACGAATCGCCGGAAATACGAACACAAGCCGATGAAACTTCGAAGTTCTTTGATGGTGGCAGGTTTAGAAAACGCCGTAACAGCTCGCAATTTCTCGGGATCCGGGAGGATGCCTTCCTTGGAAACAACGTGGCCCAAAATGTTCAGTTGACGCATGGCAAATCGACATTTTTTGAGGTTTAATTGCAAACCGGCGTTAGTTAAGCAAGTAAGGACGTGCTGAAGGCGACGTAAGTGTGTGTCAAAGTTAGGGGCGAAGACCACGATATCATCGAGGTAACACAAGCATATCTTCCATTTTAGTCCACGCAGAATGTTGTCCATCATTCGTTCGAACGTTGCAGGTGCATTGCAAAGTCCGAAGGGCATGACGGTGAATTCATATAAGCCGTCTGGCGTGACAAAAGCGGTTTTGGGGCGATCAGCCTCCGCCATAGGCACCTGCCAGTAGCCTGACCGCAAGTCTAACGAGGAAAAGAACTCGGCACCCTGCAAACTGTCCAGAGCATCGTCAATGCGCGGTAGTGGATAGACATCCTTCCGCGTGATCTTGTTCAATCGCCGGAAATCGACACAGAAACGAATAGAACCGTCTTTCTTTTTGACGAGAACCACCGGAGACGCCCATGGGCTCTGTGAAGGTTGAATGACACCTCTGCGAAGCATGTCGTCTACTTGGTCAGCAATGACGCGGCGTTCTGTAGCGGACACGCGATATGGTCGTTGTTGCAGCGGTGAGTGGGACCCAGTGTCGATGTGGTGTTCTACTGCTAAGGCACGGCCGAGAGATGTTTGTTCAACGTCGAAAAAGTGGCGGTAGCTCTCAAGAATGGTGAGGAGTTGTGAACGCTGCGAAGATGTCAAATCTGCAGCGATGAATGGTTGAAATATGTTTGCCGACGTTGAGTCAGGCGCTGAGACGACAGCCAGTTCACAGACGGAGGTAGAAGGTACCTCATCGGGGACGGATATAATTCTGGAAGAACTGATTGTCTCGACGTGGCCAAGGCACTCGTGACAAAGTAGGGATAAAGACGACGACTCATGATTATAAATTGGCATTGTGGTTGACCCTTCTACAAGATCGAGAGCAGCAAAAGGCAGGGGGAGGGCTCTTCGGGCGACGAATATTGGAGATGGTGTGAAGAAGACCGTGCCGTCGGATATCGCGCTGCATGAAACTGGCACGAACGCAAAGGAGCATGGAGGGATGTAGGTGTCATCGCTAACGACAAGTTTAGCGGCAAACTGGGTGTCGACGGACGCTTGGTCATCCAGTGAGCAAAATTCGACCTCAGCCCTAGCACAGTCGATTACGGCGTTATGACGCGACAAAAAGTCCCATCCCAAAATAATATTATGGGAGCATGATGAAAGAACCACGAACTCTATCGTATACAGAACGTCCTGAATTGTCACGCGGGCTGTACATACTGCGGTCGGTTGAACAGGTTGAGCACTGGCTGTGCGAAGCGATAATCCGGAGAAAGGCGTCGTAACCTTACGAATTGAGCGACAAAATCCAGCATCTATAACCGAAACAGCTGCACCGGTATCTACAAGAGCGACAGTAGGGATATTTTCGACGAACACATCAATAACATTGGTAGGTGACAAATGAGGACTTGGGCAAACCGAAACTTGCGCAGTTCTTGCCTCAGGAACTGCGTCGTCTAGTTTTCCTCCTCGTTAGGTGCGGGCCGTCGACGCATAGAAGAAGGCGAGCGGCGGCGTGGAGAGGGCGAGCGAAGACGTCCCGGCCGAGGGCGGTGGTCGTCCTGGTAGCGGGCTGGCATTAGAGTGGAGGAACCGTATCGCGTGTTGGAGTCAAGCGGGAAGAAAGGCTCACGGCGGTTTTCATTGGTGATATGCGTCCGGCGGCGGCAATACCTTGCGACGTGTCCGGGGTATCGACAAGCGTAACATATCGGGCGATTATCGAGGGTGCGCCATGGGTTGGCGGTGTTAGTGCTGGTCCAGTGAACTGGAGCTGGGGGATAGCTCGCGCGAGGCTGGAACGGAGGCGCAGGCGACTTGCGAGTTGGCATGGCTGCAGCCGCGGCGTAGGTGAGAGGAGCAGCCACAAGATTAGGCTCGCGAGCAGCTGGTAAGGCCTCGGCGACCTCTCCTTGAATGACGTCACGTAGAGACGATGGTAAAGTTGTGGTAGCTTCTGGTGTGAAAGGCACCAAGGAAAGCTGTCGTGCAACTTCTTCGCGGACAAATGCTTTTATTTCGGCCATTAGTGACGCGTGGTCATGACCACTGATCACACTAGACAGCGATGCCAAATCGTGCGCTGGAGGACGTCTTGTCAGAGCTCGCTGCTTCCGCAATTCATCGTAGCTTTGGCAGAGGCTAATTACGTCGTTAACAGTGGTCGGGCTTTTCGCCAAGAGCATTTGAAAAGCGTCGTCGTCAATCCCTTTGAGGATGTGCTTACATTTTTCAGCTTCCGTCATTTCGGCGTTCACGCGTCTGCACAAATCGACGACGTCCTCTATGTAACTTGTGAAGGTTTCACCCGTTTCTTGTGCGCGTGTGCGTAAACGTTGCTCGGCACGAAGTTTTCGGACGGCAGGTCGATCGAAGACTGCTACAATCGACGTTTTAAATTGCGGCCACGTTCGGACGTCTGCCTGGTGGTTTCTAAGCCAAAGGCTGGCTACACCCGCGAGATAGAACGAAACGCGTGTCAACTTGTCCGCGTCCGTCCATCTGTTTAAAGCGCTCACCCGTTCAAAAGTCGAGAGCCACTCTTCAACGTCGTTGTCATCTGTTCCACTGAAGATTGGAGGCTCCCGCTGAGGAACACTGCCTGGACAGGTGGCCGGAAGAGATGGAAGCGTCTACTGATCGGCGTCCGGCATAGCAGAAGGTAGCCGTCGAGAACGGAGTTCCAGGATGGTAGCGGGAAGGTGTAAGGGACGGTACCCGGCACGGCTCCACCAATTATAAAGGAGATTTATTAAGCAGAAGGGTTGATGCTTGGAAGGCTTGGAAGGCGATGCACCAGCCGCAATTTCCGAGCTCGAGCCGCTGCTGCACACTCGATGCTGCTGCCTCTGCGCCGGAGTACTTCCTCTTCTTTACAGTATGAATATGTTCTATTCCAAAGTAGTCGGTACGAAATCCTGCTTGGTCCTTTGGTTGATGGAATTCTAATGTTGGTCTAATTTTCGGAGCTATTATTTTGGTAGACAGTTTGTGGAAAACGGACAGTAAGCTAATTTGTCTGTAATATTTAATTACTTGACGTCTTCTTTCTTATGAATTAATATGACGTTCCCGTTCTTCCATGATTCTGGTACCTATTCCGTTAAAAGACACTTCGTTTATAAGGTGGCCAGTTTTTGTGACAAAATTTTTCCGCTATCCTTCAGCAGGTCTGTTATTACCTTACCCTCGCCAGCTGCTTTGCCTCTTTGCATTCAATCTGGCGCTTTTATTTGCCTCTTTTTGTTCCTTCTAGGGCCGGGCATCTAACGGGAAATGACTCACGAACTGAACATTTGTTTCATGACGTCACTAGTGAGGTCATCGAATAGAGGGAACAGAAGGAAAATCGCGAGGTGAGGGTTTGCCGTGGGAGCTCTCCTTTCTCCCTTCACATGCAAGCGGAATGCGCTCGTGCCTTCTTTCAGGTCCGCTGGCCGTTTGTGAGATGCAGTTATTCGTGAAATATTGTTAAAATTTTTTTTATTTTTAGTGTGTTCTGGAATGGTGAAAGTTGAGCTGACCGATTTCTCAGTAAGATGAAACTTGATCGACACAAATAAAATGAGCTTTTTATGGCACGTCTTTTATAAGAAGCAGAGGCATTGACGTATTGCGAAAGTTTATATCTATATAATCAACTTTAATTTTAATCTGACAGATGGAAATAATGAGCAAACATCTAACCGAAAATATCCAAACGAATTCAAAAATATTCAGCAATCGCGAGTAGGACACGTCATATTTCACTCAACGACGTTTTTTATGACGGCGCACAGTCTTCTGACAGAACTTGAGTGCCAAACAGGACTAATGTCCAGAGGCGCGGAGAGGTTCGAAGCGATGAAAGCTTCTGTAAAACAGAACGTCAATGCAGCAGCATTGCCTTGACGAAGAAAAGTCCACTTGCCAAAACGCTGGTTTCATCGACTGTTATAATTTCTAGAAGAATTTAATTTATCACAATTATTTGAGCGACAATATTAGAAGTAAAAACTCACAAAATTTTAAACCGTGGCTACATGAATTTAGAGAACCGGAAGAAGCCTAAAATTACTTGACATCATTTGAATTACATGTCTAAAGTAATAGAAGCAAAAACAATGTAGCCAAGCTAACAGAAATTTAAGCTTTTTTTAGGGGCATTGCAATGAGTTCTACGGTATCTTTGCGCAAATAAAGGCAAAAGCGAAGTATCACACAAAAACTTGCACATTGTTACTCGTGCTTAATAGCTTGCATCTGTGGCAATTATGTTACCGTTTCGTGTTATAATGTTTGCTAGTTTTCTTTTTTTCCTCACTGAAGCACTTTTATGCATTCTTTAGTGCTCTTATGCTGTTATCGTTGCTGTAGCTGCTATACGGTTGCATTTACAGTTACTCTAAATACATTCACAGCATATCAACGGCGTGAATGATGATGAGTGCGCACGGACGGAAGAACCCACGGATGGACGGACAGACATTTAACACCACTCATCATCGTTCACTCTGGGGATATGCTGTAATTTTTTATGAGATATTGCGACTTCATTCGCCCACATCGACACGCCAAACCACTAGAGGGCAGTCATCAGCACTTATAGATTATCAGCACTTATAAGCCTGCAGAGGCAGGGGTGTCCCCTGTCACCCTTATTATTAATGGTGTACCTACAAGGATTAGAGGCCAAATTAGAAGAAAGTAGACTGGGCTTCAACCTCGCTTTCGTTAAACAAGGAAAACTGATTGAACAGGCACTACCAGCACTGATGTACGCAGATGATATAGTGCTAATGGCCGACAACAAAGAAGATTTACAGAGATTGGTGGACATCTGCGGTAATGAGGGAGATATGTTAGATTTGATATTCAGTAAGGAAAAATCAGCAGTCAGGATTTTTAATGACAATGAAGGTAGTTAGCTTAGAATACAGGAGGTCACACTAGAGATAACAGATAAATACAAATATCTGGGCATATGGATAAGCAATGGGGCCGAGTACCTAAGGGAACGCGAAATATACGTGTCGACTAAAGGTAACAAGAATGAAGCGGTAATGAGAAACAGGACACTGTGGAATTACAGTAGGTATGATGTTGTGAGAGGAATATGGAAAGGGGTCATGGTTCCTGGTCTGACGTTCGGCAATGCGGTCTTGTGCATGAGATCACAATTTCAAGCAAGATTAGAAATTAAGCAACGTGGAATAGGTAGGCTTGCCTTAGGAGCTAACGGGAATACACCAAATCAGAGAGTACAAGGTGATATGGGATGGACATCATTTCAGGGCAGGGAAGCTAGCAGCAAGTTAAAATTTGAGAAGCGATTGAGAGAAATGGGGGAGGAGCGTTGGGCTAGGAAGGTATTTAGCTACTTGTACATGAAGAATGTCGATACAAAATGGAGGAAGCGAACCAGAAAAATTGACTGGTAAATACTTGGAAAACAGCAGGGGGCCAAACCAAAAAGAATTATCGCTTAAGAAGAAGGTGAAGGAAGCTGAGACCGATATGGGGAGAATTGGCATGATTAAGAAGTCCGCACTAGAGATCTATCGAACTTTTAAGTAGGAAATTGCCAAGGAAAGAGTCTATGATAATACTCGGGGTAGTTCTCTACTGTTTGAGGCCAGGACGGGAGTATTGCGAACCAAGACATATCGGGCCAAATACGAAGGGGTAGACACGGCATGCAGTGCGTGTGGAGAGGAAGAAGAAACTGCCGAATACTTGATAATGTTCTGGTAAAGGCTTCACCCTATAGTTCAGGATGATGGTACAGAGTTTTTCAAAGCACTGGGGTTTAGGGACGAGGAGGGCAAAATAGACTTTAAGCGGGTAAAAATAACTAGAAGGAGGTTATCTGATTGGTGGCTAAAGTCAAGGCACGAGTGAAAATTAAACCCTTCACTGCAAAGTACGAATCCTCAACCTAATATATTTAAGGGAAAAAATAAATCTAGTTTTTGGTTCATTAAGTATTACGGCTTGGTGGCGCTAGCCACCGCCCGATCTAACGGGTACAGCCACATCCATCCATTCATCCATCCATCCATCCATCCATACATCCATCCATCCATCCATCCATCCATCCATCCATCCATCCATCCATCCATCCATCCATCCATCCATCCATCCATCCATCCATCCATCCATCCATCCATCCATCCATCCATCCATCCATCCATCCATCCAGATCAGAAAAGCGCAATGGTTTCAGGGCTTACGTTTGGGAACTCAGTGGTGTGCATGAAGTCAGAGGTACAATCAGGAATGGATGTAAATCAAAGGACTGTAGGACGTCTCGCGTTAGGCGCCCACGGAAAAACGATGAACGAGGCTGTAAAGGGGGATATGGGATGGACAGGCTTTGAAGTAAGGGAAACTCAGAGGAAAATGAGATTTGAAGACAGGCTTAAGAACATGAAGGGAAGTAGATGGGCAGGGAAGGTATTTAGGTAATTGTATAGGAAGAGCGTAGACACAAAGTGTAGAAAAAAAAACTAGGAGGCGCACGAGTAAATATATGACTGGCAGTGTGGGTGACACGGCAAGAAAAGGCATTAGGCAAAAAGTCAGACCCGGAGACAATTTATTGGATGACAGCAACGAAAAAGAAGCCGGCTCTCAGTAACTACTGAAAGGGCAAAAACAAAATAGGGCGGGAGAGTTTTTGTGATAATTCAAGGCGGAGCGCTCTACTGTTCGAAGCGAGGTCGGGTTGCCTTAGAACGCGCAGACATAAAGCGAGATTCAGTAAAGAAGAAGAACAAGGTACATGCCATCGGGGAGTGAAGGAAACGATGGAACGTGTTCTGATTGAATCCGGCGATATGCACCCAGCTATGTATACGTGTAATTAAAAGCCTAAATGAGTCTTTGGGATTCAGGGAAAAACATGGAAAGCTGAAGACGTCCGCGATTAAAGCAAGTCAGAGACGGTTAGAGACGGTTTGTCCTCCATCTCCATTTTTCCACCACCAGTTTTCCAGGTGGTGGAAAAATGGAGATGGAGGACAAAAATAGAGGGGAAATGAAGTCATTCTGCCTGAAGAGGCAGAAAGATAGAACACAAATTCATATTTTTTTTAGTTTTAACAAGATCAATTTATTCGAAGTAGATAAGGCATTAGTCCACATAGAGAAAATTTCGTTATTTTTTGTAAGCCTCGCAGCACACATGTCACCGCCCCATTCTAAAGGGGACGCTCATAGCATCAATTCATCTAGATTCAAGAAAAAAGGCCATTCGCTTTTAAATAAAATTTAGAAAGTCAATAAAATCGCAAGTCTACCCTACATAAATTATAATTTGCCTCCGAATCAGCCTCTATTTTATTTTCGTATTTCCTGTGAAGGAGCCACTCAGATGTCTTCTACGCATTATCTTACTGGACGTAGATTATAGATATGTGCGAATACAAACATGTAGCACTGTGTTTCCGCTAAAAACAACATAGACCACATGCATAGGTGATACGGGGGAAGGCAAAAGAAGAATGTCCAAATAGAGTTGTATTCAGTTTGGAAGGTTCAGTTGGTATAGCACATGTTTGTAATTCAGGTTGTTTACTGCACCGAGTTGAAAAAATGGTGAACAGCTATTGCTGCGCATGTATCTTCAATCAGCGCTCCCTATCTTGCACGGAGAAAGTGGCGGCATTACTGGCAACTCGAAGAAAACCGCTTCATTCGCAACTTCGAAACAGCGCATGAAACGTGTCTTCGCAATTCGTCTTGAATTGCAAGAAACACGCAAAGAGGTGGATCAGTCTGATTCGTCGCTATGCCGTTTAGCTCAGTCGCACTCATTTTTCAAATATAGATATTACAGTACGATGAATCTGTACAAAGGAGTGGCCGAGGCACTTCTGCAGCTTTCGTCTGCTTTTTTTGTTTTTTGATTAACATGAGGCTGGTGTGCAGAATACCTCATCCGTGCTCATGAGTGACTGCGGAACTGATGCTCCCTTACGGACGCCCAAAAATATTTACGAACGTAGAAGAAAGTCATTCTCAGACACCCATACTGTACTTTCCACGTTTTTCAGAAATAATGCCAATACGCAAGTAATGTGCAGTGTAATGAAATGTGCAGAGGCGAAATGCCGTGTCCCTCACCAAGCAGATACGTGCGCATTTACCTCGACTGGTAGGTAGTAAAAAACAATAGAAAAAAGAATGCTAGAGGATCAATTTTTATTCAGATAGGTAGGTAGTAAAGAAATATCAAAAACGGGCTAGGCACTTCAGGCAACGGGGAGGCTTATTGTCTCGCATGAACTTGACGCAACGGCTTGGCCTAGTGAATTTGGTGCCCGGCTGCCAACCAGCTAATCGCGGGATTGAATCGCGGCCGTGGCTTTTGCATTTTTTATGCAGGCGGAAATGCTTCAAGCTGAAGTACTTGAACATTGGTGCTGGTTGAAAAAAAAAAAAAACTCCAGGTGGTCGAAATTTCAGGAGCCCTCCACTACGGTGTATCTCATTATTATATCGTGGTTTTGGGATGTGGAACCCCAACAGCTTTTCTTGATATGAAGTACTTGAACATTGGTGCTGGTTGAAAAAAAAAACTCCAGGTGGTCGAAATTTCACGAGCCCTCCACTACGGTGTATCTCATTATTATATCGTGGTTTTGGGATGTGGAACCCCAACAGCTTTTCCTAATATAATTATTTATCGCATGAAATCATATCCACAATGAGTGTGACTGACAGAATTTCGGCGTATTGTGGACCACGATCATCTGCTGATATTCCGATAGTTTCGATTAGTTCATACTAGCAGGGTGCCGACAGTAACAGGTCCATGGAGCTCCGCTGCTTTTCATTACAGATCTGACTATACTCGTTTACACACGTTTTGTTACTTCTCTTCGCGTTCTCTCATTTATTTGTTGACGTCATGGTTATTTCTGTCTTTACTTTCCCGCCTTCTTTATTCTTTTTCTCTCCTCTCAAAAGAGTAGGAACGTCCTGTACCCCTTAAGTGACATACGTCAGCCTGCTACCTCCCTCGTTTCCGCTACAGCCTCTCATTTTGCATGTGCATACCAAATAATACTAATAATAATAATAATAATAACACTCGTAGCAGGTTCTAATGCGTATTTGTACAAATTCTTTCGTGCTCAAACAACAAACTATTTATTCCCTGTAACTTTGCCCTCGTCCCAGGTTCGTTTCATCGCATTTAAAAATTAAGTAGCAGACTTACCGTTATCAGTGTAGACAATGTGTTTAGTAAAATCAAAGGAAAGTTTATCAAGGCAGTATACGCTAGAACTAGAGGCTGGAAACTTCCACATCGGCACAGTCATATTTAAACAAACACTAGGCGCGATTTGGTACAAACGAAGAACCACGGAGCATTGTTTCCACTGCTCATGGAGCCGAACTGAAGGGACACAACTATACACTAAGTCGTACTAAGAAGCCTGCATGCTCGATCACAATAGACTGCTGTGTTTCATTTCTTATCTAGGTAGCCGAACGTTACAGCTAAAAAACAAAAAAAGTGCCATAACACAATTAGCTCAGAATTTTATCCTTTAGAGAAACGGCGGTAAGTAGAAGAAATGCTTTGAAAGGTGCTGTTTAAATGTCAGCTAAAAATTGGCAGATGCCACGTACAATGGGAATCGGTGGTATGTGAAGCATGAGTGAGGAAGGTTGATGCACCACTTTAAAATTAGCGGAACTTTATGAGGCGAAGGTAAATTATGCCGTATACATGACTTCCACGTCATGATTATAATGTTTGGAGGTGCAATTTACCTTCGTCATCTATTCACGTCACCTTATACCACCTTACACCAAACAATGAGGAACTAGCGAAACGGCCGTGAGTGTGCTATAAGCGTAGCATGTAGTCTAGTTTTACATGACACGCATGCCATGAATATCATGTTTGGACGTGTCATTTACCTTCGTCGTCTATTCACGTCACGTAATACCATATTTGGTATATGTTGAGCTAGCGAAACGGCCGCGAGCAGGCTATGAGCGTAGCATTTAGCCATGTTTTACATGACGCATATATTATGGCTATCGTGTTTGGACCATCCATTCACGTCACGTAACTCCAAATTCGGTACATGTGAAGCCAGCGAAACGGCCACGAGCGCATCATGAGTGTTGCATATAGACATTTTCATACATGCTACACGCATATCATGATTATCATGTTTGCACCTGTCACATACCTTCGTCGTCTATTCGCATACCTTAATGCCTAATTTAGTATATGTGAAGGTAGCGAAACAGCGGCGAGCGCATCATGAAGGGCCCAATATACTTCGACGTAACGTTGATGCGCGCGCACAACGGGTGAAGCGATGCGACGCTAGCAAAACGTGAAGCCAAGCGCGACCGGCGCAAAATGCGACATGCTGTAGTTCGCGCCGACGACGTTACCTGCAGACAGCACTGCGTCTGCCTCTATTCGTGACGGAGGGACGCCGGGTGCGCCCGAACGCGCATGCGTCGAAACAACTCAGCGCAGCGCCTGGCGTTGCATCGTCTGCGTGACGCGACCAAACGAACGCCGACTCGCACGTGCACCGGGTCATGTTGAAGTGTATTGGCGCCTTGAGTGTAGCATGTAGTGATGTTCTTACGTGACACGCATCTCATCATTATCTTGTTTTCACCCGTCCCAGAGAGATTGGCGAATTAAAATCGGAGGCCTTCACCCTGGGCGCGAGGGGCAAGCCGCGGGGAGCGGTAATTTCACCCCTTTTGTTCGACATAGCCATGAAAGGCCTCTCGGAGCGCCTCTCTACTGTAGTCAATACCAACGATGTCTTATATGCCGACGACATTACAGTCTGTTGCATGGGTGGTTCGGATGCTGAAGTGGAGAAGGCGCTCCAATTTATTTTGTCAATCACAAAACGTTTTCTGCAGGGTACAGGGCTTCAGCCAGCCGCCTCTAAATCAGAGTTGCTTCTATATCGACCAGTTCGACCCAGAAGAAGGAACGAGTCACCGCTTGACCAGGTGCAGATTAATATAACCACATGGGATGGGCAGTTGATTCCAAGAGTCAATTGTATTCGGGTGCTAAGCTTCCTTTTTGAAACTAACGGCAGAAATTCGCAGGTTTTGGCTCGCATCACCTCCAAAATGGAGAACATGCTCAGACTAATATTGAGGGTTTCAAGCCGCAGGGGAGGGCTGAGAGAGAGCAATCTCTTTGGGTGCTTCCACGCATTCCTGATGAGCCACATTAATTACGTGGCATCCTCGCTAAATTGGTCTAAACGCGAGGAGGATAAATTCGACACTTTAATGCGTAAAAGCATCAAAAGGGTACTAGGCCTCCTTATGAGCACCAGCACAGACCGGCTCATGAGTCTGGGCATGCACAAGACGGAGGTGACCGAGGCACAAACACTAGCTCAGGTCGCGCTACTCTCCTCCACGAAAGCTGGGCGGCGTCTCCTATACAGTCACTGGGATATCATCATACGGCGGGACAGGAATAAAAGATCTTATCACAAACAATGAAGGGCACGTACGAGGTGGCACCCTTCTCGCGTAACGTTCATTTATAGTACAATGTTGGCCGGCAAAAGGTACGGGCCAAGTCTCTCCTTGATTTCTTGGCTAAGTCCACGGGCAGTGTTGCTTTCGTCGATGCGGCGCAGTACGGCCGCTCCGATCGTTTTGCAGCTGTGGTCGTTGATCATTGCGGTCACGTACTCAACTCAGCAAGCCTTCCGTTCATCATGAGCGTAGCATGTAGTCATGTTGTTACAAAACACGCATCTCATGATTATTATGTTTGCACCAGACACATACCTTCGTCATCCATTTACGTCTCGTAATAACGAAATAGGTATTTGTGAAGCTAGCGAAATGGCCACGAGCGCATCATGAGCGTGGCATGTATTGATGTTGTTACATGACACGCATCTCATGATTACCATGTTTGTACCAGTCACATACCTTCGTCATCCATTCACGTCCCGTAATACCAAGTTTGGTAGATGCGAAGCTAGTGAAATGGCCGCAAGCGCATGAAGAAAGTGGCAGCTAGTCATGTTGTTACATGACATGCATGTCATGGTTTTCATGTTAGGGTCTGCCAATTGTGTTCGATATGCAGTCATGTCATACCATACCAGTTTTGCAACATGTCATGTGAACGAAATCATAGCAAGACCATGACATGTAAATCATGACATTCATGACATACGTCATGATTTTTATGTTATGACTAAGAACATATCCTCGTCATACAGTCATGTTATGCCATATCAATTTCGGTAATGATACCATTATTGAAACGGCCAGGAGAGCTAAAAGTCGATTGATTTGTGGGGTTTAACGTCCCAAAACCACCATATGATTATGAGAGACGCCGTAGTGGAGTACTCCGGAAATTTTGACCACCTGGGGTTCTTTAACGTGCACCCAAATCTGAGCACACGGGCCTACGACATTTCCGCCTTCATCGTAAATGCAGCCGCCGCAGCCGGGATTTGAACCCGCGCCCTGCGGGTCAGCAGCCGAGTACCTTAGCCAGTAGACCACCGCGGCGGGGCAGAGCTAAAAGTCGTAGGCGGCTAGCTAGCTAGCTAGCTAGATAGATAGATAGATAGATAGATAGATAGATAGATAGATAGATAGATAGATAGATAGATAGATAGATAGATAGATAGATAGATAGATAGATAGATAGATAGATAGATAGATAGATAGATAGATAGATAGATAGATAGATAGATACGCTCAAAGTCGCCCAAGTTGGCTTAGACATGCTTTACATTTAAAATACGGATGTCTGCCACTACAATATCACGAAACAATCAGGCAATCTCCGATGTTCTCGATCTCCGAGGAACGTCTGTCGTAAGCTGAGATAGAGCCATTGAGGTGTGCATGGACATCGGCACCCGCTATCTTATGGGGGAGTCGACCAGTCATTTCTCGACGGACAACAAGTGTGTACGAGAAAATACGGATGAGGCAGGGATGTCACCCAGACTACAATAGTCTTTGCTAGCCTGCCTGTAACTGGGCAATCTGAGTTGATTGATTGATTTGTGGGGTTTAACGTCCCAAAACCACCATATGAATAAGAGAGACGCAGTAGAGGGCTCCGGAAATTTAGACCACCTGGGGTTCTTTAACGTGCACCCAAATCTTAGTACACGGGCCTACAACATTTCCGCCTCCATCGAAAATGCAGCCGCCACAGCCGGTATTTGATTCCGCGACCTGCAAGTGAGCAGCCACGTACCTTAGCCACTAGACCACCGTGGCGGGGCGGGCAAAAGGAAGGCTGAAAAATAAAGAAAGGAAAGAAGAGTGCGCTAAACCGCCATCGTGTGCCAACACGTGCACTAAGCAAAAGAAAACTCCACGATTTCCTCTGCTCGGATGAAACCATTCATTTTATCTTTGTTGTAAGGACAAAAACTTTTACAGCGTGCGTTGGCTGTTTCAACGGCGACTGGTCTCGCATTCGATTTGTAGCTCGTTAATCTATTGCGTTTATTGCAGTGAATCATGTACCATGAGCAGAAAAAGAAAAAACACTTCTGTGTTTCCCGTTGTTCAGAGCGTGCTGTTGATGATTTCATATAACTTTAGCAATTCATTAAGCGAAAGCCCTCACTGTAAAAAAAAATTGGTTCCAAATCTGCATATTACACTGCAAATGTTATCGAAAGACGATAGTCTTGCGTCTGGAGAGAGTGAACAAAACGTTTATTTGATATTCTGCGCAAGAAAATCCGTGAATGGTATTCTGCAGGCGCTGTGTTAGAGTGCTTCGAGCGTGGAGCGGAGGTGAACGAGCGCATCGAGGAACGTTAGACGCAAGTGCCCTCTGGCAGTTATCTTCGAAAACGAAGGCGTGCAGTCCGCGGAGAAAGATGCGTGCCAGTCCCGGAGGTGATAAGGTGCAGAACGCAAAGCGATGGTCAGGTGCCACCACCGTGACATCGTAGCAAAGCGTTCGAAACACCTTTTTAAGCATCGTGTTGCAGTGTCAGCGCAGCGCGATTGAACGCTACATTCCTTAGAGTTACTTGTGTGTGCTTCTTACAGTATAAAGGCAGACATGGAAAACATCGAAGCGTTCTTGTGGCGCCTCAGATATGCGCAATAATTGCTTTTTAATTGCCTTGAATGCTAAACCTTGAGCGATATTGGTGGGCGCTGCGGATGGGGCTGACTGTTGGGTGTCGTTTGAGGTATCGTTAGGGCGGACAAACAGACAAGTATACCGACAGAAAGACAGACAGACCAAGTTTTTTTTTTGTTCTTTCGAAGGTCCCCAAGAAAGACTATTGTCTTTAAAAAAGACGCGAGTAAACAATAATCACCTTTAGTCTCGCTAGCGCTTTCATGCTTGAAAACTCGGTGCTGGCCACTTTCCTATCAACAAAGCTATGTTATAGTGCCTAGAATTTATTCTAGGCACTATAGCTACGTCAAGCCGATAACGCGCATGTCGATCGTGACCTGGAAGTGCCGGACGTGTGGCGATAGTGCAGGGAAAGGAACGCTAGATAGATGACGATTATTATTATGGTATAAAAAAAGTAGATCTTTCAATGTTGTATGCGACAACTGCGGACGTGGTGAAGAGACGATTAAGCACGTCCTCCGCCACTCTTTCCGTTACAGTGCATCAAGAATGACACTCTATACTGCGCTTGATGAACAGCAGGATAGCCCTTCGACAAAGAAGGGTTCTGGCAGCCTTTTAAAAATTCAGTTCGGGACTTAGCACATCGTTTCTCTGAACCTATTATGTACGCTGATGATAAGAATGTTTTCTTTTCATAAGACAATTTATTATCCCTTTAGGTCAATGTAAATAACTATCTGATGCATCTTTCAAATCGCTTAAAGCAAAATGAACTGCCCTTGAGTAGAAAAAAATTAACATATAAGATAATTCAGCCTATAAAAAAAACTATCAGCAACACAACTCTAAAATTTTAAAGGAATCCCATCGCATGCGTTGGGGAACAAAAATTTCTTGGCGTGTTGTTTCAGGAGGAATAAAGTTGTTGTAGTGCTGTTTCAGGAGGAAATAAACCATCTAATTGATTTGATTGATTTGTGAGGTTTTAACGTCCCAAAACCACGATATGATTATGAGAGACGCGGTAGTGGAGGGCTCTGGAAATTTCGACCGCATGGGGTTCTTTAACGTGCGCCCGAATATGAGCACACAGGCCTACAACATTTCCGCGTCCATCAGAAATGCTGCCGCCACAGCCGGGATTCCAACCCGCAACCTGCGGGTCAGCAGCCGAGTACCTTAGCCACTAAACCACCGCGGCGAGGTGAACCATCTGATTTCCGCATTAGCTCGAATAGTTGTTCATTTCTTCAGAACAATGCGCTAAACCCCACCAATGTTAATAAAAATAATTTACTACATGTTTTTCTATCCTGAAGTGTCTTATGGTATGCTAGTCTGGGGCAGGGCATCGCAAAGAAATCACGAAAATCTAATAGCCATACAAAATTAAATACTGCGCTGTTCAAAAAATACAAATAAAACGTATAAGAAGTGCGAACTGCTCCATCGTTTATCAAACATTCCATGCTCAGGGTGGGTTAGCTATATTAGATTGAATTGCTACAGTTATTTCAAAAGGAAAAGCTATACGAGGAATGTCATGTCGAAAATGATACTATACATTGCGAGAAAAAAAGAAGTGAGCAACCAGAACAAGAATAAATTATGGAAAACAAAGTGTTGCGGGCCAAATACCTCTTGTGATAAATACCCTTGTAGATCAATGCAGCTTAAACGCTAGCAGAGCGGCCTTTAAAAAATCACTGGTACATGTTATCAAAACTCATAAGCGAAGTTTCCTGCCTCGACCAATCCACAAATAATTCATCAATTTGTATTTTGACTGTAATAATGTAGAGTTAAATCTCGCTACATCCAAGCGCATTTTGTGTTCGTCAAGTTTTTGAAATGTTTTGTCAATTTTAAATTTTTTTTGAAATTTTATTTCAATTTCTCCCGGTTGTCTATCTCTACGAGAGGGAGGTCTAACTTTTCAAATGTGTTATGTAAAGCTTTTATTTCTCTTCTTGTGTTATTTTTATAAGTGCAGTTGAAAAGTGTTTGTTGTCAATTTATACGAAACCAATCTATTGATTTTATTCTATTTTCGTCAGTGCTCATACCGAAGTTTAGCACAAACTGAGGAAGGATAGGGGCCTTTATAAGGCTTATTGCATTTAGCCCTTGCCCCTGCAGTGAGCTGTGTACTGGCTTTTACTTGAATAAAGAATGAAGTACTCTTACTCTTACTTTTAAGTGCATTGTTCGTTGCGTGAAAGGCTGACAAGGCCTCTGGGTTGGACGACAGACTAGCAGATGTACACCAGGTTGCATTGCCTTGGCCTCGACGTTGACTTCTTTGTTTTCTTTATATTTCGCGTCTTTCTATCACATTCCCAATATCCCGTTATATAGCGCAACATACGTGGCGGGTACTCACGAACCTCCGTGATTTGACCTCTCTTTTTCTTTTTTTCCTTCGCATTCATGCACGAAATAACATTTCACCTTAAGCAAAAAAAGTGGCCTTGTGTTCCTTTATACATTCTGAAAGCAGGATCACCGCAGGAACTGTCAGCTACATGAGTTAGAGAGTGCAGAGACGGCAGGTGTTGGAGGCACTGACGTGTCACTCTGTACTTTCGAGCTTTCCGTACGGTCCTTGCACCCATCAGTGACGCTTCGCCACCCATAAGGGTCGTCGCGGCACCAATCTATCCTATTCTAGATTCTCTTCAGACGGGCGTGTCATTTACGAATGTCTATATGGTCTTCACACCTGTACAGCCCCCAGATCCACTTGGCTTATACGCATGTGGAAGCATTCACGCGGTCGTACGTCGGATCTGCATATTGCTACTGCTTTCATTTTCGTGCAGCACGAAGGCGAAAGCGTATTTCGGGAAGCATCTTGCGCATGAGCAAACTGTAAATCAAAAAAGGACGTTGACACCATGGTGCTCTACCTCAGTGAATCGTTTCTCTAGGTTAACGCACTTCTGTGTGCTTTCGTTGATGCGGACTGGGTATTGGAGCCGAGATATCAAACAGATAAGTCCAACGCAATATGCAGATAAGTCAAACGCAATCGACCTGAAGTTCGTAATAAGCACGCTACAGCCGATAATTCGTTATATCTGTTAAAGTTGTTAATCTGTTGAGTTTCATGCGATACAAGCCTGCGGTTTTTCGCGCTCTTGTTTTACGTGCGAACTTTTAAAGAGGCAGCGCTGTTTGAGTGCTCTCGAAATACAAAATTAGAGATTGTAACTTTTAAATAGGTTTACAAAAGATTATCCTGTGGGTAAGTGATACTAACAATGGGACATGATCCTAAATAGAAACAGCTCAGGAACGGCACGAAAACAAGTAACCCACAGCACGAGCGTTCATGTGGTTTCTCGAGTGCTGGCGAAGTTTAATTCAGTGGTAGGGAGATGAAAATTTTTTACTTTATCGTTAAATCGGCGCAACGACGTGTCCGCTAAAGGGCATAGCCAAGAATCACTGTAACAGAAGCTTAATTTGAGTTCAGCAGCGTATACGAAAAAGCTCGCTCGTGAAGTTACGTTGAGTTCAATGAAAACTTGGGCACCTATTGCGGAGACAGATACCGTCTTTTATGTTCGAAGAGTCATTTAAAGCTTTCGCTTAGTAAAACGCACACACGCACTGTCAAAGCAAGTACGACAAAAGTCCTTTTATAGCATGTAATTGGAACCTGCACCTACTTTGAATGCTGTAATCTAAGCTAGAACGGTTAAGCTGCTGTTCGTTGTGACAGTACACGGACGTCGTTCTGTTGTAGTCGTAAATGGTTCGGCGAAAGTAAACTATTTTGCGAAGCTTCTAATGTGACTTTGAGACAGATGAACAATAAAGTTTCCGACAACGTTTACTAGAGGGAACTGCGGCAGCTGCCGCGGAACTAATGGAGTTGCCTGCATGGTCTTCGGGCCTGCGGCCTCGAACATACTTGCGATTTTTTTCACGCAGTGTTTTTTTTCTTTTGTTCTGAATAAAAGAAGGACTCTTTCTCAACCTCGTAGGCTGATTCGTATCAGCCAGCCTAAACGAATCATGGTGGTTTAGTTGAACCAGTAAACAATAGCTGAACGTCATCTTGCGAGAAACCAGCTGAACAAAGAACAAAGCTTTACAACCTATGATTTCTTTGCTGACTAGAGTGCAATACAGTCCCGCTGCCATGAACACTAGCGCCAGATCTCCCTCTCGTGATCATGAAACTCTAGAGGCTAACTCTATAGTTAATTTCGGATGAATGTTTTCACGCGCGCTTCGGTTAATATTCCGTAAACTTCACGTGAAGCTTTCATTGAAGAACCATTGCGCAGAAATGCCCTTCTTCGCATGCAGCCACTTTCACAGGGGGCAATAGCCGCGCCCCGACATGCGCCTAGCAACGCGAGTAATGTACGACTAGAGAGAATGAGCGTGCTCTGCACAGTATCTTTGAAGCTGAATGTGAAATAGGTCAGATTTTTTTAATATTGACTCACAACGGAGGCCAAGTGGCTGTGGTGCTCGGCTGCCGACCCGCAGGTCGCGGGATCGAATTCCCGCCACGGTGGTCCCCATTTTCGATGGAGACGAAAATGCTGGAGGCATGTGTAGTTAAATTTAGGTGCTCATTAAAAGACTCATCAGGTGGTTTAAATTTCTGGAGCAATAGAGAAATTTAGACCGGCGTCTCTCATAACTATGTCATGATTTGGGCGACTCCAAATGACTATAGTTATATTTACCATACTCGGCATCCATTACTGAAGAAGTCTATGGCAGCTTCCATTCCTGGCCTGCATTTAGTATGACGACATATATTACGGGTCATCATGCGACATGCTAGATTTGCCTGATCACCCCACCGCAGAGCTCCGAACTCGGAGTACACAAAGCAGGCAAGACCAAACCAGACTACTTTTCCCCAGGTACTACATGTCCATGAAAAACACTGTGGTCATTGTCATTTACTTTCGAAATCAGTACAAAATGAGTAGCGATCTACCGGAAGCATAAACGATCGCTTATGGCTAACAGCGCCAAGTTAGATCAACGAAAGAGCGGACGAGATGACACAAGCGCCGTCTCCCCCCTCTTTCGTTCATGTTATCTTGCACAATTACCCACGACTATAATCTTAATCGCCCAATTTTGTACCCTTAAGCAACTGCCCTGAGAGGGTCAAGCCAAGATGCGGAAACACTTAACAATTTACATGTTCGACATACAATTCTCAATTGAACCGAGAGAACATTTCCTTTTCGCGATATCTTGCCGCGTATGGAGTAAACGCCGCTTCTGTACGTGCCGTGTGTTCGGATGACTGCACACGGGGAGGATGCGGAAGGCCATCGGCCGCTTTGGTAGAGCGGTGACGGCGCGAAGTTAACGTATCCGGTGTAGGTATGCTATTAATCAAAGAGGCAGGAAGAAATTCCGCCTGTGGAGTCACGACTTTCTTCCAACTTGAGGACCGATCTTTGCCGTGGTTCTGAAACGGGCCATGGGTATGAAGGGAAGCGAGTGCTTTCGGCTTTGCAGCGTGGCCCGTTAGACGACCGGGCGAGTAGCAACGAGGCAGGAGAGGTTTTTAGTCTGTCCGGTTCACCGCTATACGCAAAATACTTAGCGTGTACCGGAATACCGGGCATGACCAGCGCATGCGCGCGCCTGCAAGACATGGCCGCGCTGCTGAAAGCGATTGCTGTCCACCTCAAATGTATCGAGTGGCCGTCGCGCGCTCTCTAACTCGTTAGCTTCGAATAGATGCTGTATTTGCTTGAGATTCAATGACCTAACCTTCTGCAGAAAAGTATTCGTGTCGATTAGCCAATGTCTTGGAGAGATTTACTCAAATAATAAATGCTGTAGGCTTAGTCAGTTACGCTCCCGAAATCTCTGAGGTGGTGAAATATGTGCCTGTTAGTTGCCTCATTCCTTCCGTAGATGGTGCCACATAATGTAGCGGCAACTACGGGGTGCATCATGAAATAATACGCCCGCCCTTTGCGTTACCGGAACACTGGGCAGGCTAAAAACCTCGCAACCGGGCCGACAGCTTTGCTCCCGGCAGTTTACTCAGGAACAAACTAAGGCCTCCGCGCGTGACACCGCGAAAGTGCGTACGCCAGAAGCACCCGCCGCAGAAGTGCCGAGCGTCCTGTTCCGGCTGGCGGGCTTTTTGCGTGACTAGCGCTGCAGCACGACCCTCACACAAGCACGCTGAGAGCATGCCTGTGTGTGTGGCAAACTTCAGTGCATCAGTTTCAAATGTTGCATCACGCAAAAAGCTCTGTGGTGCGACGCATGTCTCTTGAACAACTGTAGGGTTTACGAACATGCAAACACCGCCTGCAGCTTCGGGACTCGCTCTATGGATTTCGTGCCGACCGGCTGTGCCCCCGCGATCTATGATGACAGCGCAGCTCTGGCCGACTGGGCTCTCGCCGAGTGGTGGCCCGTTCTCGGACTCTTGCGACCGTGTCCATCTTTCCTATCTCCTCTTTACTTCCGTCGTTTTCGGTCGTTCGCTGTCCCTGCACCTCGCTATCTTCTTTCTCTATCTATTTACCTTTCAATCATATCCTTTTAATCCTTCCTTTCCCCATCCCTCGTGAGCTACTGCTGAGGTGCTTCACTCTGCTGCAGACAGTTACGGGGCCCACTTTTCTCTTCCTTTCTCTTTAAGAACCACATAACCACTTGCAGCTTCTGTTCTGTTGGATGCCTATATCATGGGTACTTAGCGTTTCACAATGCCCTTTTTCTTTTGTACTCAATACTTTTTGTATTCTTGCTTCCTTTCTTTATTCAATACTGCAGACCTTATACAAGTGCAAATAGGGTGCGGGCGAAAAAGAAACAAAAACAATAAAACAAAGCAAATACAAATATAGTTATTACAATTTGGAATGATCCCAATGTGATTAAAGGCTAATAACCCCCGTATTCAAAAACGCTCCTCGACTCGACTTTCACCCTTCACTTCACAGAGTTTAGCACTGCGCCGCTGCTCGGCTGAAAATAACGCTGCGCTACTCAAGAATCGCAACAGATTATCACTGATATGCAGTGACTTGCCGTGCCTAGAGGCGGCGCTCCCATCGGCTTTCTCAAGTGAATGTGAAGCGTTGAGTAAAGAGATGTTCTAAAATACGGGGGTAAGAATCATTCCAGTCTGTTGCGGTGGGTGGGAAAAAAGTAAACATGAATAAATCTGTTCTCGTAAAATATGGTGTCGAAGGATTAGGATGATGGTGGCAAGTAAGTCTTGATGGTGAAGCTAAAAGAAAGGGTGAGGGGTTAATTGCTAGTTCCCGATTTCATACGTGCAGCTATCGGTATTAGTGCAAGGCATGGAATGTTGTTAGCCTGCAGTGGTTCAGTCGGTGAGTCATACAGAGAAAATTTTGAATAAATAAACCTGACAGCTTTTTTTTTGCACATTCTCTAGGGGCGTAAAGTTCGTTTCAGTAAAGGAGTCCTAAACAACACATGAATATTCAAGTTTAGGCCTTATTAGTGTGTTATAAGCAAGTAATTTCACAGTCGGAGTAGACTGTTTGAGCTTATGCCTTAAAAAGTGTAATTTGCGATATGCAGGGGAATAAATATTGTCGATATGTGTATTCCACGATAAGGTATTAGTAAGAGTGACACCTAAGTACATGCATAGCGTTTCCTCATGCAGTGGTAATGAGTCTAGCCTGTATGCAAAGGAAAGGTGTGCTTTTCCGGCTAAACAACTCTCCCACATCAGGGCAATACCGAGCCTCAGTCGGGACACTATTTTGAACGTTAAACGCTTATATTTCCCATTTTCTTGGTTTTTTATTGTTTCGTTCACCTTGTTAGTATACGAGAAGAATTATTTATGAATGCGTGTGACACCTAGAGGTGTATTAGGGGTAATGAGTAAGGAAACGAGATCCACCTGAATGCGGTTTCTTCATGGCTAAACTTACACTGATGGTTCTAAGTGAGAACATGCACACTAAAACAATGTGCAGTAGTACTCGACCATTGATGAGTTCTCGTTGTTCCGGCCACGCTCTAAAAAAACGTTTACTGGGCAAGATGATCGGTGCAGTTTGAAGAGGAAGTTATGAATAATGTACCTGCGCCCAAAGAGTAAATGATTGTTCGCGTCAAGGTGCGTTCCACAGGACGACTTTACGCCGTTTTTATGGGGCCCAACGGAAACAATAATGCATCACGATTAACTATTGGCAAACGAACGTGTTCTCAGCGGCAAGTCGTGCTAAACATATTACGTAAGAAGTAATTCTACGCTCTTATTAAAAAGCGTAAGTCACTTCCAAGCTGCTTTTTTTGCTGTTTTGCAAGAATCTATTGAGACTATTGATTCCGGCGAGGGCCGATCAAATGTAATGTGAACGTCGGCACACATAATTATTACCTGTATTATACACTGATATTGATTTAGTGTGTGATAAGATAGTCATTCTACTCAGGGGACCCTTACAGGAAGGCACACCAGATTCTTGTTTGTCTACGGTATATAGTTAGTCTACGGCGCAGTTTTAAGCACCGTTCAGTTTTCACCCGTACAAACGTGAGAGCGATATGAATGCTACACGGAATTATAATGCGCGTTGCACATTTCCACCCGTTCAGCATGTCGAGGGCTCCGCGTGCCTTTTCTACCACTGCACAGAATTACCGAGAAGCAAGGCAACACGGGCACGCTGTCTGTCTCCGGCGGTATGTCCGCGCACGCTTATAGGAAGTGTTTTCTCGCGCCAGTCGGTCGTAACGAGCGTGTTTCGTGCGCGAAGAGGTTGTGACAATAAGTGGAGCACGGCCGTAACTAGACGCGCTATAAAAAAAAAGACAAAAGAACTCGTGTCCGCGCTTTCTGCAAATAACGAGCCACGCGGGGCTGACGCTTTAACCCTATACACGACACTGCACGTACTATGTTTGCTGGTCAGAGGCCAGCACGGAGAAAGAAGGCGTCGTCAAAATATGCCGTGCTCATTTTCGTGCCTGTCGGATTTCATGCCATTGGCAAAAGTTCACACGACTGAGGCGCCTTTACCCTTTAAGACCTTTAAGAAACAGGCATTCAAGATGGGAATCAGAGACAGTTTACACAGCTGCAATGTGGAAGTCAAGCTCGCGCTCACGCAAGACTGGTGTACCAGAAGTCGCATTCTTCACGGCTCCAAATCCCTCTGACTTTCCCCTTCACCGAAATAAGCAATAGAACAGCCGTTGAAGTAGAATATACGGACAAAGTCCATTATTCCAATAAAGCCGCAGAAGCAGTCGACAAAACCTAAGAGTCGCTTGAGCGAAACGATATGATCACGACATAAATAAACAAATCCATCAGCATTCACCCAAGTTCTGATATACACCCATAAACGCCTGCAATGAATGCATAAAAATATTGGGGGATCCTTAAGCTTTGCCTTTAAGAGCTGAACGTCATAGCGATATTATGTCCCTATAGGGCGTTCTTCAAACACAAAATGCATGAAATCATTTCGGACTTGTTTTGCACCCACAACGCGGCCTTGAGGTAATAGCCGCAGTAACGTGTATGCCTTTAGTAGCGAGTGACCAGCTTTAAACCATGAAGTCGTTATGGTAATCACATGTTTTAACGCCCATTGGCAATGTAAGCTTGTACCCTTGTACCACGCCTTAATGCTGCTATATTTTATGCTGTATTGTGAAGCAAGTATACAGGACGTGTGTGTTTGTAAAGCATCTAAGTTACTTTTATTGCATTCACAAGCAGAAGTTATCTTTACTACAAGAAGATGTGTGTTTGTGCGGCAGAACACCCTCTCGCCGCGCATGCAAACGACCAGGGTGCGATCCCCACTGGCATCCACAATTTTTTATATTTCTTTATTTGAATCTTTCTTGATTTTTAGGTCACGCGCAAGATGTTTTTTCGCTCACAACCAACGAAGCCGATGCCGTAGTTTCTTCGAAATGAGTTTCTTGATGCCATCTCCTTAATACACACTCTTTTGAAAGCCTGCAGCTGTCATAACGAAGTTTTTGTGGACTCTCGAGCTCGGTCTTCGAGAGCTGAATGCGATAGCGTAATCAGGCCAAGTCCGCGTCGCCTCTTTCTCAATCTATATCTTCGCTTCACTTCTTGGTTTACATCACACCCCAGCCATACCGCAAGGAAGTGAATGTCTGTGCGCGTAGCATAGGTCTTTTCAAGCTACTAGTCCTTGTTCTTGTTCACCTTCTCGTACGCCTCATACCCATTGTAGGAAGTTGCCTTTTAAAATGTTTACGTAAAGTACGGATGCGAGGTGGCCACTATGGCATACTTTTAAGGGGCGAAGCTCCTTAAAGCGGCACCCGTTCATCCCTCGTCGTAGTGCGTAACATGTCTTACGTTTTTACCTGCAAGGTGGTGCCGGTGGGAGATTTCTCCTGTGCGTTGTTGAACAATGAAAAGTTCGCAGCGTGCGCGTCATCTAAAAGCCGAATTCTCCTGTCTCTCATTTCCCATTAGCAGCCATTGGCATGTTCATTGAGCACTGTCTTACAAGAGAAGGTTGCTAGGTTGTACTCGCTGGGCGTAACCATTTTGGTTTTAGAAAGGTTTAGCGAGCGTTGGGCCGCAGTGCGATGAATACAGACTGAACTAGTATATACCACGAACTCGAGGTGGTTAAAGGTGGGAAGTAGACATGAAGCAAAAGCCGAATTCTCCTGTCTCTCATTCCCCATTAGCAGCCATTGGCATGTACATTGAGCACTATCTGACAAGAAAGGGTTGCTACGTTATACTCGCTGGGCGTAACTTCCTTGGTTTTAGAAAGGTTCAGCGAGCGTTGGGCCGCAGCCCCATGAATACAGTGAACTAGTTTATACTATGAACTCGAGGTGGTTAAAGGTGAGAAGTAGACCCGACGCGCAAGCCGTAAGAAAGTGTGCGTGTGCCACCTCTCGTTTAGTCCTTGGAATGTCCACTGGATGGCGGTGCTTCTATATGCAGAATATATGATGAAAAGATGCGAGATGGTGCGGTACGTGGAGTGTTGGCTAGATGAATGAACGGACACACAGACAGACACATGGATGGACGCACGGATGGATGCACGGACGGATGAACGCAGGGACGGACGCACGAATAGACGCACGCACGGATGGGTGGATGGACGCATGAACGGTCACACAGATGCACGCATGGACGTACGGAAGAACGAATGGACGGACGGATGCTTCGCCCCACTCTCCATCATTCACTCCGTGGATATGCTGCCATTTTTTTTTCCTTTTACCAATTCGCAAAGTACCGACTACGCCTTAACACGCGCACGTGCACGCGTCTGGTCACGTGGACATGATATAGTGATTAATTATTACTGGAAGTCATGAGCAGGGCTTTAGAACCACCCACTCGTTGTGAAAATAGTATGTTTTGACACTGTGGCAAACTACGCTTTTCTGACAAGCAATATTACATGTGCTGATGACACTCCTCGCACAGCATAAGATTAATTTATTGTTTTTTTTTCGAAGCAATTCTGAGCGTGAGCGTGGCTATGTTCTGGAACACCTGCTTGCCATGCAGAAGGCCTGGGTTCCATTCCCACACAATGTGAGCATTTTTACTACTTATTTATTTGTTGCCTGGGCCCTGAATAGGCCTGCATTATTCTATGAACGAAAATTTCCATATATTTTGAATATTCATTCACGAACAACGCTGATTTTTCAGTCACAACCAATGACGCCGACTCTGACACCAAGATTTTGGCAAAATGAACCCTTCTGCGTGTCAGAGTGAAGCTGCTGATATGTTACAGCTAATATACCATGGCTAAGTAGTTAGTAGGTTTTGCTGTGTTGCCAGGTTTTGCTGAGGTTTTGCTCGTTTTTCCTATATATTGTGAGGTAATGGTAAGTTCCATCAAGCCTAATCGGCTATTTCTGGGAGTCTATCGCAGTATTGGGTGGGCTCCACCTTATTCACATCTCCTCTAACGAGGCCGAAGGAATAAAAGCACACTCGACTCGTGCTCACACTGCATAGGTGTCGCACACATGCGTATGGCCTTTACAGGTAAATGGTGCGCAAGCACAGAGAGGAGATAGTTTGGTTGGAGAAAACTGCCGATGCACGACGGGTTCACGTGATCAGCAATGCGTCCAATGTGCCCCGTGCCTGTTGCATGCGAATCAAGAGCCGAGCTGCTGCGCATGAGGAAACCAGAACTGTCAGGCTTTGGAACGCAACTGCTGGTCACCAAGCTGCATTTCCTCCATGATAGTAGCTTCGATAATTCTGTGTCTGGGCCAAATCTCACTTGGGGAATCCATTGAAATGAGCAGGTAGACGCACTTGCAGAAGAAGCACATGCCTTCACCACCGCTGTTTGCCATGCCGTGGTCACCTCAAACTATTCGAAGCTTACCTTCCAGCGGCTACTGCTCAGCTGCCACCCCAGTGATCGTGTAGCCAGGATGCAACTATACCGACGCGGCTGCCTTACCGCAGTCTCTTCAGGTGGGAGCGGTCACTTTTACTTATGCAGCAGCTGTTCACGACCTGAGGTTCTGTGTCATCGGCTTCACAGATCACCGTCCGCTGCGTGCTCTGCGTGCAGGGCGGACGAAACAATCAAAGACCCACTGAGTGTATGGCCCAAGCTTCAAGCACAATGAGCCGTCTTGCTCACCGAACTCCGTCATAAGAGTCTGGGCTATACCCAGAAGTACCGTCTGTTCCCGGCATGGTACCACACCAAAGTCTGCAAGGCGGTAAAAAGGCGCACACTCAAGCCTCTACCGCCTTGAAGACCTCGTAGAGGCAGCACTCAGGGGTCGACCAATCCAGCATTCCTTCAATAGGGATGCTGGATTGCGCAATCGGTGATGAACGCCACCCGCCAAGTCCCTGGTCATAGACCCCAGTTCTGTGTTCCTTCTCCCTTCTTCACGTTTTTAATACCCTCTCCGTATTACCCTATGAGCACTGAGTCATGCTCCAAACAAGTGCTGCAGAAGTGCGTCTTTTCCTCATCCTCTCCTACTCCACATAAGCAACGCGCAGCTCCAGAGAAGTGTTTATGGCAACATGTCACGTGAATTGGTTGGCTTGGATTACGGGGAACGCGTCACGTGACCACCTTAACGTGGCTTTGGAGACATTATGTCACGCGACTACTTTTGTTTGGTTTTGGCCAGAACATATTCCGTGAGTAATACCTGCCACACGGGCCCTTTTGTAAGGCTAATTGGTCGATGGTAGTCAGAACGCCACAACTCAGTCGACTCGATGAAGTTGCCATGCTGCTACACAGCTGTTTCGAACGGCCACTGAGCATTCAGGCTTTTCTCGCGAAAATTGTGTGGCACTGGAAATGCTCATTTTCGTATTCATGTAAACAAAAGTGAACAATATACGGTAACTGTGAAACTCAAATATATCTGTTGATGTTTCAATATCTCAATCAAGTGTTTAATATTAGTTATGATGTATATTTAGCCTATAGCTGCTGAGCTGACGAACTGCTGCTAGCAATCTACAAACAGGGACCGCATGCTGAAGACAAGCCTAGAGTTTTCTATAAATACACTAGAGGGAATTCTGGTGCTAGTGTCTACTGCAACGCACGGCGCTTCAGCCGTGATGAGAATGATGGTACACGGATCGGGCTAATATTCATTCCTTCGCTTCCATTTGGCTTCGCATGACCTGGAGCCGCTTTTTCACGACATAACAATCAGCAATTGTTCATAACCAATTCAAATCGGCTCAAGCAGTTCACAATAGTCAATTGTTTTACGTCAAACAAAACCAAAACACAACAATAAACAAAGCTACAAGTGCGTTCGACGCTATAGCAAGCACGAAGACTAGGCAAATGCTTTTCATGGCGTGAACGATCGCCATGCCATAGATCCCTCCAGGTAATTTTAGGAAACTCTATTAATACAAGCACACAGCTGTTGTCGAGACTCGAAAGTACGTGCAGGTCGCAAATTATTATCAGCAAAAAACACTAATACATATGTACAATTATTAAATATGTACTGTTTTTAAACTATGCTCGTTAGAGAGAGAAAAGTTTATTAAAAAGTCAGTCAATTATTTCAGGCATAATCCGCCGCCTCTAGCTGTCGGCCGCAATCCCTTGGAACACGGCAGCATCAAGGGCTTGACTGATGATGTCAAAGTAATTTTTTCTAATTGTGTGTGCACGCACACTGTGAACGAGAAAGCATGTGTTTCCGTCGCTCAACAGGCACTGAAGTTTCAACGGAGTGTCGAGGTGCTTCTTTTGCTCAATAGACTGCTGACGCAATAGCATTCGAAACAACCCATACGGCTCGTGTTTGACAGTTCAGTCAAAAGACAATCGATTCGATGGCCTTCCAAACGCCCGTGTCACACGGGCGTTTGGAAGGAACGTGGCCTGCACATCAGTTCTCTACACCATCGTTTGTCATTTTCGCTATTGCCGCTTAAATGAGACAATAAGGCATATTCGTTCATCTCAAAAGCCACAGGGCAAAATGCACCTATCTAGTTCATCACATAAACGAGATAGACATTTCTTGGGTAGAATGAAATAATAATAGTAATAAAGTAATCAGAAATAAAGCAAGGAGGAGAAGAAGACGAGTGCCTTCAAGCCTCCAACCTATTCGTCCGCTAAACCATGCTTCAAACAACAAGCGCTGACTCACGTGAAAGGCGCGACCGCAGAGGGGCCATACTAGTTGAACGGACTCCCACGTGAGCGACCGCTCTGACGGGTACCGCCCCGGCCAAACACCTTACAAAGCGTGCAGTGCAACGCAAACGCAGACCATTCACCCTTGAAGACGTCCAAGTCTACACAGTCGAATGACCCCAAACATCTGTGGCCCACTGAGCTGTTGCGGCCGACAAATCGCTTGCTGAATTGTATTTTCTGTCTTTCTTTTTTTTTTGCAGTGCTCATTTTACGATGCGCCAGCTCTAGGAGACGTATGAAGAGTTAGTACCTACAACGAAGAACATACCGTGAAGATGGTTTTGTGCAAGAATGAAGAAAAAAAAACGAGGTGACTTCTATAACTGCGTGACCACTTGGAATAACGCCAACGTCACATCACTTACAAACTATCTTTGATAGCTTGTCTGGTATGCTTCTGCAGAGAAAGGGGTGGTGGGGCTGGAGAGAATATATTTGTGCTTCAAGAATTGCGCCCAAAATCTTAACGAATCAGGAAGCTGCGATATTTGCTCTCTGCGTTCCCAATTGCCTTTTCTGTAGCTGGAGCAACAGATTTTTGATAAACATAGTTAGGCCACAATAATTACTAAGGCCGCTTTTTCTACGCCTTAAATTGCTATGGTTTCTTCTCATAAAGACCTTCATTTATCCCTTTTGACATACCCACCTAGCTCAATGACCTAAATTTTATTATTTATTTAGCTTTCCTACTTATACAAATGAGGTCTTTAACCATCTTGACAAGGCGGTTAAACGAAAAGCAATTTTGAATGCAGCGAGCATCCGTGCCATTTTTTTTACTTTTGAGGATTTTGGACACATTTCTTGAAACACGCGGGGTTACTGGACTTCGAAACGTGTTCCGTCGGGAAACGGTTATACATTGACAAAAAGTTTACTTGAGCAAATATGTAGTTTCCTTGGGTGTCTGCAGTTTCCAGACAATGTACTCAACGTGTAAGGGCTAAAAATACGAGAGAGTATATAAAAGCCAAAAAACCAAAAATATAATAATGAACGACCGCTATATTAGGTTATTACGTATGCGAAATGCTGCTAAGTTTAAAGCTAAAAAAAACTTGGTTCATTCTAAAATTTTATAATGAAATGCAATATATAAGGGCGTTCTGTTGTGAAAGTACAACACCTGTTGATTCATTGATATGTGGCGTTTAACGTTACAACACCACCATATGAATATAAGAGACGCCTCAGTGGAGGGCTCCCGAAATTTCGACCACCTGCGGTTCTATACTTGCACCAAAACACGGGCCTACAGCATTTTCGCTTCTATCGAAAATGCAGCCTCCGCAGCCGGTATTTGATCTCGCGACCTGCGGGTCAGCATCCGAATACCTTAGCCATTACACCACAAAGGCGGGGCAAAAGTACAGTTGTTCCACAGAAATCATCCTATCTATTTATACCGCTCCTCACGAATTTATCCTATAGGGACTAAATGCGGTATTTTTACTGCCGTACGAACTCTGCTATTAAATTGCATTTTGCTGTTGTTTTTTTGCATTCCGAGACGAACGGACGCACAGGCGCACGGACGGACGGACAAACGGACGGACAGACGGACTGACGTACTGACGTACGGACGCACAGATGCGCTTGGACGGACATATGGACGAACGATCGCACGTATGGACAGTCAAACGGACGGATGCACAAACGAACTGACGGACGCTTCGCCCCACTCATCGTCATTCACTCCATGGATATGCTGTGATTTTTTATTGAGCATCACGTTATGAAATAACGCAGCGTATATGTACAAATGCTGCACGCAACGACATATGTTGAAGATTGGCCTATGTTTATACTAAGGTGTGCTTGAATAATTTATACAACCTGTTGTTTGCATTTGCGCAACAATGCCAACAAGGACATGAGTATTAGCGACACCAGAAGCGATAACCCATTATGAGGGGCTGGTGCTCGCGAGGATAGTAGTCCGGGACGCTGCTACATCAATAGATTTCAGCGCACGGCACCCAACTATACAATTGTGGTTAACCCGACATGACGGCTGGGTCATACGAGTACGTATGTAACGTTTATAAAACTGGATAGCCAGCACTGCAACCACAAATGACGTTTCACAAACATTAGAGTCTATTTGAAAAATAGTTGCCGAGACTTGGCGCGCGTGTCAAAAACATCTTTTCATGAAGAGTTTGCAGGCCAATTAGGGCCCTTTACACAGGGTGTTATGACCCTCATCCGTGGGCGCCATGTTGGCCACAAGAAGCAGAGCCGAGCGACGCTCTCCCATCCGGAAGCCCCCGTGCTTTCCTCTCGGAAGGAGTCCAGCAGCGGGAAGCAACAAAGGGATTAGAATGTGGCAGACTTCGACAGTTCGTGAGCCAATATTTGTACGGGCATTTCCTCCGCATGGCTTGTCTCTATTCTTTGGCTGCCCTTCCAGGGAAAGACAGCAGCAGCCACTCAACCACCGACTTGTTCCGAAAGAACCCATTTTCTCTCTCCTAAGTGAAACTCGGCCCGGAGGAGTATTGCGTCAGGAGATCAGATCCCTATTCGGTGACCGTGTGTTATTGACTGATGCCCTGGAGGGCGGTGTCATATGTGTGATTGGTGTTTCAATCAAGAAGGAGGAACCTGACAAGGCTCGAAACGACGCTGCGAAATCTTAGACGTTGCTCTGAACCATGGTTTGACGGTTCACCTCCCGTGCCTCGTGATTCGTGGAATTCCTATCATCTATGCTGTAAATAGTTGTTAATAGTGTCATAAAACAGTTTGTTTTTCATATCCTCAACTTGTCAGCATTAGTTTCCTCCACTCGAGGTTGCGCCACGCTACCACAGGAGTCCGGGTCCGACGTAACCCTGACGTTTCGGCAACTTACCTCAGCGGGGAAGCATCGGGTAGACCCCAGTCCGAAACAACTGGTGAACAGCGGTGGGATTCAAAGCAACTACTGCAGATCGGCGCTGAGATGCGAGGCTACTAGGACAGCAACAGTCGGCCCACGGGTAGCAGCTGTCTCGAGACATGGATCACGTATGGGTGAATGATCGGCTTTTCCTTTGCGTGAACTAGGTTCTGAAAGAGGTTAAACTTTAGAACTGGTAATTAACTTTGCCGAAAGACTCAGTTTCGTTGTTTCGAAAAGTTATTTTGGAGGTAGTGAGCACTCAGTACGATGACAGACTTAGGGGATCTGCAGAAATGAGACTTGTTGCTGCTGTGTGAGGAACTGGGAATCGATACAACGGTTTCATGAAGCACCGATCCCCGGAACGACGAAGATGATGACGCGGTGACAGAAACGCACCAGCACGCGCACGGCCGTAATAACTCAAAAGTGGTTTGCGGCATGTGCCCTCGCGACACGCGAAAAAAAAGGAAAGAACATGCCATGTTGGGTGGGCAGACGAAGCCAGAAGGTCGAGAAGGGAAGACGCGTTTGCCTGGCTGGACGTCAACGTTCGGGAGGGCAACCTATCCAGATGTACTTCGTCTGACGTGAACGCCTGAAGGACTCCGTACACAGCACGTCTCCTGCTCCAACGCCCAGCGCATGCAGCACCTGCGACATCCCGCCTGGCCCTTCTCGCCCGACAGCGTCCCGATCCGTGATGCAGCCACGACCACCGAGACAAAGCCCATAGAGGGGCGAAGCGAGGATTCAGAGCAGTGAAGACCCGTTGGCCTGGCCGAGCGTGGACGTCCGGGCGGTCAACATCTGTCGAAAAAACATCGTCGGGCGCTGACGTCCGAGGAACTTCTGAAACAACAGGTCTTCTGTTCTTGGCGCCTAGCAGCCCGACGCAGAAGAACCGGACAGGAACGTCTCTACCGCATCGCATCAAACGGGTCTGCGATGGAAAACGCCACGACCGCTTCACCCCTCATGATGTGTGAGCGTTCTACGGTTTGAACTCTTTTCCAGAGATGCTTCAGATTTTCAGCTTATGTATTATATTATGTATCTTGTTAGCTTTCGTGTTCGTGTGTTAGAATATACGTTTGTGTACCGTGCCTCCTGCGTCCACTTCCTTGCTGCCCTTGCCAACGTCTCTCACACGACTCGTAAAACCTGCTCCCCGAACCTCTATTCTATAACAAACGGGTTTCGCACGAAACCCCAAAATCATACCGGTAATTCCTGATTTGGGGGCTGATGATGAGGAATAAACGGGACCTTATCATTACGAGAAGTCAACAGGAGCTCAGAAGGAAAAAGAGAAAACGAAAGACGAGAGCTTGAGATCGAGTTTTTCTTTCAAGATATCCATGGAGTTGAGTAAGAGGTTAGGACCCCAGTACGGAGTACTTCTCGACAAGGAGGCTGAGTTCAAAATATATAGGTACATGCAGCCATATCTGGTATCATGGGATATGGGTCTGTACATTAGACTGCTTGAACGATAGTGTATGCAACTGTCGTGTGAGCGAGACACCTGGTCTCAGAGGCTACTCACGGTTCTGCCCTGCGAGGCAGCCGATGTAGTTGTGCTACTCAGTGAGCAGGACGCGAACAACTACGAAGTTGTTAAAACAGAGCTAATCAGGAAATTCGGAACTTCTGTTAGCAAAAGGAAGAGAGACTCAGAGCACAGTCTGAAAGAAAGCACGAAGCGGAAAGAAAAGAGTGAAAGCGAGGCGCATCGAAAAGCGCTGGATTTTGAGGCGCGCCAAGAAGCGCTAGAGGAACAAATCGCGCAAGCAACGGGCCCACGTATTCGAGAATGTACGAACATAGAGTATGCTGAGAACGAGGCTTTGGCCGGTCTGGAAGTAGGGACGATGTCGAAAGACGTTTCTTGCATGGATAAGGAAGGTGCCAGCAGCCCTGATGGGCTCAGTAAAGAGCTGGAAACCTTTCTTGGGCCTCAAAAGGACGTTTCGACATCGTCAAATGTAGGCATGGTTAGCGCAGTGGCTCATGAGAGCAATGACGTGACGCTTCAGCAGTGCAGCGATATCATCGAGGTGGTACGCAAACATCGCCGAAAAAGGAAGAAGCGGAAGCTTACGGCACTGCGTAAGCCTAGGACTGGTCCCACCCCATCGCGAGAAAGACAGAAGGGTAGGCCTTCAGTCCCTTTCAGGAAACGTCAGTGGTGGCGTTGATTGAGGTGCAAGTGGCGAGGCAGGTGTAGATGGGGAAAACGAAGTACGTCACCCCAACGAAACGCGCGGTTCAGCTCGACGACTTCGGGAAAGCGGTCTTGCCCGAAGGGTCATATTCGAAAGGGCAGAGTGGCTAAATACCACGTGGAGGTGTTGATGGTAAACTTTTTATTTGGAATTAACTAGAGAGTTTTTGTGCGCCTGAGTGGCAGTCCCTAGTCCGGGACACTATTGGACATCACCGCTGCCCGGGCACGCGCCACCAAGGAGCGTTACACATCCAAGGTAAAGTAGCCGAGCAGGTACTCCTCCTGAGCCTCGCTAGATGAGGTTGAGAAGGGGGATGAGAAAGGGAGTGGAGTAGCAGGATACGAAGCCACAACGTGAAAGGTGTCGGCGAACACTTGACAAGTTAGACGCGTGCCAGAGGTTTCCGGTACGACCGCTGGACTAAGGAAAGTGTTAGTCTGAAGGCGGAGTAGCAGTCGTTCGTCCGCTTTCTCCAGACCACGTTTGGGGCCAGGGAAACGTCGGCGAGAACTGCGATAATAATTTAGAATATCACGGTAGCGTGTGAGACTAGAGTTCCCAGGATCCAACTCAGGACATGGAAGGGCAGCGACCCGGAGAAGAGAAGCGCGGGCAGCGAAATTTGCCGCTTCATTGCCAGGAAGAGCTGTGTGGCCTGGAGTCCATACTACTCTTACGGAGTGGGGCATAAAGCGCCAGGAAGTGGCTTGAAGAAGATGAGCAGCCAATGGTGTGATGGAACCCTCGATGTATCGAGAACATGTTGATTAAGATAATGGGAGCAGTGTGATCGGAGGAAGCGAAAGCGATGGCAACCTCCTCTGCATGAGTTGCACTGTTGGCTCTAAAGGAGAGGCCATTGACGTGGCGGCCCTCTGTGATCCCAGCGGCCGGGTATTAACCCAAAATAGAAGGGCCCGAGACGTCTACATCAAATACACCGATGTGATCTGAGTGACGCGCCAGAAGGGCAGCAGTACGCGCTTGCCTACCACCGGGGTGTTTTTGGGGTCCATGTTACGGGGTAGTGGCTCCAGCCATAACTTCTGGCGCCATAGATCCGGTACTGGGGATGGAGGGACCGGGTTAGTGATTGTGTTCAGACCAAGTCTGTGGAGCAGGCGGAGCCCGGAAGGTGTCTGCGATCGAAGATTGAGTTTGTTGACGCGATGGGCTTCCCGTAGCTCTGCGAAAAAGTTGTGCACTCCCAGAGCCGCAAATCGGCTGTTGGAAGTGGCGATGGTAAGGCCCAGCACGCGTTTATACACGGAGCGCAGAAGAGTATCAAGTTGGTGTTCGTGGTGACGACGCAGGCGAAGGTAGGGTGAGGCATAGAGGACTCGACTGAACACAAACGCTTGGGCCAGCTGGAGGTAGTGGGTCCCTCGGAGGCCACCACGTTTGGTGGATGATCGCCGGATCATACGACTCACCTTTTCCCCTGGTGCGTCGGACGGAGGATATGGTCCCCTTAGGGTCCAATGAAGACGAGAGTGCAAGCTGAGAATCCGAAGGTCTTGGACTGACGGGACAGGTCTGGAGGAGAGGGATATCTGGGGTGGCGGTAGGCGTGAAACCGATAGAAGGGCCTATTTGGTTATGGAGCACTTTAGGCCACAAGAGGCGGCGTAAGTGGGCATTAGAAGGGCAGCTTGTTGTAGACGTTCCTCGATATTAGCCGGAGAGCCTGTGTTGGTCCATATCGTTATATAATCAGCATTACGCGCATGGTGTTCCACCTCGACTTCGTTTAGGAGGGAAGGGAGCTGGCCAAGTTAAACTATACTGCACCATGAGACGTACCGCGCCTGTCAAGGTGGAACGGACCATGTTCAGTAGAGTCAAGGCGGAGGAAGACCATGCGATTATAAAAAAAAACCGTAAATGTAGTTGAAGGTCTTCTGTCCACAACCTGTATTTGAAAGATTAGCATGAATGCTACTGTGTTTAACAATATCGAATGTGCCTCGAAGATCGAGAGCTAGTATGGATTTGTCATTGTGGCGCACAGTAGTGGTTTCTATGATATCGTGTTGGAGCTGGAGCAGGACAACCTGTACCGACAGATGCGGGCGAAAGCCAAACATCGTGTCGACAAAGGTTACCCTGGACTCCAGGTAAGATGAAAGGTATTCGCGGACCATAGTTTCCATGAGTTTGCCGGTGCAAGAGGTGAGATGGGTCTCAGGGCCTTGATGCTAACCAGCTTACATGGCTTGGGGATGAATGTGACCATTGAAGTGATTCATTCTGCTGGAAGTGGTGAGCCATCCAATACAGAGTTGATGAGGTGGAGCAGCCATAGGAGAACGTGGTCGGGAAGATTAGCTAGGAGCGATACTGTGATGCCATCCTGACCAGGACCCATGCCCCGTCGCATTTTCGCCAGCGCTGCCGCAAGTCAGGGAGCGTGTACAGAGGGTCAAGTTTGGTGTTGGGGGAACCAAAATACGTGTATGATGGCCCTACGTGGTCTACTTTGCGACATATGTAGCGGCCGCAGATGTCCCGCGCGAGTTGGTGCGTCGTGCCCTGATATGAATGCAAAGCGCGACGCAGTTGACGCTGTGTTTCTCCACGCAAGGAGAATGGGTACAGAAGGCTTCGGAAGAGTTGCCACGTGCTCTTGGAGCCCATCTGACCTGTTGCCTTTGTGCAGGTGTTGGTCCAACTTGAGTCTGCAAGCTGCACAGAATACGCAGCCGCTTCTTCGGTGAGGGTCTCAATGCGGGAGCGGAGTTTACGGTTGAGCTT
This sequence comes from Rhipicephalus annulatus, assembly GCA_013436015.1. Classification (NCBI taxonomy): domain Eukaryota; kingdom Metazoa; phylum Arthropoda; class Arachnida; order Ixodida; family Ixodidae; genus Rhipicephalus; species Rhipicephalus annulatus. Next base: position 141,459 of record WOVY01001604.1, read on the forward strand.
GTTTCGCTTCCAACGGCGTATTAAGCCGCGGCGAGCATCCCAGAGATACCGGAGATGCGATTCGATATCGGGAGTCACAATAGTTGTAGCAAGTGTCTCAGTATACGCTCGTTGCGTACGAAGGGCATAGGATGTCCACGCCGCGTATTCGCTTGCGGTAGCAATCGTGGGGAAGGGCTGCGACCTGAACTTGGTGCAGTCGGTGAAACGGGCCTGGCCCCAGTGTTGGCACATTTCCTGACGCGTTGTGAAAGTAATACGCAGCAGAAAATGATCGCTACCTAGAGTTTCCTTGAGCTTCTCTCACGTGGCATTGCGGATGTTACGAGTGAGGAATAAATCGGGACAAGTATCACGCAAAACCGAGTTGCCGGAACATGTGGGGTGTGCCGGATCAGTGAGCAACGTGAGATTTAGCGAGGAGACGAGTTCTTTAAGCTGTCAGCCCCGGGTCTCCTCACAGTGGTAGCTCCAGTGAGGGCTAGGGGCATTAAAGTCTCCAACTATTAAAGTCTCCAACTGGCCGCCGTACACAGCGCCTGATGAAAAAGTTGCGCGAAGGACACCCCCGAAAGATGCGGGGGGCAGTACACGTTCAAATTATGAATAAATGGTTGTCCCCTCTGCTGAGGGAGCACTGAAATCATACAGTAGTCATATGGAAGGTCCAGATGAAGATCGATCTGAATCGTCGTAGTGGTGAACACAAAGAGACAATGGCACAGGCTTTCCTCTGTCTCTGGCGTCGTTTTAACATTCCTGAGGGAAGCCAGCCAAAATGCAGAATGAGGTGTGACAAAAGGACACAGCTTAGAGTTTGTGCATTTTGTAGCCTCGGGTATGCTATAAAACCGCCGGGACCGTGACCCCATCGTGTGCGATTCAAGCGAATCTTCTTGAGAAAAGGGGGTGGTGAGTTTGAGTTGTTGCACGTGAGTGTTAAGTATGGTTGCATCAGTTGCCTTGTAGATGTAGACTTCAATCCTTTAACTGCGTACGTTACGTGATGCGGTGTAAAATTTTCAGAAGGAAAACCGCCGAACTAAAGACTGAAAGTCGAAGCACTTTATTATTAATGCAAATTTATTGAGAAGGTAAAAACAAAAATCTGTGTTATTTTTGTAGTGTTTTAAAGGTTTAGTGTAATATCGTATACTTCCACTGTCATGTCAATTTAGAGTGAATGAGCATTTTAGGGAAGATATTAGCATACACTAAATGATTTCGTAAATGATTAAACTTGGTGTGACATGGCATAGTTGTCGTTACGCGCTATAAGAATTGAAAACCATCTAGAGCACGGTTTTGTGAGGTGCGTTTGATGAGTATTGCACCTGCGAATATTGTCACGGGGTCATGACGTGGCCGAAGACAGGGGACTTCGTGTTGGGATTTAACTGTTTATTTGGGCGAACCTGTACCCGGTAAACGGAAAGTCCAATTACAACAGCAGTCTCGCACAGATAGCAGTCTCGGACTGATAGCGGCGAACGGAGCGTCGGCCTTCGATCAACAACTGACAAGCGGCGAAGCGCGTCGGCATTTATACTCTTGCCGTCGAATGTTCTAGCATTATCGCTGGCGCTGGCGTAGGTTCCAGAACAATCTGTACCGTTCGCACAGTGGGCGTGATCTTATCGAAATGATCTACTACAGTCCAGAACCTTCTCGAAAACTGCAGGCGCAATTTGCGCTGAGAATCGTGTGGTGTTTTGGGACGATAACAAAAACTTGGGAAATGGAACGTGGCATTGCCCCCCTCTGAAAAAAAAGGCATCGTCCCGATGCTTTAACTAAAGATGAATGTAGAATAATAATGCAAGAAAGTACAATGAATAAATTACGATACAACAATAATACAAAAAAACACTTCCAGTTTGTTAACGCGCATGAAACGGCTTGAGGCGCGCGACATGGACGACTTCAGGTCGCGATCGGCGTCGTTGAGAGTTCGTGATGCCGTCGGGGACAACCTCGTAATCAAGTGGGCCGAGACGTCGAACCACCCTGTACGGTCCGAAGTACCGTCGCAAAAGCTTTTCACTTAGTCCACGTCGGCGTATCGGCGTCCACATCCAAACACGTTCACCGGGCTGGTATTCCACGAAGCGTCGTCGAAGGTTGTAACGGTGGCTGTCGGTCGTCTGTTGATTCTTGATACGGAGACGCGCAAGTTGTCGGGCTTCTTCGGCGCGTTGAATGTACTCGCTCACATCGAGGTTTTCTTCGTCGGTGACGTTGGGTAACATGGCATCGAGCGTCGTTGCCGGGCTCCTTCCGTAGACCAATTTGTATGGAGATAACTGCGTCGTCTCCTGCACCGCCGTGTTGTATGCGAAGGTCACATACGGAAGAATGGCGTCCCACGTCTTGTGCTCGACATCGACGTACATTGACAGCATGTCGGCGCTCGTCTTGTTAAGCCGCTCAGTGAGGCCGTTGGTCTGTGGGTGGTACGCTGTCGTCCGGCGGTGGTTTGTTTGGCTGTATGCCAAGATCGCTTGAGTTAAGTCGGCAGTGAACGCCATTCCTCTGTCGGTGATAAGGACCTCCGGGGCGCCGTGACGTAGGACGATATTTTCGACGAAGAACTTAGCTACCTCGGATGCACTGCCTTTTGGCAGGGCTTTTGTCTCGGCGTAGCGGGTGAGGTAGTCGGTAGCTACCACGATCCACTTGTTTCCGAAAGCCGACGTCGGGAACGGCCCCAGTAGGTCCATACCAATCTGCTGGAAAGGTCGGCAAGGTGGATCAATTGGCTGCAGAAGTCCCGCTGGCCTTGTCGGCGGTGTCTTGCGTCGTTGACAGTCCCGGCATGTCCCCACATAACGAGTGACGTCGGTGGTAAGACGTGGCCAGTAGTACCTTTCTTGTACCCTCGCGAGCGTGCGAGAAACACCGAGGTGCCCTGCCGTCGGATCGTCGTGCAGGGCCTGTAGGAGTTCTGGTCGCAGAGCTGAAGGCACCACAAGGAGGTACTTAGCTCGAAGCGGTGAAAAGTTTTTCTTTTGTAGAAGACCGTTTCGTAGAAAGAACGACGCAAGTGCGCGCTTGAATACCTTCGGGACTTCGGTGGTCCTGCCTTCGAGGTATTCTATTAGGGCCTTAAGTTCCGGGTCGGCCCTCTGTCGTTCAGCGAAGTCGTCGGTAGTTATCGTTCCTAAGAAGTAGTCGTCATCCGGGTCGTCGGGTAGCGGTTGGTCGACAGGCGCACGAGAGAGACAGTCGGCGTCGGAGTGTTTTTTGCCGGACTTGTAAATGACAGTAATGTCATATTCTTGAAGTCTCAGGCTCCATCGTGCGAGGCGACCTGAAGGGTCCTTCAAGGTGGCTAGCCAACACAATGCGTGGTGGTCGCTCACAACTTTGAAGGGCCTGCCGTAGAGGTAGGGGCGAAATTTCGACATAGCCCAGATGATGGCGAGGCACTCCTTTTCTGTTGTGGAATAATTTGCTTCTGCTTTGGATAGCGATCGGCTGGCGTAACTAATAACCCTTTCAAGTCTGTCAGCCCTCTGCACAAGAACGGCGCCAAGACCTATGCTGCCTGCGTCAGTATGTATTTCTGTCTCGGCGAATTCGTCGAAATGGGCAAGTAACGGAGGCGTCTGGAGGCGATGTTTTAGCTCCTGGAAAGCGTGTTCCTGCGGCGTTTCCCACTTAAACTTCAAGTCGGCCTTGGTAAGGTTAGTGAGAGGATCGGCGATGCGGGCGAAGTTTTTCACGAACCGCCTATAATAGGCACACAGGCCCAGAAATCGGCGCACTGCTTTCTTGTCAGTGGGCGGCGGGAAGTCGGCGATGGCGGCTGTTTTCCGTGGATCGGGACGAACTCCAGACTTGCTGATAACGTGCCCCAGAAACAAGAGCTCCTAATACGCAAATCTGCACTTTTCTGGCTTCAATGTGAGTCCGGAAGTCTTGATGGCTTGAAGTACAGCTTCAAGGCGCCGAAGATGCTCGTCGAAACTCGAGGAAAACACGACGACGTCGTCCAAGTACACAAGGCAAGTCTGCCACTTCAATCCTGCCAGTACTGTATCCATAACGCGTTGAAAAGTTGCCGGCGCTGAGCAAAGGCCGAAGGGCATCACCTTAAACTCAAAGAGGCCGCCGGGTGTTATAAACGCCGTCTTCTCTCGGTCTCTTTCGTCGACTTCGATTTGCCAATAGCCAGTCTTGAGGTTCATTGATGAAAAGTACTTGGCGTTATGGAGCCGATCAAGTGCGTCGTCTATTCGTGGGAGAGGATACACGTCCTTTCTTGTGATTTTGTTCAGGCGGCGATAATCGACGCAGAAACGTAGGGTCCCATCCTTTTTCTTCACTAACACCACGGGGGATGCCCATGGACTCTTGGACGGCTGGATAATGTCATCCCGCAGCATTTCATCAACTTGTCTCTTCATGGCCTCACGTTCTCGCGTCGAAACCCTGTACGGACTCTGACGGAGTGGTCGGGCATTTTCTTCGGTGATGATGCGATGTTTCGTGATTGGGGTCTGCCGAATTTTCGATGACGACGAAAAGCAATCTTTGTATTGCAGGAGCAGGGCCTTGAGCTGATCTTGTTTATCGTTCGGAAGTCTGGGATTGACGTCAAAAGCTATGGGAGGGGCTTGGTTCCTCTGAGCAGGCTCCGCAGAATCGGCGAAGGCAAAAGCACTGGTGGCTTCGAGAATTTCTTTGATGTATGCGACCGTTGTTCCTTTGTTCACATGTTTGTACTCATTGCTGAAATTCGTGAGCATAACCGTTGCTTTGCCTCCGTGCAGCTCTGCAATTCCTCTTGCGACGCAAATATTTCGGGTGACCAACAGATGCTGACTGCCTTCAACGACGCCTTCCAAGTCAGGTGATTTAGGAGCGCCGACTGAAATAATGACGCTTGAGTGAGGCGGAATGGTGACTTGTTCTTCCAGCACATTCAAGGCATGGTGTCCTGACGGTGTGCGCGGCGGCAGTGCTTCTTCTGTGGAGAACGTTATCGACTTTGTTTTTAGGTTGATGACAGCACCATGGAGGCATAAGAAGTCCATGCCAAGGATGACATCTCTCGAGCAACGCTGTAGGACTATGAAGTCTGTAGGATAAATACGGCCGTTAATGGTGACTCTCGCTGTGCAGATTCCTGCAGGCGTTATGAGATGACCTCCGGCTGTGCGGATTTCAGGGCCTTTCCAAGCTGTCCTAACTTTCTTTATCTTGCGAGAGGTACTGGGATCGATACCCAGCACCTCCACCAGATGTCACGGGGTCGTGACGTGGCCGAAGACAGGAGACTTCGTGTTGGGATTTAACTGTTTATTTGGGCGAACCTGTGCCCGGTAAACGGAAAGTCCAATTACAACAGCAGTCTCGCACAGATAGCAGTCTCGGACTGATAGCGGCGAACGGAGCGTCGGCCTTCGATCAACAGCTGACAAGCGGCGAAGCGCGTCGGCATTTATACTCTTGCCGTCGAATGTTCTAGCGTTATCGCTGGCGCCGGCGTAGGTTCCAGAACAATCTGTACCGTTCGCACAGTGGGCGTGATCTTATCGAAATGATCTACTACAGTCCAGAACCTTCTCGAAAACTGCAGGCGCAATTTGCGCTGAGAATCGTGTGGTGTTTTGGGACGATAACAAAAACTTGGGAAATGGAACGTGGCAATATTTTTGTGTTGTACACGGAGTGTTACAACGTAACGTAAGGATGCGCGTTTGAACAAATCATGAGCGAATATGCGTTTGGGTAACATTGCTGTGTATTTTGCAACGCTGTAAGAATGACATTTATTGAAACGGTCAGGTGAGCCCAGTGGTTTTTACTCAGGGACGTTAGCATAGGCCAGTAACTTTAACCGAGTGAACGTGCTAGAAGGCAGTGTTCGTTCCTCTTTTATTGTTGTTTTCTTTGAAGAATGATCAATCAAGCGATCATATGAGCGGATCATTAAGCTATAAATCACAGTGAGGTTAAGGTTTTGGGAGGCTGGTAAGCTTAATGTCTCAGTAGTAGACAGTTATTGGCGGCCATAAGCAAAGGTGGACGTTAGGACAATTGTAGCACTCACTGAATCCGAGTTTGTTAAGTGTTGGCAGGCTCCGGACCAATGCTCTCAGCGGGAAAGAATCAATGAACGTGGTCAACAATGAAAAGGAGGAGGCAGCCTTCTTAAGTCAGGAGGCATTACTAATCATCGTCCGACTTTGAGAGCTCCTGTTTACGACCGAGAATGCACAGTACAGTGTGATGGAGAAAATCGAGGCCTAGGCCTAGGTTCCCTCCATGGAAATGCTAACATGGAAATGATAACGAGCTCAACCGCTCTTTTTAGGCAATCCAGGGGGGCTCTTGACAATGTATAAAAATTTATATCTGAGTTTTTTTGTGCGACTTATTACCAGAATCTGTAAGGTAGCACGTTTTGTTTTTCAGCCTAAGTCAGCCCTCAGAGTTTTGAGTGTGAGCTTTTTGTTTAAAGCTACTATTGAAAATTGGTTTTCCATCCTTCTTTTGGCTTGGTTTGTTAATTGGGGGCCAAGTGCTTGTTTGTGCAGGTGGTCGAGTTTCAAAGACGCTGTCAAAGTTTTCGGCAGTTACCCAGACAATGCGACACGGGAAGGAGAGTTCCTGGTATTCAACTGCGGACACTTCCGTCGTCCCTTCGTGCAGCAGCGGTGACTTTTGCACTCCGTGACTGATCTGGTGAGGGGGAAGTTGTTGTGACCCTCGTGGGTGGGTGCCATGATGGCCATGAAAAGCAGAGTCAAGCGGCGTTCCCACGTCCGTAAACACCCGTGCTCTCCTTTTGGAAAAAGTCCAGCAGCGGTAACCAACAAAGATTTTAGAATGAGGCAGACTTCGACTGTTCGTGAGCCAACATCCCTACGGGCATTTCCTCCTAATGGGTTGTTTGGCCAGACAGCGAAGCAGACCAACCACGCAGGTCGTGTCTAAGCGATTAAAGTCTCTATTCTTTGGCTGCCCTTACAAGGAGAGACAGGAGCCACTCAGCCGCCAACTTGTTCCGGGAAGGAACCCATTTTCCCTCTCCTCAGTGAAACTAGGCCTGCAGGAGCATTGCGTCAGGAGATATGACCCCTATTCGGCGACCGTGTGTTGTTGACTGATGCCCTGGAAAGTGGTGTCTTATGTGTGATTGGTGTTTCAATCAAGGAAGAGGAGCCTGACAGGGCTTAAAACGGCGCTGTAAAGTGCTGGACGTTGCTCTTGACCATAGTTTGACGGTTCATCCACAACGCTCATGGTTTGCGAAACTCCTAACCTTCATGCTGCAAATATTTGTAAATAGTGTCATAAACCTGTTTTTTTTTTCGTATCCCAAACTTGTCAGCGTTCGTTTTCTTCACCCGATGTTGTGCCACGCTGCCACAGGAATCCGGCACCGACGTAACCCTAACGTCTTGGCAACCCACGTTGGCGGGGACACGTCTGGTAAACCCCGGGCCGCAACAAGGGGATGTCCTTATTCCGGGACCTCGCAGAACAAGGCCGCCACACGCGCCCGTTAGAATAGACCTCTTTGAGCCTCCAGCCCTGAGCATAGGAGTAGGGCTGCTTCCCATGCCCTTTAGTAGGGGAAGATTTGGGGAGAAAAGAAGGAGTTATCTTACATGTGCACACTATGTAAAAGTTATCGGAGACTTCGCCACAGTGTGGGCGCCACCCATCAACTTTCGGGTCAAAATGCTTTACTTTTGCAGGTCACAACAAGGTGTCCGTCTGCAAGTGTCCTATAGAGTTCGTTCATCGGCCTTACTCAGGCCCTTAGCAAGCACCGGAAAAGCCGATTCCATTGGCAATATTACACCAGAGTTTCTCTGAATGGCAGAAGCGGTTGGCTAACCTCTGAACCGGAAAAGCCTGGGTTAGGTGCTTGGTGGTAAAGCGTGCGGGCGGCCGCATCCGCTATCTCGTTACATGTAAGCTCTTAGTGGCTCGGAGTCCAAACGATGCATTTGGGTGAAAGGCCTGAATCCCTGACGGTTCGCTTTAGAATATCGTAGACTGAAAGTGACGCATCACCCGCCAGATAATTTGCTCAGGCTCTGCTTGAATCTGTAAGGATTACTCTAGAGTCCGTGTGCGCGGGGGCAAGCTATCTTTCTTTCTCCTCAGCGCGCGTGGATTGAACTACGACGGACGTGTTGAATGCAGTGGGCGACGGCCCTGCCACATCGGTTCTGTGGTAGAATGTTTGAGTGCCACGAAGAATGCTTCAGTTCGATTTCTGCTGGGACCCTCACATTTATTATTTGTGTATGTCAGGTCAATGCTGCTGATGTCAGGTTTTTCTTAACGCTCGCGAGTTAAAATTACCCATGCGTGTTCTCGTCATTCCTGGGTATCGCTGAGTGTTAATCACCTGTGGCACATCCGCATACAAGTGGTACACACTCAGCCTTGGGTATGTGCCACTGCCTGGCGGTATAGTGTTTGACGACGTGCGCAGAAGGACTGTGGCATTATTTATGTCCTGAGAAGCTCGATATACTTATCAAACCATCTTACCCTCCAATGGTAATTTTGGTCGACGCCAAATTAAAGGGGTAATCACGAGAGCGTGCAGACGTAAGTGGCTAGATAGATAGATAGATAGATAGATAGATAGATAGATAGATAGATAGATAGATAGATAGATAGATAGATAGATAGATAGATAGATAGATAGATAGATAGATAGATAGATAGATAGATAGATAGATAGATAGATAGATAGATAGATAGATAGATAGATAGATAGATAGATAGATAGATAGATAGATAGATAGATAGATAGATAGATAGATAGATTACACAAAAAACTCATTTAAAAACTGCCCATTAAAAAAGTCATTTATGTATACATGGTAAAGGCTATTACAAAAGGCTTCGGCTTCATAAAACAATTATGCGCTGACGTACATCGCTATACCGAATGTGCAGTGGCTTTCAATTTCCTTTCCAGATCTTTCCAACTAAGTTAACGCATAGCTATTTGCAATATTCATACACTGTCGTGCCTCATGGCGGAATTCAGAAGCGTCCTCTCACGGATGATCAGTAGACAGATGCTCCCAATGATTCCTTGTTCGGCGGTGCTAGCCGCAGTGTAAACGAGGTAGGAAGAAACGGACACAAACTCCTTTGTATGTTTCGTGCATCAGTGGATATACCGAACTGCTCGTGACACGATAAATGTGATTCGTTCTTGCGAGACGCCCAGTTTTCGTGAAAATACGTGGCAACTCACACTTTCGATTATAGCCCGCAGAATCCAGATATGAGCTACGCGAGATTTTCCGCGGCAACTTTGAATAGTTAAGTGTTATCTTCTGACCATTCGAGTTAAATCTCGCCTTGTTTTACGTGCGTATAGCATCCGTCAGTGCTTTTAGTGCATGCATGAATCCTATAACATTCATTGTACGTGAAAAGTAGCGCAGGCTCGCGATTTGCATTTGTAAACCTAGGCCTACGTTTCGCCGCTTGTTTTTTTTACGTTCGTTGATAGATCGCAGCACACTGCAAGTGATTTCTTTCTTGCCGGGTAATGAAGCGAAATGATTTCCGTTCCCTCAGTTAAACCTGGTGTGTGACGCCGTGTAGGTGTTGTGCATGATGAATGACGCGTTGTTGGTGTTATCGAAGTTGTTTGGCGGAGATAATTCCTCAGATTACTTTCAGCAATGATGATCAAAGAAACCGTCTTGACGTCGAGGATTTTTCGCTAGACATAGATGGTTGTCAACGCACTGAGAGTGACAGCGATGGACAATTAGCTGGTAGCTCACAAGCAGAGTTTCATTCCACGTCCCGTTGTGCGTTTAAGTTTTTTTCACGCACGTAAGTCACTTTGATTGTATTTATTGTGTATTATTCTTCAGCGAGCTCAAAATAAAAGCATATCTTTTATTGTGCATTGAACGTATCTCAATTACAGTGGATATTACTGAGCGCAGCATGCGGTGAACACGCTCGAGCTCGACCAGCGAAGCGAAATGGCTAGAGCAATGAAATATGCAGCTACGACTTCAGTCCGCGCTAACTTCTCCTGATCTTCACCGGTGCCGTCAGAACGACGTTGTTGTTCAACAAATTTTCACAACTTTGACGTTGTGAAAAGCGTGCGCGTGTCGACATTCTTGTTTCGATCGCGCTGATGGGACTTGCAACATCCGAGTGCAGGGAATTGCGTACTGTTAGTCTGATCATGGCTGTGACACAAGTGCTACTTGATGGTAAGTTAAATGCTTGTGTTCGGTTGAAGAAGCAGCTGCATGATGCTTACAGCGCAAGTAATGACGATGGCATATTATGTTTGCAAACCATCGCTACGTTAAACAGTCGGCCCCGTGCAGCCGCCATGGCTAGCTACTCGCTAGTGGATCACTACTGCGGCAAATACGTCAGGCAGGCTCGGCACCAATTATCTTGGAAGGGCGTTCAGTTCATACGTGAATTCTAGCTCGCGCAGTTTTCCGTATAGCATGAACAGGATTACGCAAAGTATTGTTGATACACGGTCGATCAGCTGACACCACTACACTTTGCAGTGCGGCGAAAAAAGAGGTAGCGAACATTCAGCTGTTCCTATCGGTTGTGACAGTACTTTACTTCGATATACATTCATTTGACGATCAAGAGTTTATCCAGTGAAAGCGACACGGGGAGTACGTCCGTGCGTCCTATCTTATGCGACTTCACGGATTGGTCATCCTTCCGCGGCCATCTTGGATTGCACAACGCGCCACCTATAGGCCGTGGGCATTGCGAATTCCATTCATCGCGCACTAAGAAAAAGATGCACTAGATTTCCTGTCAGAACCCCCCCCCCCCCCCCATATACATATATCTCTTTAATGATTCAAGCTAACTCCCTCTTAAATCATAACCGTCACTTCAGAGGCTCATGGGAGGCGCGACGTTCAAAAGGAGAGTTAACGCGCATATATACGTCAAGATAGTTAGAAGGGTATGTGAAAACACAAGGCTCAACACAAACAAAGATTTATTAACCTGGTGACAGAGCTTTTGTCACGGCCATTAGGTCTGACCTTTTCTGTCTTTTCGTCTTTGTCGGACGCGAAACACAGTATCCACTACAACGCTTACCTTTACGTTTGCCCACTACCGATGAAGGCATTGAGTTCGAGCTGTTTATCTGCTTCAGATGGCGTTGCCGGCGTCCACGTGAGCTGGCTTGCGTCTAGCCGTGGAGAATGACCTGGTGCGCCCATGGAGTATCTGTTGACCCAGCAACGGACATCGGCATTTATAGAGGATCAAAGGTAGCGGAATGTTTGTGTGGTTAGCACTCCTGAGTTTGATAAGGAGTGTGGAACATAAAAATAATTTGTTGTAGGAATCGTTATGGGACATGCAGTTCAGGCTGACCTGTAGACCCCTCGCAAATGACGCTGTATAGTAGCAGGTAGTCAGACCTCTTTAACGCGCAAGACGTTGTTGGAAGTTTGGGGTGTCTCGAATTCGGTGTCTGTTGCACGTGTTAAGAAGGTTGCCTGTTCAAATTACGTCCGGACTCACCGACTTGTGGAAGCGGAAGGCTCAACAGAAACAAAAAAATTATTCTCCGAGTGACAGAGATGTTGCCATGGCCATCAGGTCAGAGCTTTTTTGTCCCTTCATTTTTTTTCCTGCCGCCAAGCACAGTGCCTACTACAGGTTACTGAAAGAATGGGTCCGAAAAGCCCCCAAAATAAGGAAAATGGTATGTTTTATCACTTCCTTCATAATTTTTTTTCTGCAGTGGCAGATTCGAGCCATCAATCACGGCAATTTAGTTTAATCAACCATTCAAAGCTAACGCCTTAGATGTCTCATCAAACACAAAAACTGAGCGTCAGCATCGTCCTGCGGCATCGGCATCAACAGCAAAGATGCAAAAAGTCATCATCACGTGTTGACGTCACCGTACGACGTAATCGGGAGGCCACTGCTGGTCAAAGATGCTGACGTCATTATGACGCTTAATTACTTCACTATCCTGTTCCAGGCTGACGCCATAGCATGTTATTGCCACTTGGTCAAGGGTGGGCCGATTATAGATGCAGCGCGAAACCGGGTGATGTGCAAAAAGCATGAAAGCAAACAACACTTGCAAACAAAAAGCTACGTGTGTCAGGTTTAGCATACGCGTTCAATATCGGAACGCCTCCTTGAAGCCAAGCAACTAACACAAAAAAGTGTGGGCGTGAACGGTGACGGGGAAGGGGGTAGGTAGAAATTCAGCAGTATCAAGATGCTTCAGGATAACTTTTTGATCGAGTTGGTCCTTGCTACATGTTAAAGTCTGCCACTAAAAACCCACGAGAGCTAACTATAGCGAAACGTAAACAGCCAAGCTGCCCTGTCTGCAGTGTGATATTTGTGTTCCCTTCCTTCATTTGTCTTTTTCCAGCGTGTATTACGTCGCGCAGGATTAAGGCTCACTGGATTAGGAAATGAAGTTGCACAATTTGGCACGTGTTCATTTTCGCACTTCTCTTTCAGCGAGCAGAATATGCCGAGCAAGAAACCGGCAAAGGTCTTCTCGACTTAGCGTACTGTTATGAATAAGACACAGATACTTTAGGAAAGTCGAAATCAGAGTGCTTTTTTTACCAGCCATGCGTGTGTGTTTGGCTGAGAAACTCCTTGTCGAATTTTACGCATAATGCATCACGTCGTCGCAGAAAAAGCAGGCGCTCATGACGCGCTTTCCGACCGTCGCATCGCGCGCCCTTTTACACCGATTTGTAGAAACGCCGGGACAACGCGGTTGTCACGACACATGGCAGAGCGCATCACTTCCTGGAGGCACACGAGGCGACGCAGCTTAGCGAAGCTGAAAACGCGCACGTGCGGGCTCAAAAATTCGCGGCGCGTCAGTCAGCCGAGACGATTCCCAAAACACTTTGTCACATCGTCAGCACGAAATTTTCACGTTGCTAAGGTCATCAAGTCATTTCCTATGCTCCAAGCACGTGGTCAGCGTCTCTTCCTTGAGGAATCTTTACGAGCAAGAGACCCGACAGGAATGTCGAATCTGTGGGCATCCCCGCGCGTTCCTCTTTAATTACAGTGTCTGCTCCTGGCTGCCTTGCTCTCAATCTCGGTCACTCTCCGCCACAGTCGTGCTATCGGGTCGAGCCTCGTAGCTTGCAGGCAAGCAGACTTGAAGTTCTTATTAAAGTAAAAAAAATAATAAGTTGGCTGCTTAACCGAGTTAACCATCCGCGAATACGAGAAGAGTTCACAGCTGTTGTGTGAAGATGCTTGATGAGCCAGAATAGCCGAAAAAACAAGAAATATGAATGCTGTTACCGGCACCGACTTGAATTCCACGCATAAGCCGGCTTTGATACCATACGATCTAGCGGTGAAATAAAGGGCTTAAATACTCTGTTATTAGTAAGCGAAGAACACGTTGTTCGAAAAATGTTCCCAAAAATAGGACAAACCTATACAGAGCACTCGCTGCATGAAAACCTAGAAAGCTATGTTCTAAAACAAAAGACCATGTATCATATACCTCAAACTTCTAACCATTTTTCTGTCGGACGCAAGCACGTCTTCACGTCAGTGCACAGCCCCTCGAGCATGACATCAATGCGAAAAACTAGACGGAAGGAAGAGAAGGGAGTGGCGGGCACTTTTTTGCATTATTCGGGATTTCCGACCTACGTTTGAGAAATTTAAGAGTCATCGAAGAAACAAAAAATGGCAGCATATCCACGGAGTGAATGATGGGGAGTGGGGCGAAGCATTCGTCCGTCCATTCGTTCTTGCTTCCGTCCGTTCCGGCGTACGTCTGTGTAACCGTCCATGCGTCCATCCACCCGTCCGTGCGTGCGTCTGTCCCTGCGTTCGTCCATGCATCCGCGCCTGCGTCCGTTCATGCGTCCATCCATGCATCTGTATGTATGTCCGTTCGTCCATCTATTCAGCACTCCAAGTACCACCATCTCGCATCTTTTCATCATATATTCTCCACATAGAAGCACCGCCATCCAGCGGACATTTCTAGGACTAAACGGGAGGTGGCACATGCACACTTTCTTACGGCTTGCGCTTCGGGTCGTCACCCCCGGAAGCTTTTCAGGCCTGCGCGTCACGTGACGTGACGTCGACGACGTCACATCGCGCCGGCCGGCCGGCCGCCCTTCGCTGGGTGGCTGCGCCAGCCGCGAGCGCCCTTCACGCCTACCGACTCGGGCGAGGTTCCTTGACACCATGTCCGCACGATTTATCAAGGTATCCATTGATTGTATGGTTTAACGCGCCGACGCAACGCAGGCGATGAAGCGCGCCGTAGGGGAGAGCTCAGGATCAAGTTTTACTACCTGGGAATCTTTATTGTGTGCCGAAATCTCGTACACACGGGCGTTTTTGCTTTTCGCCTCCATCAGAAATGCGGCCGCCGCAGCCGGGTATCGAAACTGCGCCCTGGTGCTCAGCAGCGCTACGCCTTAGCCACTGAGCCACCGTTGCGGGGGAACTTATCAAGGTATCAAGAAATAATGAATATCGTGAATGGAATAATGCGTATTTATTTATCACAGCCAGACGCCGTCTGTACAAATATCACAGTGCACATTGTTCTCGGTCCAGGCAGACGACAGGCAACACAAGATGTTGCCCTTAATGCTGAAAATATGCCAAAAGTACAAAACACAATATCTTGCCACATAAAACTCAGAAAACAAAACAGATTGTAACAGCAAAAACATCCCCGAGCTTTGGAACAGAAAAAGCACACTTTCATTTAAATTGTAGGTTAGAGGAAAACATACCATTCGTTTATCATAGTAGCAGTAGCAACACAAGGTATCAGGTTCAAACACTTGCCAAAAAATACAATACAAAAGAACACTGGTGACTAAATTGTGGTCCACAGCATGATAAATGACAGAAAGAAAAGTAATTGTACTGCCACAGGTAGGTGCATGTCCTAGGGAAAAAATCAAACAGAAATCTAAGAAAAAAAACAAATCACAGTGCACAACATGTCTGTACACAGAGTGCACAAGGAAAGTGTACACAGCTTAGGTACCAAAACGGACTGTACAACTGCTACAGTGGGCACCGAGGCAGTTCGAGTTAAAAAAAAGAAAAAAGTACAGCACCTTTAAAAGCTAACAACTTGTAAAGAGATACAAAACTGGAAACAAGGCTCAAACAAGGGAATGTATTGCTTGAGCCAGGTGGCAATAAGTGCAGCACTCCTCAGACAGCATCGACAGGTTGTTCAAAATTTCCAACAAGGAACTTACTTTTTGAACTGAGTCTGGTACAACAGCGCTACCAAGGTTCTTGATTGGTGAACCTTGACAGCAGGCAAAGACTTCAAGGTTTGCAAACACGGTCAATGACGCATTCAAACAAGGTTCACGATAGTCGATAATGTTCAAAAACATGGAGCACTCTTCTTTATGAATCACAGTCCACTTTGGAGACACTGACACCCCTTGCAGGCGAGCCCTTAGTTCTTCGAGGGACGAAAACCGGTCTCGTTTTTGCTCCGCTTCATATGACGCCAGCGACTTTTCTACAGCACGGGCGAGTTGGGAGGCTTCTTGTCGGCTCCTCTTGGCGTCAGGGGTTTCTCTCGTGCTCTGGTCTCGTACTGATAGGTAGGACGGACAGCCGGAAAATACCGTTGGGACAGATCCAGGACGCAACCGTGGTACTGGGAGTGCAACTTCAATAACTCTCCCTGTCCTTGGATCCGTCTACGATGTCGTCTTCTCAATGCATGAAGCGTCGAAATGATTCGCGCACACCTGCAAAAACGTTTCAAGAACGTCTGAGACGCCACTTCTCAAAAGAAAAAAATGCGCTCCCGTTTGCATGACCGCGTTTACAGTCCGTGTAGCTAAAACAAAGTCTACCTACGTTTCGCAAGCATCTAAATAAAAGCGCTGCGCTAAGCGGTACAAGCAACATGAAAGGAAACACGGGAGCGTGATGTCACCGCACTCCACGAAGCGCTTCCACCGAGAGCTTGCAAGAATGGACGACACCACGGCACTGTTAGTGAACAAAGCGCAGCTGACCATCCTTGCTGCGAACGCTGCTGGCGTCAGCGCTTCGCGAGGCCCGGCGGCCACACGCTCAAGTATTTCCCATCATAGGTGATTTCTACCCGAACAAGCAACGACAAGCTAAGAACAGGAGCATCTCAAATTCTTACCTTAGTGCACGAAGTCGGCACGAAGTCCTTCCTAGGAATGGCGCGTAGCCATTGTTTGAGAGCGTCGGCGTCTTTAGGGAAGGAAAACACTTGTATCTTCTTTCCTGTTTTGTAGTTGCCGGTGCATCCGGGTACACAACACTTATTCGGCATTGTCGCATCACTCCAGCATCACGCACGGAAACGAAATTGCCGCAAAACAACAACGGAAAGCAACAAACGTGAAACACCGTCAACACCACGCCGCCGAACCGTCACCACCGCCGCCCGCGCTGCGCTCGCTGCCGCTGCGGCTTCCCCGAGAGTCGGCCGGCCGGAAATGACGTCAAATTGCTGGGCGCAGGCCTGAAAAGATTTTCCGGGGGTGACGTTCGGGTTTACTTCCCACCTTTAACCACCTTGAGTTCATGGTATATACTAGTTGACTGTATTCATGACTATGCGGCCCAACGCTCGCTAAACATTTCTAAAACCAAGGAGGTTACACCCAGCGAGTATAACGTAGCAACCCTTTCTTGTCTGATCGTGCTCAATGTACATGGCAATAGCTGCTCATGGGGATCGCAGTGTGCGCGTTACCTAAAGGCCGAATGCTTCTGTCTCTCATTCCCCCTTAGCAGCCATTAACATGTGCATTGAGCACTATCTTTTATTGTTCAACAACGCACCGAAGAAATCTCTCACCGAAACCACCTTGGAGGTCAAAATCGTAAGGACCGCTATTTCGGGTATGTGCCACTGGTGGTTACGTACTGCGAGGGACGCACAAGCCACGCCATAAGGAGCTTTGCCCCAAAAATTGACATGACAAGAGCCAATATCTGAGCGCAGGCCACGCGTTCACGTGTTCCCTTTCATAAAAAAAAAACGACAGTGTACATTACATTTTTATGTGTATGCAATGAACATTCGTTAGCTGAGTTTTCCCCACAGACGAAAATATTTGCACGACGGACAAGGATACAAGCTGTCGCGATGGGGCCTGTCGTTTCCAGTCCACGAATGGAGCTGCGTATGAACCGTTAAACACCCCAAAGTGTATTCGTAACTGCAGAAAAAATTGCTCAAAAAGAGAGAATGGGAAAACGACAAAAAAATTATGACGAAAAATTGGGGAATCGTTAAGCTTCGCCTTTAAAGCTTAAGTAGCGATATTCTGTCCATAGTGCGTACTTCTACCGCTTAGAGCAATCTTTTGGTTTTATGATGTTACTCGATAAGCTTAAATCATAGATTACTACAATTTAATCAATGAAGTTGAAAGTGCCTCATGGCAGAAAAGCTTTCGCATATGACTGCATTCTGTGTAATGGGTAGCATGCTTTAGTTTACGCGCCATTAGGTGTGTTAAGTATTTTCCAACTTGCTATGCACCGTGGTCTTAAGAGAAGACGCGTTGTAAGGAGTGTGAGTTTTGTTATGGGCGGCCAGCTTTGAACCATGCAGTCGTTATAAAGATCAGATGTTTTGACGCCCGATGACAATGTACGACCACGCAACATTAATGTGATATTGCATGTTGTGTTATGAAGCCTGTAAAACAAGACGCGTGTGTTTGTAAAACGTGAACGTGATTTTGACAGCATTCCCAAGCAGAGGAACTTATTTTTTATTTTTTGTCCGATGGAGGCGGGAATGTTGTAGGCCCGTGTGCTTAGATTTGGGTGCACATTAAAGAACCCCAGGTGGTCGAAATTTCTGCAGCCCTCCATACGGCGTCTCTCATAATCATATCGTGGTTTTTGGACGTTACAATGCACAAATCAATCAATCAATCAATCAATTATTTTTGTCTGTATTTACAAACAGAGGCGAGGCTCTGTGGAAACCTGCTTTCCACGCAAACAGCCGGGGTTCGGTCCTTACTCGTACCCGGGAATAGTTATTACTTATTTTATTCGCAGCTTGACCTATCGGTAACATATAAGATGACGATTTTTCGTGAACTAACGACACCACCGACGTCGACACCAAGGCTCACGCCGGAATTTCTACGGAATATCACGTTTTGTCACCGTGACCTTGTATCTAGCTGATGTGACGTGATGCAGGGTGAAAGGCACTGACCATGATAGAGTGAACAGAACTGATCTGCGATCGTAAGGCGGCAATGGGGCTAGTCGGTACGTCTCTATGCTTGTCATGCGCTGCTGTTTAAGTAAAAATAATATCCAGAGGCGACACAGAGTGATGTCGAAACTAACAACAACTTTATTTTGACCGTGAACAACATTATGTACGAGAAAAATGAAGAGAGGGGAAGAAAATTCAGTGGTAGGAAACAAATACGAAAAAGAAAGATGTCCGTGTGTCAAAAAATTTCACTGAAACATGTCAAAAATTCAATGTGCAGTGATACGGTTTCCTTCAAAAAGTTAATTTATTTCTGAGAGAGAGTGATCTAAAGAGTGCTAAGTAGTAAGTTTACGCATCACTCTGCGCCGTTTCTCGTTTTTTCCCCCGTACCTTGCAGCGCATCACAAGCGTGACGATCTGCGACAGACATCCGACGCCAGTGAAGTGCCCCTCCGATATGCACAGTATTAAATAAAACTAACAGACAGTAACGCCACGGAAAGTATAAAAAATGTTGTTTGTTGCAATTTTATTATCAATGGGAAGCATGCAAAGAGGACAAAAACTTAGCTTACTGATAGCAGGGAGTGAGCTTGCAAACTTCGACCTTTCGCATTGAAGGTTGCAGGTTCTATGCCTGCTGTTGGTATATTGTATTTCCGTACATTCCACATACTTTCCGTGGCATTATTGCTGGCTAATTCTCATTAAAACTCGAATTCTTGTTACCACAATTTATTGAAGAAGGAAGACCTCTTTGCGGATGCTTTAACTGCTTTATAGCAACAAAATTTTCCCCAAAATCGGCATGTATTCTTTATGAATCAGAAACCATAACTTCGCGGAGCTGTTCGATACATAAAAGTACGCTGTACAGGTACGCCATGTTTAAATTTTTCTTTGTGCGAAGAAGGGAGCAGTATGTTACGTTCCCGTTACTTTTGGGGGGTCACGGATACGAGTGGCCACCTGGCCGACTACTGCGTCGCTTTATCAAAGACACCAACGGACCCGCAGGAGGAAGAGATTCCTTCGGCGGGGATGGTGTCACAGCATCCGGCGTCTTCGGCACGTACAGACTCATCGAGGACAGCAGGCAGTAAACACACGCAGACACACACGCGTAGCCCACCGATAAACGCAACTCACGAACTGCGCGCAATCATACAAACACAAATACACGCGCGAGAGATATATTCTTTCGTGTCAACGCTACTTCCACCGTGCGCAAACGGACAGCTAAATCGACAACTCGGCTATTCTGAACACGTCTGACCTAATCACCTTCCTGGACACCCAAACCGCCACGATACCCTCGACTCTCTTCAATGGCGGCACCATAGCGTGCTTCACGTGCCCCCCCCCCCCCTTCCCGCCCCGCCTTCCTCCCTTACGAAGGTGGCCTCTCTGCAGGTAGACCCCCCGTACAAAGGTAGCCTCGCATGCATCCGTTTAGGTAACCTCGGTATCTGATCACGTCATGCCTTATAAAGCTTAGGAGACCGAGAAAAAAAAAGATAGTCGTGATATGTTACGTCGAATAAGGCTGTGCCGATTCGTCACAAATGACATCGTCAACTGCGTACGCACCCGCTATAAAAAAATCACAGCATATCCACAGAGGGAATGATGATGAGTGAGCAGAAGTTTCAGAAGTTTCTATCGGTAAATTATCCGTCCGTCCGTCTGTCCGTCCGTCCGTCCGTCCATCCGTCCATCCGTCCGTCCGTCCGACCGTCTGTCTGTCTGTCTGGTCTGTCTGTCTGTCTGTCTGTCTGTCTGTCTGTCTGTCTGTCTGTCTGTCTGTCTGTCTGTCTGTCTGTCTGTCTGTCTGTCTGTCTGTCACTCACTCACACTAGTGCCTCCTACTGAGTCATTCATAAACTGGGCGGTCATGAACCGCTCACACTACAAGAACAAACCCAGAGCTTTAGGAGCTTATCCCCTAAAATTGACCGGATGAGGGTGGGGGGGGGGGGGCGGTCATAGCACCACTGCAGAGGGGAGTACCCTCATGTTTAGATCCCGCTCAAGCCAGTGAGACCACGATGTATTGGCTCTTTCAATCGTGGTTGGAAGGCCTGCGCCTGTGAATATTCAGGTATTTCGTTGATTCAACGTGCATTTCAGAAGCTTTCTAGTGTGTATGATATTCCCGTAGTATATTAGCATGTTGCAAACGCGAGTTTGTTGAATATAGTTTCTGAAACAAAGCAACACGCATTTCAGAAGCTTTCTAGTGTGTATGATATTCCCGTTGTATATTAGCATGTTGCAAACGCGAGTTTGTTGAATATAGATTCCGAAACAAAGCGGGTGCTTTGACTGTGCAAAATTCTAGCCTTTTTCTCATGAAGCTGATATGTGCAGTTTCAAACGTGGGGTAGCCTTCATGAACTAATCTGAGTGCTTATTTTGCTTCTTATGCTGAGGACTCTCTGCGTGTAATCAATGTATTCAATTTATTTTTTAATTTGTATATTTTTGTGCGAAACGTGTGCACTGCGACTGCGTGACGCAGGGTTGTAATAGGCTGCGAAGTCCTGTGAAGCTCTGCTGAGCTTTTCCTTCCCATGTCCTCTGCTTCGTGAAATAGTAAATAAAACAAAATGAAATAAATGAAGGCATATGAACCAGTTGGATCATACAAATAGGTTAAAACAGCCAGTATGCATAGGCAGGGTCCAAAATTGAGTGTTACAATACAAGCGCTTGCGTTATATGTTTCTGAACGATAAATTGTATCATGTGGCTCATGCTATTTTAACCCTTAGGAAGATAGAAGGGTTATAAATTGCATCATTTATGCCTTAGAACGACACATGCCTTAACATTTACTTCTAAACTTTTCTTGTTCACCACTTTTTCTCTGCTGTTTATCTTGCAGTAGAATTTCAATTGATCTGATTGGTATGTGCTGTTTAACGTCCCGAAACCGCCATATGATTGTGAGAGACGCGGTAGTGGAGGAATCCAGAAATTTTGACTACCTGACGTTCAATGATGTGCACCCAAGTCTTACAGTAGAATTAGAACATTCATTATCATAAATCAGTTATGGAACACTCAGGAGGGAAGTAGCTCAGTACTATGCTGTATTTACCACGCGTTTTAATTCTCGGCCGCTTGAGAACAGTACTTTCTTTTAGAGAGCAACACAGTGCCAATGTAAAGGTCTATATACAAACGTAAAAACTGACTTCATTCATGTAACATGGCGCTCTTTGGCCATCAAGTGGCCCTTGCACCGACAAATACCATATATAATCATTACATAATGTTTTCGTGAGCTACTCATGTCACGTTCAGAGATGGAAAGGGCTGACAACTGCTGGTTTACGACACACGCTTCCTTCAGCTAGGGCACTCAAGCATGCGAAAGCACCTACAGACCCACATACAGTTGGAATCCAAATAAGTATAGCGAATAAAGATTTCTAATCTTCTTACCATATAATTCATGGCGATCTGAAGGCAATTTTCTTATGTAGAGTGAGGTATCATGCGCGTGATAAGCCAGGCAACTGAAGCTTTTCGCCAGGCGTGTTCCAAGCCTGAGTCTCTCCTTATGTACTCTCTTTCTCTTTTTAATCCCAATCCCCCTATCCCCAGTGCAGGGTAGCAAACCAAACGCTCACCTGGTTAACCTCCCTGCCTTTCCTCTTCTTGTTTGTTCCTTCTTCCTTGGCCGTATCATAGATTAATAGTTTAGCCTACGTAATGTATAGATGGTCTGTTCCCTGGCGGAGCATGGACATATACTTCTAGAGGGCATCACCACTATATTGATGCACATCGAATCAAGAGAACAAAAAACTATTACAAGGTTGAAGGTATGCATTCTAGAAATAATTCTTACACTAAAAATGTTCGTAAAAGAATATACGAGAATATGTCAGCCTATCATAGTACTCGGCACATTATATGTGGTGAAACCGGTCACCTAATTGAAGTAAAGCACTCACGTAGCCGAAGTGTTGCCAACTGGGCTCCATGCCTTTGATTTAGGTGAAGGTTGAATGGCTTGAGAAACCGAGTCACTTCCTTTGCCCTGAGCTACTCCCTCACTAAAACACTTAGCAGTAACTCATCGATATACAGCTTTCTATATTCCACCTATGCCCAGCCATCCATGCACAAATACTAACAAATACTCTCCTGTGTTCGTGCAAGGTGCCATTGCGACACTAAGATTTTATGTTTTTACATACCGGTGCTGCAACTTCTGGTCTCTCTTTAATACCACAGCAAGCGCTGCTAAGTTATAACAGAACTGATGTTTTTGTTTTTATTTTCCACTCTTTACAGATGGCAACAACCAAGCACGAAGAGGAATCGAAAATACAAAAAATTATCTATAATACTCTGACAAAAGAAAAAAACTCTGAGCCATTTATGCATTCGCTTACGACTCGAAAATAAAGCAATCTTCTTCAGCTTTTTTCTTCTTGGTAGATCTATTGATCAACCCTTACTCTTCTCCGAAAGCGTTTTGTACCTAACGTAGTTTAGCCCTGACTACAAGAATCGACGCCATTACGGACCTTCTGCACTTGGCCTGCTTGCGCGCGGCCTCCGTGATCGGATCCTCTCTGACCAAGTATAGACGTCGTGTTACGACATCATCGCATGACACCATAAATTTTGTCGATCTTTGAAGTCATTATGACGTCAAGTGGTGAGGACGTCGTAAGGACATAATTTTTCTCATCACTCGATATGGCGCCGATGCCACGGACGTCGATGGTCAGCTTTCGCGTTTGAAGAGGAATCTCAGGTTTTAAATACTTAGGGGAAAGCAGTTATAAGAAACGCATGGTGCAGTGACGATGCCCGTTTTCTGCCTTCATAAAGTCAATGTAATTAACGCGAGAAACTTAACGATAATTAACTACAAAATTCTACTGCTTCATTGAATAGTAATTAGCTATTTACACAGCTGACAAGCAGCGCTTTTTGTGTTGCAGATGTATTTGTTGGATCAACTGTATAACCGAAAAGAAAAGAAAGAAAAAATAACACACGTACTATATTTAACATCTATTGCGAAGCATCAACGCAGTCAGTCACATTTAAAGCATCACCAAAGCCTTCGTACTAACATCCACGAAACTCCTCATTCCTTCAATGCAAAACAAAACACCACGCTGGGCAAATTGAAACAGTGTGCTAAACTTTCCAGCAAGCCGTTTCACTCCACAAGAGGCTCACGTGTTGCCTGAACATAGCCTGGACATAAAAGGGCCAGCAAAGTCTGCCCAACAGACCCATTCACCAAAAGTGAGATGGAAATCGCTCGCACGGCTGCCCCCTTGACGTCATCTGATAGTTGTATAGGCCGACGCCGTACACACACTCACACTCAGACGTGAGACCTTGAAAAAGGACGGATTATCTGATCGAAGAGGGAGAAATGGTGCCATCAGATGGACGAATCGAGATTTCGGTAGAGGAAAGCCCACACTTCGAAAAACCTGTCTCCGTTATCCGGCTGAACAGAGCGAAATCCGCGCAAGGAACGTAGGTCCGTCTTCATTTTTAAAACCGCTGCGCGCCCAGATGACAAGGACATAGACAAATTGAACGCGTTCTTGTCCTGCTCGCGCGCTTCGGTTCAAAGACGAATGGTCACCCAACTCGCCGAACTTTCAGTTTTAATGCACTGGACTGGCGTTTGTGTAGCCAAGGGAAAGCTTCCCAAATTGAAAAAAAAAGAACTGTTCCCTTCGTAATATCATGAAAAAAAAACGACAGCATATCCGTGGAGTGCATGATGATGAGTGGGGCAAAGCATCTGTTTAGCCGTCCACACTTCCGTCCGTCCGTTCGTTCTTGCTTCCATCCGTCTGTGCGTCCGTCTGTGTGACCGTCCATTCATACAGCCATCCGTCCGTGCGTCCATCCGCCCATCTCTGCGTCCACACATCCATCCGTCCGCGCATTCATCCGTTCGTGCGTCCGTCCGTGCGTTCGTCCGTACGTCCATTCATCCATGCGTCCATCCATCCATCCGTACGTCTGTCCATCCTTCCGTCCATCTAGTGAACACTAAGTACCACCATATCGCATCTTTCCATTATATATTGATCATATATAAGTACCGCCATCCAGCGACATTCTAAGGACAGAACGAGAGGTGGCACCATTGAGTTTCTCACAAATACCTGGCGGGAAGATTGGCGCTACCGTCTATGCGAATTTCTTGAAGGGCGATGTTGGAGCGCTGGGAATGACGGTATATGTTTCTGCGAGGCTTGTGTTGGCTGGTGTTAAGCGAGGCTTTGGCTCAAAAGCAAATACCACTGTGTAAATGAAGCTTTTCTACAACAAAACGTTTCTGAGCGGATCTCATTCACACGTATTACATTCTAAAATAAAAGTCCACTCACTTTGACGACCCAACCAAATGGCGAAGGAAAAAAAAAAGACGACATAAAGGTGGCGGAAAGAACGCCCGCTTTGTCGTATGCCTGATATGTTTAGCGGCCGTTGGTTATTTCTGATGCTTCGTCAAATTGTACATCGGCACAGTAGGTTCCGGTGGTAAATAAAACACGTTTCCGTCCAATGACAAAAATAAATAGCGTATTGCGTGCTCTTTTAGTAAGACATCAGCCATTTTAACGTGAAGCCAGACGCGTCTTTGAGGTATACAAATCCGAGTCAAGTTCAAAGCTCACATATCCCGTCCTTCCCTTGCATGCAGCAGCTCACTAGCGCCAGATATCCCTCTAGGTATGATTGTAAGAAACTCTATGAGTGGCACGGCTGGACTAGAGAAGTGGCACGCACGCACTTTCTTACGGCCTGCGCTTCGTGTCTAGTTCTCACCTTTCACAGCCTCTAGTTCATGGCACTGCAGCCCAGCCCTCGCTAAACCTTGCGAAAACCACGAGGTAACGCCCAACGAGTTTAACGTGGCAACCCTTTTCCGGTTCAGGTAGTTTTCAAAGTGCACCCTTCTGATACTAGTTTTGTTTAGTAAGCAACAAATTCAACGCAAGTTTTATTAGAAATTATGTCACCGATACTCGTCTCTGTTTGTTATTTCATCAGAAACAACTATTTTTGTTTATGATAACGTGCGTGGGTTTCCTCAATTCAAATGAGTGCGCGCGTGCCGCTCCCCTAGTCCGGCCGTAGAGGTGGCTACCTTCTACTACTACGATGGCTACTACTACTACTACTACTACTACTACTACTACTACTACTACTGCTACTACTACTACTACTACCAGTACTACATACATACATACGTACATACATACATACATGCGTACATACATACATACATACATACATACATACATACATACATACATACATACATACATACATACATACATACATACATACATACATACATACATACATACATACATACATACATACATACATACATACATACATACATACATACATACATACATACATACATACATACATACGTACATACATACATACATGCGTACATACATACATACATACATACATACATACATACATACATACATACATACATACATACATACATACATACATACATACATACATACATACATACATACATACATACATACATACATACATACATACATACATACATACATACATACATACATACATACATACATACATCGCGGACGCATGACCTACGACATAAGGAGCTTCGCCCCTAAAAAGAGGGTGCTTTCGAGCGATGTGGTGGTGCGACAAAAGCGGGAAGATCTACCTTCATAAACATGAACAAAGTGA
This sequence comes from Rhipicephalus annulatus, assembly GCA_013436015.1. Classification (NCBI taxonomy): domain Eukaryota; kingdom Metazoa; phylum Arthropoda; class Arachnida; order Ixodida; family Ixodidae; genus Rhipicephalus; species Rhipicephalus annulatus. The sequence continues at coordinate 167,473 of WOVY01001604.1, forward strand.
GAATAATTAATTAGTAGGGTTGTTAGTTGTCCGTAGCTTTTCATGTTCGGCACTTCGTAAGTTCTCACGTATGTTGATGTTTAAGCTTAGACACAAAATTTTCAAAATCCTAAATGTGATCGTCTGAAATGATTGTTTCCTATAGCACCCATGTTTCTATCTTTAAATACATTTCGACAAACTCAAAACAAAGTTTTCCATAATGAGAGCTATACAGGCGCACGTATATTGTGTGTGCTTATACGCCGACAATTGTTGATCCTCCATCCTGAGGTCCCTCAGGCACCCTTGTGTTTTGTCGCACGCTACCACGGTATAAGAAGAACACGATTTTTTATTAAAATGATTAAGTAGGAGAGGTTGCTGCCATTATGGTGGCACCTCCTACTCATTTTCTCTTAGTAGGCAAGATATGCCGTAAGATCAACAATAAGGGCACAAAATGTGAGACTGTACAACATACGATGTGCAAGTACACAATAGTCAAACTTCACAGCTTAGCTCACATAGAGCTAATGGGTTCGTATGTTCCACACGCAAGGTCAGTTCACCTCACATGACAGTTCATATTCGCTTAATAGATACACATGTACACAGTTTCCACATACAAGGCTAGTTCGAACTGAGACAGATTATTACACGTATGAAACACACTATCTAAATATTACATACTTTCTTTGGCACGAAGACAACTTCGCATACGATAGGTCAATATTTCCGTAAAATATTTTATTCTTTGAGAAACTTCTCGAAGACAACAAGTGCTCTTTTCTGAAGGCCTGCAGTTGGCCATGAACATAATGTTTTAGTCACTGTGAAAGGCCTGCTATCTAAAAGTTGCAAACTTCCTCGTAATACTTGTCGTTGTGTTTCATATTTCGGGCACTCCAGAAGCACATTATTGTCGTACTGTGGGTACCACGCTCAATTTAAGTGCAGCGAGCGTATGTCAGAGAGTTCGTGTAAATGCTCCCTGCAACTGCGCTCTCTCTTCCGTTTAAACTTGAGTGCCAGTCATGTCGTTTATCTGCAGTGTCACAGTCCTGCGTATACTGGCAAAAGTTTGAAAATTAAGACATCACGAAACAGACTGCACAAACAGATAAACGGCTGGAACGTTCAAATAACTACGCAAGCTGATCGTGAGCACAGACGCACTTTCCAGCCACACTCACGGAAGTGAAATCACGTTCTCTCGGTTTAAATTTCCTTCGTGCGAATGTCCGTTGCGCGTGCCCAGAATGTAAGATATCGCTCCCTCCATCGCGAGCATTCAAAGGCATGTACTTTGCGCGTAGCAAGCATGCAACAGCCAGCTGAAAGCGTGGCAGCAACAACGTTTAATTTTGCGATGAGTAGGGGATGGTGGAAAGGTGTAGAAGAGAGAGAGAGTGCTTCCGTTTACACAGATGGAAAGGGCTCAACAAGCGGCATGCATTTAGTTCTCGCCCTTTGCTGTACACTTAAGTCACGAACCATCGATTCCAATACGCAAAACGATCGCATGACGAAGGAACGGTAATTGTTGCATGTTTCGAGCGCTACCACCTCAGCTACCGGATGTGCGAGAGAGGAGTGACGTTTGAGCACGTTTACGGCAGGCTTCGTGAGGCAGTTCAAAGTACAATGTATCGCTCGTACACGCAGAACCAGCCGCTTTTCTTAAGCCGGCTATTGTTATCCTCACGGGTTTGTGTCGAGACGTGAGAGGTGGAGGAACTACGGGCCAGCTCGGGCTACGGGTTATAGCTGGGCGCCTACTCCTTTGAGGCGTGAAGTTTTCACGAAGCCGCTTTCACCGGCAGTTTCGATTTCGTCCGCTGCGCCCTATTTGTTACGTGGACCGTTTAGGTGGCTGTTGCCGTCAACGGTTCTTTTTTTTTTCCTCGTCGCACTGCATACCGTGGATGGGCGTAATGAAAAAAAAAAAGCGAACAATTCCAACAAAGGCAGCGCCGACCTAACCGCCTTCGTGCCACCTTCGTAAGCCGCTTTCGTCTAAATTTACATAAGACCCCGTAATAACGGGGAAGTCTCGACAGGTGCCTCGTTGATAGTCCTGCAGCTTCCACGAATGAAAGGCGTGCAGGAAGAGGTAGACATTGGTGAGATACGAGTCGAATTATGTGGCTCACTTCTAATAGGCTTTAGTGCATGCGTGCTCCGTATAAGTGTGAATTTAAGCGTTACGCTTGACAAAGCGACTTTTGATACAATTTGCATTGAAATGTGCAGTGAAAAGAATATAGAATAAAGGTTCTCGCAAGTGTTCGCTCCAAGCGAAAACTGCGGGAAAGTTATTTCACGGACTTGAAAAATGAATCGCCTGCACTTACGAAACGGCCCTACTTTCTAGAGCACAGAATACAAAACTATCAACTTACAACGACGTTTAGGCTGCCAAGCTCTGCAGAATGTATTATGATAGTGGCAACACAGCGTTCAAAGCAGAAATGCGACTATAGAAAAAGGAAAGGATAACACACCTTTATTGTCACTTTTCTATAAAAAGTCTACGCTTTGAGAACGCAAGTAATCAAATTAAGTTAGGTGATGATAGATATAGTCCACTACATACTGCTCTCTGTTTAATACATGACATATAGGGCAGCAAACGAAGTCTTCGGTGGCGATGAACACCTTATATTGAGCAAAACTTGTTTGCCCACTGCCACTGATCCTTTCGGGCAGCCTAAATCAAATAGACGTGGTCAGTAGAATCATTCAATAAACCCACGCTATCAACGAATGCTTTTACGCTAGAACAGCTCACAAGAAAAAAAAATTGGGGGGGGGGGGGGAAGCTGTTAAGAGAGTTCACAGTAGCATATTTCGCAGGCCAGTCGCAGAGAGCAGCAGGGAAAGAAAATATTTGTGGATTTGACTCTTCCTTCCGATTACGCAGAAACGTGCTCACCTTGCCACGAATGCTTGGGTTTCCAGCGCCTTCACAGTTTGCGGTACAGTTAAGAATATCCAAGTGTAGCGAGTTATCCGGTAAACCGAACACTCGCGCCTGAAATCAGTGACTCGGGATGAGAGAAAGACGCAATAACGACGGGGGCATAACCGCCGCTAAACGCTCAAAGCGGGTGCAAATATGGCCTGCTCCTTTGGCAGCCAAGGGCGTTGCCTCCTTCGTTAGCACGCGGAAGCACAACGTTGTCAAACTTCGTTCGTTTGCCTCCCGCACACAAACCCAAATGCACTTCAGTAACTTCGACAAGCACCTTTTGAGTGGGTGTTTTATTACCTTCTACTGCAACCCTCGAGGAATACTAAGGACCGCAAACACCGCGATGAGACGGGCTAAAAACGAAAGGAAAAGCTTAGCGTACCCGGAAGAAAACGGGCAAAAGGGAGTGCCCTGCTGGTGGCCTGTCAATAAGAGAGACGTAGTACGCGGCGACAGTGAGATATCTTGTAACGTGACCCGTGCGAGACGTTCTATTCAAGTGGGGGCAAATGACCGACCAAGAGCAGTCGCGGCTGCATGCGGTTAGGCCACACGCGCGCAGGCGCAAGGGGAAGGCTGCGACGGCAGCCAAGGTGAAGGTCGCCATTTCCTTTCTATCGCGAAACCGTCCCTGGCCCAGATCGCGGCCGAATGGAAAACTGGCCGATGGATCGCGCGGCGGCACGCTCACTCGCGTCCAGGCGCGGCAACCAGGCAGGCACGTTCACCTGGTGCAGCGGGGGCGCGCCACTTCGGGCAAGTGTCTTGACGCCGCTGCGCGTACACAAACGGCGCGCGTATTGGCCCCGGGAAGAAGAAGAAGGCACTTCATGAAGGAAAGCCGATTTGGGAGACGGTGGTGTGGCGATGCTGGAAAGAGAAGGGGGGGGAGGGCGCACCTCTACTGCAGACTTGAGCAGTCTATAGCGCTGCGGGCTGCCAAATCGAGGTCAGCGTTCCAGGTAAGGCGGTCAGAGAGCGGGAGAGAGGGTGAGAGCCAGCAGCCGCCGTAGCAGCGCCCGCGGGCGAAGAAGGAGTCCGCTGCCCCTACTCGGCGGTTGAAACGGCCGCATCCAGGAATGGAACCCCGCAAGGCGCTACAAACCGAGGCCGTTTGCGGCGAACGAAGCTGCGCCAGTCGCGATACAGTGTAGTGGCCCTGCGCGTAGACCCTACCTCCCATCTCCTCTGCCACTCAATGGTTGTCTCGCCGAGTCTCGGGCGGCCAGCGTCCACGCCGGCCGGCTAGGCGACGGTCAACATCAGCCGGTGTCGCTCCGATGAAGAGACGCGCCTTGTCCGGTGCGACACCCGACGAACGGATTAACGCTCTCTTGCCGGTGAGTTTCGGGACGGGCAGTGATGGGAGTTCAATCCGGTCGTTGAATTTGAAATGAGAATTCTCACAATGCGCTTGATGGCAGCAGTATCCATGAACGTGTACTGCGGGCCTAGGGAATATACGACAGTGAGCTGCGGTTGAACTTTTGTTCCATCGACAGTCTTCTGTACAAACCCTCTTCATTTTAATAGTTCGCCCATCTTGCAATACTGCACTTGAAAGATCATCGTACGACAAATCCTAGGCTACAAGAAAACATTTGCCCGTAGTTTCAGGTGATAATCGGGAGTAGTAAAAAGGAGTTGGCCAGTATAAAGACAAAAGGTACGACTGCTTATAGATTGAAAAAAAAAAGTTGAAACTTTTTCTAAGAAGATCAGTAATAATCCACTTGACCATTTCAAGAATCTCTACATTTACTTCTATCTGCTAATGGTAAACGCTGGTGCCTCTTAATATGCAAGGTAATATAATTTTAACAAATGACTATGAAGACGCGCAGCAGTGCATTTCATTGAGACTACGTCAGTCATCTCCCTGTTATATACCGCAAAAATTCGTAGGATAGAACAACGCGCATTTATTAGAAGCACACCTTGCATTTGAGTTGACAAGAAGTTTCAGTCTTACATTATAATGCTGGTTTAGAAAATGTGTTCAACGACCTGGAGTACTTCGTACTCAACTATGGGAGAGCAGAAAGTTGTCCCAAGAACTTTGTCGAGGGCGTATAACCAAAACAAGACAGGGTTGTGTGGACGTTATGATGGGTTAAGAGAAAGTGGTTCACAATTTAGAGTACTCGGTGCACGACTATTGTTGAATTCCAATGGCGGAGTCGGAGCAAGTTTTTCTGCTCCTTTCAGAGCAAGTGTGTTCCAATGACAGAGTGAGAGCGAGAATCAAAAGTTCCAATGAGAGAGCCGGAGGGGATTCAGAGCGGGAGTCCCTTCGTGGAGCAGGAAAAACTGCTCCGCCGAAATCGGTGGAGTGGACCGAAACTCTACGTGACGTATTTCCTTTAACACGTTTGCCTGCTTGGGGGCGTGGCTGGCGCGGCGTGAGTTGTGTTGATAATGGTGGATGGCATAGACGGCTCGGCTACCTCGGCAAAGCGTGCGGCAATGCTTCTGCTACTCGATAGCGACAGCAGACATCGTGGACAACAGCTGTTGCACGCTTGGCGTGATATCCATTCCACACAGGTGAATAGCGCTGAACAAGCAAACGAACGATGTGGCGATGCTGGTAAACCACGTGGGAAACAGACAGCGGAAAAGACCACGCGCAAGGTATCCTGGGTAACGCGGCAGCTTCCGCCTTGCTCCAGCAGGGCGGGTTGTGTTCCGATGGCGGATTTGGAGGATTTGCTCTACGCCAGAGTCGAGTGCTCGCTCGCAAAGTCGGTCGGCTGCACCGACTCCGCCATTGGAATTCAACATATGGGAGAGTTGAAAGCCGTTCCATTCGCCTCACTCACGATGAGACTGCATCTACAAAAATTGAGCTCGTTCATGCAGGGACAGCAAACTGACCACTAACTGGATGAGAAGGGGATCAATCCCAAAAAGGAGCTTTGCAGTGATAACGTGCTAGCTCATGCATCTCTTGATGCGAGATATTTGCGCAAGCTGTAATACACGATTTGAAGCCAATTTATTGGACCCCGTACAGCTGCCGTGTACGGCGTCTTGAAAAGCTGAACATGGAACACCATCAAAATGGCTTTTATCAATTAAAAATCCTGAAGATGTGTGCTTCGCCTGCATCTCGCAGGAATTTCTTTTAGTGAAACTTGGATGCACTTACCCAATTATTCGCTTGGTATGCCTACTTCACCGAAAACTCAGTCTTGATTCCTTTAAACCGCATCGCCATGCGTCTTGCTTTTATGGTGAACATGATAACGAGACAGATAACAGACCGATTTTAACTAAGCGACTTGTTCCTAATCTACGGCTGAATGTCTTACTCGGCTCCACTTTCTGTTTTGTTTCTTAAATGAAATGGTGTGATAATGCATTGACTGAAAGCATAAGTTAACCCACGTATAGAAGCTGAGGAACCAACATACGGAAACGTAAATCTGCCTCGTAAGGCTAGTTTTGAAACACTTGCTATTTTTGCTGCATAAAGGCTGTGTTATGGTGGTTCGTGAAAAAGTAAAAAAAAATCGATTTCATTCTTTTTTCGTTTTTTACGTGTTCTTACTTTCAGAGTAGGGGTCTTTCTTCGCGTTTCGGGCTTTTTGTCGACTTGTTACCCATTTTACGTCATTTTAGAGCATATCTTACACTACTGGCATAAATGGTCGTATTCATATAGTTCACTAGGTATTAGACATTATTCATGCTTAAAATATATTTCAATAGCAATCAGCAGCCAGGGACCTCGCGCGACTGTTCAGACATAAAGCGACATAATTGCAGAGAAGTCACTGTACTCCGCCGGCCTCAATGTATACAGGCACCTTGATACTCCTCGAAAGATCTTGATCTTTATTTAAGTTGTTTATCAGTCCAGTATTGCAACTGTCGTTTTAGTAATAACAACTATTGTATTGCTAAGCCCCGCCGTGGTGGTCTAGTGGCTGAGGTACTCGGCTGCTGACCTGTAGGTCACGTGATCGAATCCCGGCTGCGGCGGCTGTATTTTCGATGGAGGCGAAAATGCTGTAGGCCAGTGTGCTCAGATTTGGGTGCACGTAAAAGAACCCCAGGTGGTCAAAATTTCAGGAGCCCTCCACTACGGTGTCTTTCATAATCATATGCTCGTGTTGGGACGTTAATCCTCACATATCAATCAATTATTACATTGCTTATTACCGCATATGTAATCATAAGTGATGATAACCTCGTTCAAAATATGACAGGTGTCTTCAGGTGAGTATTCTCTTACACACCTCTGTCCCCGATTCGGGGCTTATCACGAAACACCAATGCGCGCTTAAGGCGAACGTCAGATAACTGCACTAGAACTTATATCCGGAGTCTTCCGCTTGTGCGTTTCTTTTAAATCTCAGACGAGTCCTACAACTTAACAATGAGTCTCTTGTTTTCATGGGTGCTTCGACGTGCGTGCTCCTGGACAAGCTATATATCATCAAGTTTCGTACGTTGGTGCTCGCAGGTCTTTAGCCTACCTCCTTCGATACACAACTCACCCGACACAATATTTCCATCCACAATGCCCGTTTTGTAGTGCTTGATGTAAACCACGAAGCTGTGCGTTCGATTGCCAATCGGGCATACTGCCATGGTGAAGACCGCGAGAGATTAGAAGAAGATATAGTAGAAAGAAAAAGTATGAGTGAAAGGGAAAGGGAATAAGAGAAAGTTGAGTAGTATAGGACAACCAGCTTGCTAAGCTACACATGTGAACAGGATGGGAAAGATTAAAAGATGGAGAGAACATAGAGACAAAGACAGCACATTACACAACACACATAGTCAGTCATATATAGTTCGGCACTCTTGCGTGGTACGCGTCATAACTATCACTGCCACTTGTCCGTGTCCGGTTCTTTAAAAAAACGCCAGAGTATAGCGCCTTTGTGGCCTTCGGCTGCGATGTCTTTTGTCGACAACAGTTAATAATGGTTGATATGTGAGGTTTAACGTCCCAAAACCACCATATGATTATGAGAGACTCCGTAGTGGAGGGCTCCGGAAATTTCGACCACCTGGGGTTCTTTAACGTGCACCCAAATCTGAGCACACGGGCCTACAACATTTCCGCCTCCATCGAAAATGCAGCCGCCGCAGCCGGGATTCGAACCCGCGACCTGTGGGTCAGCAGAGTTAAGAATGGTTTCAAGAGGCATTGGCCTATTGTAAGGGTACGCTAGAGTGGACGCCGGATACTCCCTCTCAGTACTATACCCCGGACAGTCCCACAAAATCTCCTGTAGCGTCTCCTCGCTATCACAAGCATGGCGAAGAATTTTGTCGATCGCTCGTGACCGGACACAAGAAAAAATTGTACCCCTTTCAAGATCCGCCGTCCCCAGAAAACTACTAGTGTTTCAAGGGGATCTACGGCGCCCACCAAGCAGCCAAGCCGACAGGACCAATCGTCAACACTACCTGTCATCCTTGACGCATCTCTTTATGCTAACTGAACTCTGCCGAGGATAGGCCACACATGACTGCTTTATCGCTTATCACTAGGAGCGGCATTCACAAAATTTTAATGATTTCACATTCAAATGAGTATAGACTAAGTTAAGGCTATAAATATGACGGTTGTTATAATGTAAATGACCCTGAAACATTAGCAACATTTCAATCAATAAAAGATTGATTGATTGATATGCGTGTTTTGACGTCCCAAACCACCATATGATTATGAAAGACGCCGTAGTTGAGGGCTCCGGAAATTTCGACTACCCTGGGTTCTTTAGCGTGCACCCAAATCTGAGCACACGGGCCTACAGCATTTTCGCCTCCATTGAAAATGCAGCCACCGCTACCGCCGCCGGGATTCGCTCCTTCGGCTTGTGGGTCAGCAGCCGAGTATTTTAGCCGCTAGACCACCACGGTGGGGTGCCATAATCAAGGAGATTAAATAACACCGTATATCTTAGTGTGAAGGTGTACAAACGTCGGTAATCACAAGGTCTAAAGTCAGCACCTCAGTTTGGTCTGCTTCAGCTGCTGTACTGCACACACAGAGGGTCTAGCAATCTGTTATAAATTGCAGAGTAATATTCATCTGATCCTACATTCACAAAACGATCTTCAGAATTTTTCATAACAAAAAAATTCAGCCGATCAGGCTGCTACGTATACTTTAGCGAAGGTGGTGAGCCGCTGGAAAGACAAAGGAATCGTTTCAGAGTTGGGCATCTGTTTCGCTGCGTACAAGGTGCCAAGGTGGCAGCCACAAACTCACATAAATCAATGTGGCGAATGTGTCGTACAGCTATTTTCTTTATCTTATCATGTTTAAAAAGTAAAACCAAAAAATTTAATAGAAATGAGTGAGTAGGCACCTACATACCATGAGCAGCGCGTCACGCCAGCCATGAAAAGGAAGAGCCGCGTACACTGAAGAAGGAGAAAAGAAAGTGACATTCAATCGAGGTCGGATTGTATTTTGGTTGACATTGAGACACAATGCACACGAAATAATCACAAATTTCATGAGAACAACAATTTCTTAGTAGGAAATCTGCCGGGACATACTAAGAGTGAACAATAAAAAGTGGAGGAGGAGACAGAGGAGACAGAGCAGTGCTGATTGCCAACGACAAAATGTCAGGCTATAAAGTGGGTGTCTGACGTACCTAATATGCGTAACCTACCCGAAATGTGGCGCTCAACTAAGGCTGCAAAGAATTAAATAGAAATCTTGAGAGGATGGATAACTTCCTTGAATTCCCAATTGCAATACCCAATTTTCAAATGGCACCCTCACTTTCGCATATATTTTCAATCTGCATCTATTTCGCGCACTTGAACCTTGTAGTTGTGAAACAAAGGAAGGTATAAAGATTGTGCTGCAAAGAAGGAAACAAAATGACGGGTGATTACATTACCAGATGTGCCGTTAACGTATTTACTAGCTAAAACAAAAAATAAAGCCAAATTAGGTGATTCCTTTATTGCTCACGTTAGATATCGCGTGATATATTGCACAAAAATGCAGGTTGCGCAAATATATCCAGGAGAGACATACAAGTAAGAAAACCAAAACGATGGTTGAATGAAATTTAAAAAATCGAAAAGCATTACGAAGTTGACAAGTGCAGTGGTGGCGCACTGCAATTATTTCAGGAGGGGCCTTGAACACGCAAGTGAACGCGAAATAGGCGTGTGGTAATGATGTAGATGTCAATATCCCGATGAGGAGGATTTTAGTCGTGAACACGGTGACAATAATACGATGCCGCAGGCCCTTTCAACACTCGTTCTTGTCGAACCTTGACACTCTTTTACGCAATCCCGTTCACTGATTTATTTATCTAATATGCCTCAAAAGCCCTCAACGGAGGGCTTCACATGCGGGAGTGGGCAAACAATATAGATTTATAAAACAACGATTCTATGGCATTCCTAAATGTATCAGTGTAGGAATGGTCGACTACACTTGAGGGAAGATCGTCCCAGTCCCTGGCTGCCTGAGGGAAAAAAGGAATGATATTGGGCTGTGGTTCAAGCAGGAGGGGGGTAGACGGCCTTGTGGTGACTTGTGCGGGCTGAAGTTTGATGGGCTGGTTGAATGGGGTAGTTATAATGAAACGCATGATACATTTTGTGGTACAAGGACAGTCTAGAAATCTTACGACGTAGATCAACGGGTCTAAGGAATAATGGCTTACACAAGTGATTCTTGGCTTTTTAAAAATGCCTTATTTTTAGAGGCTCATTTCATTTACTGTCTTGATAACAATAGTATCTGCGCTTTTGCGCACCAAAACCACTACGTGATTATGAGTCATGCCGTATTGGAGGGCTCCGAAAATTTTGCCCGTCTGGTGTTCTTTAACGTATACACAGGCATCGCAGAGCACACGGGCCAATACCATTTCGCCTCCACCGAAATGCGCCACGGCAGTCGGTATCGAACCCGCGACCTTTTGGGTCGGAAGCCAGGCAACGTATAACAACTGATCCACCGTGGCAAATCCTTTACTAATCTTGATTGCTGCGACGGCGTTGACAGGATCAAAGCGCGTCATTCCTCCGAGTTGTCATCTTTTCGTATTGGCCGCGAGGGCCTCCATTAGTGAGGCCAGCGCTGCGATAGTTTGATGGCACAGAAAGGATGCGTGCGCTCGCCTTGCTGAGGTGGAGAATGCGGCAGCTATGCTTTCGCGACACCACTTGCTTTGTCCCTCATGGCTGCACCGGTTCTTAGTCGCGATTATACGATGTCGGATGAATGGATGGATGGATATGGCTGTAACATTTAGATCGGGAGGTGGCTAGCGCCACCAAGCCGTAATACTTAAAGAACTAAAAACTATATTTATTTTTTCCTTAAATAGTGAGGTTGAGGACTCGTACTTTGCAGTGAAGGGTTTAATGTTCACACGTGCCTTGACTTCAGCCACCTTAGAAGTGTGGCAGCTTGGGCTACCACTCAAATATATAGCCACCAATCAAATATATACCCGTGACACACGGGCAAAAGTAAAGTACTTTGAAGTAAACCCCTTTTGTCGCCTAAGGGGACCATTTGCAGAAAGGAGTGGCGCTGATGACACACGGCACCGGACAACTGCTTTAGGCGGTGCCTCAGAAGAACGCTGCAGAAAAAATGGCGCTGTTTGAAGAAGCAGCAAGATTGGAAATATTAAAAAGAATCTGCGCATGTACATCACATTCAGCGACGCCGGAGCATAAAACCCCTTTTCTTATTGTTTGGTGGCTTATAATGCGCATACCTGTTATTTTCTTTCGCTTTTTGCGTTTTTAGCAGCAACTTAAGTTCGTCTGGCAACTATGAACAGTCGGTGTTTTGCTGTTTTTGTTTTTTGTCGTGCTTTTTACATGGCTGCGTCCAGCTGGGTCAGTGACGGCGTGCCGCGTTTCATCGTGGTCCTGCGATGTCTCAGCGCAGAGACAGAGATAAAGCAACAGTTGAGGTGGGCCTGACTCTTGTCGCCCTCGGCTCCATCGAAGATGAACTTGCGCCCGTGTACGGAGAATACCGGCGTCGGTGAGGCTCTCGGCAATCGCCTGGTACCAACGCCGACTAAATTTCAAGGCCGAAAGGCTGCCGCAGTGACGTCAGAGGTTGCGGGCCCAGTTGCCCGACTGAGCATGCTCAGTAAGACTTTTTTTCCACATCTTTTATTCGGCCCAATCTAGCCGCAGCAGCTGCGAGAGCGGGAGCGTTAGTTCTCCTAAAACGTGAACTAAACACAGGCTATCCGCCGCGTTCGCGGCGTAACTGGGCCCCCACCCTCTGACGTCACTGCGGCAGCCTTCGGGCTTTGAAATTTAGTCGGCGTTGCTGGCACTTTCCACCGTTGTGCTTTTGCCCTCGCAAGGCGTCCAAATGGTCCTCTTATAGCTTTATCAGCGCTCAGGTCTCCTTTTCAGTCCACTGGACGCGCGGTTTTTTCTTCACCGACTGAGCCGACTCCATTGTTACAAGATACTACGTCACCGACACAGCAACTGCCGCTGCCAACCCTTACATGATCGCGCTAGTGACGTAATGCAGGCGTTTGAGCGTATGGACAGACTATAGGCCTTCACTTTTCAACAAATCGCACTGCTGCTGAAAATGAAAACATTTTCTCAGCGCAAAAAAATACTGACAGGGCACTGCAGTGTTGCGACACGTTTTCTTCTATTGATAAATTATGCACACTGTATGCGAGAGTACTCCCTTCCTGCCAGAAAAGTAGATGCGGGATCTGCTTTTGCGAAAAGGATCTTTGCCGGAAAGGAGTTACTCCTTTGTCGTGTGTCACTGCACCCGAACGCTTTTCTGAAAGATGTCCCCTTGTCTAAAGGACTTCAGGGTGCCCGTGTGTCAGGGGCATAACCTCCTTCTAGTTGATTCTACCCGCTTAAAGTCTATTTTGCCCTCCCTGTCCCTAAACCCCAGTGCTTTGAAAAACTCTGCGCCATCATCCTCAACTATAGCGTGAAGTACTTTACAGAACATTATCAAGTATTCGGCAGTTTTTTCTTCCTCTCCACACGCACTGCATACCGTGTCTACCCCTTCGTATTTGGCCCGATATGTCTTGGTTCGCAATACTCCCGTCCTGGCCTCAGACAGTAGAGAATTACCCCGAGTATTATCATATATCCTTTCCTTGGTAATTTCCTGCCTAAATTTTCTATAGATCTCTTGTGCGGACTTTTTAATTATGCCAATTCTGCACATATCGGTCTCAGTTTCCTTCACCTTCTTCTTAACCAATAATTCTTTTTGGTTTGGCCCCCTGCTGTTTTCCAAGTATTTACCAGTCAATTTTCTGGTTCGCTTCCTCCTATTTTTATCGACATTCTTCATGTACAAGTAGCTGAATACCTTCTTAACCCAACGCTGGCACTCTCCTGTCAATTAGACATGAAAGTGCCACCGGAGGCACCATCGGGGGGAAGTGATTTTAAATGAAAAGAAGAGAAAAGAGAGCCCCGTAGCTGTCTCTCAAGGGGAGGACACCTCAACAGTAGCTCACGAGGGATGGGGGTAAGGAGGGATTAAAAGGATAGGATTAAAAGGTATAAATATAGAGAGAGAGGAAGGAGAGAGTGAGGCGCAGGGACAGCGAGCGACGGAAGTACAGAGAAGATAGGAAAGATGGAGACGGTCGCAGGAGTCCGAGAATGGGGCACCACTGTCGAGAGCTCTTGTCGGCGTTAGAAGATGGCGTAGGGCGAGCCCAGGCGCCAGAGCTACGCTGTCGTTGGAGATCGGCGTCGGCAGTTGGCGTAGGACTAGCCCAGTCCGGGGTCACCTATTCGTAGTTTGCTTCCCGTATTATCGGGTCTTACCGCTTCTTGAAGCACTGAACTTCAAAACAAAGAGAAGCACGCACGGTGTCCACAGCAAAAGCGCAGAAAATGCAGTCTTCTAGCAGACAACACAACCCGGCATCCTGTTAGTGACATCATCACGTAGGTGGCGCCACGGTATGTTCTCAGGGTCAATATTTTGAGCTCCGATTAACGAAGACGCTATGAGCGTAAAACGGTCTTCAATCTTGCCTCTTTTCGCCACCGACACAGAACGAAATAATGAAGAGAAAGAAATAAAGAAACAGCAAGGCGTGTGGCATAGCATTATAAGCTTAACCCCAAAAAGGCTTACAGTGAGGTAAGACTGTTTGCGCTTCTTTCGGGCTACGAGACGCAAAATCACGTGTTCACGCTCCATAGGGAGGGCTTTTACGGTGGCGTCGCCGTGCCGAGTGCGCAATGAAAATCTTCGATAATGCTTGGACGACGGGATGATGAGCGTACACGCGCGCGTAGTTGCTCGAAGAAAGGAGGGAAGCGTCTTGAAAGGCGTGAACGCTATAGTCACTTGGCCAGTCCCCACAACCATTAAGGGCGCCCTTGACGATCTGGAAAGAAGACCGCGAGTCCCAATTTTCTCTGAGTTACGAATTGCGTCTGGGCCCACCGTGTCAAAGATTTGAGTGGTAGAAGAAAAAAAGAACTGCCGCTCCTGGCTACATGTTGTCTTTTTGTGTTGGTTTGCGCCACAGAACTTCAGGAATTGCAGCAGCCGTGGGATATCGCTTACCATCTGCTGCGGCGCAAACCATGGGATGTAAGAAATAACAATAGGTGGGAAAGGGAAACAGGAGACTGTTGTTGCCAAGGTATAATGGAAAAAAATTAATGTGCACTTCTATCAAAATATCGTTGTTGTGAGGCTGAAATAAAATTCATTTTACGCTTGGGTGCAATTATTTCAATTTAAATAGCTCAAGTTTATTAAACTGTGAATTGTAGGTACATAGCGGGTTTGTGTATCAGAGCACAAGGAGGTTCATTGGAATACCTGCCCGAGAAACATATTATTAGAAGGCGCACGAAGGCGCACAAAGGCAAACAGCGAACCGTTAATTGATGATATATGTGGTGTACTGCCCCAAAACCACTATATGATTATGAGAGACGCCGTAGTACAGGGGTCCGAAAATTTCTACCGCCTGGGCTTTTTTGACGTGCATCCAAATCTGAGCACATTGGCCTACAGATTTTTCGCCCCCAACGAAAATGCAGCAGCCGCAGTCACGACTCGATCTCGCCACCTGCGAGTCAGCAGCCCAGTACTATAGCCACTATACCACCACGGCGGAGGACAGCAAACCATAATTCTGCGAATTAAAAACGACTAACAATAAATACCTGCGGGAACCACATTTTTGTAAAAAAGCAGCAATAAATTACTGCCGAAACAGTTTCACGTGCGCAATCTGGCCACAACTCTACACTGAAAAGAAAGATGCAGCCAGCATGAAACGCATTTACACTGTGCAACATAATAATAGGAGCTTCCCACAGATGATTTATAAAACTCTGCTCTGATGAAAATTCCATTCAAGATTTACGTGAATAAAAGGACTCCAAAACTGTGACCCCTATCCTAAAAGGTATTGCGCTTAGAAAACCTTGGAGTATGACATACAGAAGTTGTTAAATTTGGTTATCAATGATGACATAGGGAAACAGTAACTAATAACCTTGACCACTACTGTAACGTGTACGAGAGCAGAATAATCGAGCTTTGCTGCCTTCCATCCTCAGGGTACTGCAGTGCCCAAGCCCCAGTGATCGATCTCTTATCCATGTGCTGAGCAACGTTGTGTGATAGCCACTGACCCTTCGCTTAGGATGAAATCTGCCTCATATCGGTGTATCCTACACCGGCAGGAGATTTAATGCGCAGTTACTCTTTTTTTACTCGCTTTCACTCAGCGCCCTAGCTTGTAATGTATTGCCCACTGCAATGCCCACTGTATTATATTTGATACATTGAATATACTACCTCAATAAAGCTACCAAAAACTACTATATGTATCATGATAGGCAGCTCATATTTAGCCTCTTATAAAGAAGGTGAAGTGACTCACACATCATACTATAGAAATAACTGTTTCCAATTATTACTGCTCAAGTTAATCCTCAACCAAAGTTTTGTTCTTATATTTTGTAAAATGACCTGTACAAGAAGAGTAAAAAGAGTCTGCGTTTTCTAGCTATTTTTCTGAAGCCAAAGCTGTTCGTGGGCATTACAGGGTTCAGTGAAAAGATTTCCAGTTTTTTTTTCTTTGAAACAAATCAAACCTTTCAAACCTTTCTCAACAAGCATAAGTCTCACGAAAGTCATCTTCGTGTGGAGTTATATGGCAATATGTTACCGACTACGTTACGAATAGGTCTCACTGCCGGCGTAGTATGCGGTATTAACGCTTTATATATTTCACAATAAAAAATAGGGCCATGGTAGATTCGTACGCATGAAAACACTTGGGTTGGCGCACTCCACATTTCATAGACGTCCGCAACAACACAATATAAGGAAGACGTCGTTTAGTAGACCAAGCGGGTGGCACTTGCATGTGTTTGGTAAAATCACTAAATAAATATGGCTGAGCGTTTTCCGTGTATATATGCAACAAGCAGTCCGCGTGCTATAGCCAGATTACATTGTTTTATTATGTAATTCTAGAGATTGGTGTGAAAAAAGGCTAAAGTACCATGTGCCAGAAATACTGGGCCTCTTTTTTTTTCACAAAAAAAACTACAACAAATGCTCATAACTGCCTGGTACATGTTCATTTTGATATATGAAAGATTGATGTCAGTAATAAAACACGTGCAATGTCTACAAATTTAGAAATATCACTTATACTTCAGACTGCACTTCAGAGCCCCTGAATTTTTTATTCTTACTCACGCAACTATTTGTGAGAGACAGTGAACGCGTTATTATGTCTTGAGACCAACTTTTACTCAATATATGCCCAATCGTAGCAACTGCTCAATGCTGAACGCATGATAACACAATGATAGCGTGTTCGATACCAGCAGCAGTAGTCGCACCTCGTTGGGGGCGTAGCACTATAGAGGTTCGTGTAGAGTGCCTTGCCGGTACACGTTAAAGAACTTGGTATAGTTGAAATCTTCAGTGCCCTGCACCACAGCGTGCCCTAATCATATCTGGCTTTGTCGCGCATAAACTTAAATATTATCATCGATGCTTCCGAAAAGGATTGAAGCAAATATTAAGATTTTATAGAGGCGAATATTAAGACTTTTATTCTTGTTGGCTTCGTTATTTGTAGTGAAGAATTGTGTTACGGATCGTCTCTTTCTTTCACTCAGTTTAAAAAGAACGGGAACTACTTCCCGCTGGGTAACAAAAATCTGTGTAATATCATTTGTTTTTTTTTTTGCATTTAACTCTCTTTTGAGTGCTGCCGCCATGGCAGGCAATCAAACCTACATTTTCGTTAAGAATACCACAGGCGCTCGATTCGAGTGGCCGTGACAATACTAATGTGGGTTGTACTAGCATCTTGAATTGGGCTGGTTGGTACACACTGATAAAGAAAGAAGTAACAGCGCTGTAACAGGATGGAGACTAGAAGACACAGACGCGGCCGTGTCTGTGTCTTCTCATCTTTCCTGTTGCAGCGCTGTTACTTTTTTCTTAGTCACTATGTGGGTTCTTACGTGCCAAAACCACGATACAATTATAGAACACGTCATAATGGAGGGCTTCGAAACTTTCAATCACATGGTACTCTTTAACGTGCACAGACATGGGCCTGTATTATTTCGCCCACGTCGAAATGTGACCGCCGAAGCCAGGATCGAACACGCGACCTATGGGTCAGCATCCGTGCATGACAACTGCTATAGCACCCGAGGCGGCTCTCTTCGTTAGTTGTCTCTCGTTACTAACCTCTTGGTTAGCAACGGAACACAACCGCTGAGCTATGCCTCGGTGGTTTCTCAGTAGTGGTCCAATTCAAGTTCCTGCTTTTATTGTAGCGGACAACAATAGGCAATTAAATAGTTGGGCCGTTCACATAGCGACACGACAAACGACGGCATAGTATCGATTATTGATATGGCGATCTTGCCCGCGCATATTAACAGGGCATCCTGAGGGGAAGAGCGTTGCGCTTCCCGCATGCATGCACCCGAATCGTCTTTGAGTATAAAGCACAAAACGGAAAGCACGAAGATACTTAGTTCTCCCGGGTCGATCTGCGGATGAGAAAACGAAGAACCAGAGCAGAAAAAGTTTGACCTACAACTGCACGGTGCCATACAAATTACTTCCTCCTGGAAGGTGAGAACGGGTGCCTCCTCTGTCTTGAGACTGTGCGGGTTAATGCAAAGTATGCGCGAACCGTTAAGTCTAACCGTGGGAGTTGAGAGCGCGGCGGAAAAGGGAGAGTTCCGCTGGCACAACCACCAGTGCGTCACGTCGCGATC
This sequence comes from Rhipicephalus annulatus, assembly GCA_013436015.1. Classification (NCBI taxonomy): domain Eukaryota; kingdom Metazoa; phylum Arthropoda; class Arachnida; order Ixodida; family Ixodidae; genus Rhipicephalus; species Rhipicephalus annulatus. Next base: position 185,702 of record WOVY01001604.1, read on the forward strand.
GCGAGAACTAGACTTGGGAATATTTCTTAGAGAACACATGCATAAAATTATGTGCCACATCCCCCGTCCTCTCATCTTCTACGATCTGTTGACAGAGATAAGGACCCCGAATAGCGTCACAATGGCGAACGCAGGTATTGATAATTTGTGTTCGCAGTGCCTTTGCTTTATCTAAATGTGACACGTATGGCTGAGGGTGTGGCCGTTGGGCTGATTTTGCCAAGCCCGTTAGATTCGTGGAGTGGTGCTAAATAGTTATATTAGTTCGAGTTTTACGTATTGAAACCGTGGTATGAATATAAAGGATGCCGTGATCGAAGGCTCCACAAATTTTTACAATTTGTTGTACTTTCTCGTCTACCTCATTCTGAGTACGAGAACCTCAAGCATTTCTCTTCCACCGAAATGCGGCCACGTTCGTGGGTATTCGAACCTGCAACCTTCGTGTCAGCAATCACGCACCATTACTTCTAGACCACCTTGGCAAATCAGGAGCAGCGCCCACCCTTCAATAACATGTAAAGTGGAAATAACGCATCTACCCAAACGTTCCGGTGGCAATAAAACGAATTTCGGACACGGTGATATGAATCCGCGTCGTTCGCTATGACATGAGTACGATCCACGGTGCGACTTCGGAGCATTGATCAATTGCGCATGTAATAGCGATGCACCTAAAATATTGCCAGATAGACGCGCCTAGTGAAATGTTGAGTTTTACTAGACGCATGTATGGCATAGTGAATTCTAAAACGCAGCTCTTTTGCAGAGTGCTACGTAGGGTTGGCCGGAGATTCACTGCGATGACCCGCTGACCCCCCCCCCCCCCCCTGCTTTTCGGCGATCTCTTACTGGGGGCATTACGATCAAAACGCAGAGTAAAGACGTGGTCCGGAGTTTTGATTTATAAAATCTTCGTTGTAATGTAACCATTGTGAGGCTAATGTCGTTCGAGCGCAACAATACCATCCTAGGTCGCATATCAGGCTATACTTGGCACAGCATGTTCTATAGCAGAGGAAATTAGAAAAGGGACTCGAATAAGTGCTATTCCGCCTTGCATCCTGGGTCGTTTGACGGAAAAATTTTCCCACTATTGTCGTTCACAAATGGCCATTGAATATGAACAGCGTTCTTCTTAATCCTGAGTGTATTTGCCCAATAGCAGCCACTGGGCGGTCGTGGTCTCTGGAGTAAGCACCGCACCACTGCCGTTGTGTTGCAGTGACGTATACTGTAGCGCTCTTGGCCCACAGTTCGCATCTAATGTTACCATCCCTTGCTGCGAATGTTGAATTCAGTGAAAGAGATAAGGTCCTGCAATCTGACTACGTGACAGACCTCAACAGGCTGTTGAGTGCAGTGCAGTCGGGTATGTAGATAACTACATCCGGTGCTGCAACCGCTTTTGCTCAAAAAGGAAGGGACTCGTGTGAACATGTAAAAAAGAAATTTTTCCGCGAATACTGTGAGAATATCATGTTTTCGTAGAATGCGCGGATGATTCGCAAGGAGGTGCTTGGTTTCCTTTTACGTTTTCTGCGAGAGACTAGTTTGAGAGATGCGTGATGAGATATACAACACGGCAAGAGTTTCTCAGGCGGAGCAATTGCTGGCCAGGTGCGATAGATCATACCTGTCTGCGGCCACACCTCCACCGTCATTCTGAAGACGAAGCGCTCCACGTTCTCAAGTCCTGGAACTGACGCACATCTTCACGCCGTTATGGGGCATTGAATAAAGCAAGCGCTTGATGCAATTGAAGAGGTGGTATACACGCGTAACGCCTACTGCACATACTTGAATGAAAGCGTGAACTTGAAGGGCTTGTTTTCTTTGTTAGTTAGATACAATATTAGGGAAAACTAACCGACAGTAGTGCCAGAGGAAGTATAGAGGGTATTATTGGAAGTAATTGGAATGTAAATTGTTAGGAAGAGAGAAAAAAAGTGGAAAAAAAGACAACGGGCCCACGGAAGGTTCTAAACCTGCAACTTTCCAATAACGCATCCAATATATACCACTGAGCTATACGGCGGCCGACATCCACCCGTTCATTCAATACCCATTGGCAACTGACAGCCAGCTTTACTAAGTTAATCCCTCCTTCAATAACCTCGTCATCATCATCACCACCACCAGCCCATTTAACTCACAATAATGGCTTTTGACAAAAAATTAGGGCAGATTGGCCTAAGCCTGAAAGAAGCACTGAGTGAGGCAGCCATGGTTTTTCATAGATTTTCTTTTTTTTTCTCCTCTCTTCTTCTTCTTGTTTTTTGCTCCAGGTCTCTCTGTGTTTCTTTTTTTCTTCATTTCTATTTATTTCAATTTGTTTCTTCTTATTTCAATCATTTCTATTTTTGTATACGTGGTTTTGCCTGAATTTCGCCAAGCGACGACGACAGCGTACGGCAACCTGGTCCTTAAAGTGCGCCGCACTAGAAAAGGAAGCTGCTTAAACTGGTTGCGCTAGGCCGAAACCAGCAGTGGAGCTATTGTGCAACCTAGCTAAGTTTCGCTAGCAATGCTAAGCTTACGCTAGCGATGTAACTTTCTGCTAGTAGTGTTTAGAAAAAAATGTTCAACGATTTCGAGTACTTCGTACTCAACTATGGGAGAGCACTGGGCCGTCACGCTACGAAAACTTCGCAATCATAGTGTCAAGTATGGCAAGGCTTGGACAGACTTGGCTGGACACGTCTTGTGTCGACATGTGAAGAAATGTGATGTTATAGCCGCGTTACATGCTCTGACATGTGTTTTGGTGGGAACAATGATCCCGTGAATAGCTATGACACGATGTTACACGATTTTAGTCACCTGACCGGAATTCATGTTGTATTGGATAATTTTTAGTCGCGTGACAGTTTGTTTGATGCTTCGCGATATAAGTTGCGTCACTCGGTGTTACGAGGTGTTTGATGATCTTTATACACGCAACAGACCCACCCGTCATAGATTCTGTATTCCAGGCCACGTAGACGCACGCAGGGTTCTTCTTCAGGGGTGGAGGGGGGGGGGGAAGGGCAAGGTTTATTGCAGCGGCCCCTTTCTTATAAGTAAATGTATTGGGCACGCTTAGCGTCCCTCCCTTTCTCTTAGTTTCTTAGGTGCTTTGTCGGGGAGGGGGGGAGGAAGCCTTGCGTGCTTTGTCCGTGGTCACACCTGTGCCACACCGGACAAATCGGCACGCGTGTAGCAGGAGCAAAGCATAAGTTGTAGATGTTGAAATGAGCGCATACCGGTTCACGGTGGTGCTAATTCTTGTTCGCACTATTCGGCTCAACGAGAAATTTAGCTCCACTCGTAGTATTGCATCAATTATACACTTTTGATTAGCAATAATGGGCGTCGATACACTCTTAGGACGCTGCATATCCCCGCCTAATTCAACTCAATGTATACGCGTTGACTTGCACGTAACGTGTACACTGCGCTGTTCTCTGTATGGAGAGAAACAACCAATAATAATAATAATAATATTAATAATAATAATAATAATAATAATAATAATAATAATAATAATGAGGGCATTTTGGAAATATCAACCCAAGCACTCACCACGAGGAAGGAGCGGCGTCTAAGGATGGATGTCTGTTTGTGGGCGCTATAGGCGTGCTCACTCAATTCTTTTTGTACCATAGTTGTGGGGGTTTAGACAAGATGTTACGTGACTTAGAAGTACTGTATACTACACAATGAAAAAAGCAGTACCTTAAGAAAAATGTGTAACACATTCGAGTAGTTCATACTCAACTACGGGAGAACAGTAAGGCGTCCCGATTTAAGCACCATTGATGACCCAAAACAACGAGTGGTTGGCGTGTTTGAAGTGAAGTGAAGTTCATTTTCCTTTCATACAGAGGAGGAAGCCGGGGGCTGAAGGCTGGAGTGCCTGACAAAGGCCTGTTTTCGAAGAAATGCCCGACGATTTTACTAAGGGAGAGCTTTTGAGCTGTCCTGGTATGTTAGCTCACATACCCTGCAATGCTGTGTTTTTGTGACAAAAACTGGGTACCGATTTAGAGTACCAGGTACTCTACTACGGCTGAGCTGAAAGCCGCCCGAGTTTAGAAAAAGTTTATTTACAGCATGTACAGAACACAAAGGCTTCATACCATTCCAGTAACAGGGCACATACACTTCGGCACATCCATATTTCACGACTAACGTCACTACGTTACAGTGAAGACATTTGCTCTAATATACATGATTATGTTGGCAGACATGTACACAAAAATTCAATGTGATATCACGATACAAGGGTATAACGATACAATAGATCCAAATGAAACACAATTTGTAACAAATGAAATCATATATAACAACTCAACGGGCGCTGCTTAGCACCCAGTCGGTCGAAAAATGAGTTGTATCCTTTCGTGTTTCACCTTGACGAAAGGGCACGACCAATGCCGCAGAAACTCTTGCTCCCCGAGGAAGAAAAGCTCTTCGGAGAGGAACGCGAGGATCTCTCGTCTCATTCTCCCCAGTATCGGCCACAAGGCACGCCGGCGGCAATTGGCAGCTACGGCCTCACATCGGTTTCTCCAAAGGCTGAACAGCCCCGCAACTATTAAGAGAGCGGAAAGCCGCCCGAACGTTAATATTACCAATTGCTAATAAATCTAATGGTAATTCCTTCTGCAGTTCCAGAAAACGCTATCCGTCAAACCCTCCAAGCTTTCTTCACTTACTGCGAACTTTTGTTCTGCATACTGAATAGCCCCATTCTGAAACCATATAGTAAGCGTGCGCCGCTGTCAGGCATTATATATTCTACATATTCTCTTTAGATTAGCATTGTCGAACGTGGCCTAAATAAGTCACCAAGTCCATTTAACTCACACTCTGCAATTATCCATTGTATGACATCCAGAGACAGTCACTGGCGTCCGTTTTTTGCGCGCATAGACAACAGCCAAATGTCTGTGGACACTATTCTGTCAAGTACCCGAGAGAAGACAGTACAACAGAAGGCGACAAAAGCTCTGTTGAAATTCCTACGCGACATGGACTCGAACAAGCGGCTTTAACTACAATGTCACACACCGCGAAACAAGACTGGACAATGACTGAGTGTGCGCACGTGTGCTGCCGAATGTGCTGTGTTTATCTCTCTTCCCTCTCTGCTCTCTATCTTTCATCTCCCCCATCCAAACCGGCTGCCTATAGGCTAGTTAACGTTCCTGCTGTTCTTTTCTTCCCATTTTCCTTTCTTAACTGACTCTCGCGATTGCAGACAAAAGGGCGCTCTTGGCGAGGTAGTCTAATTTGTCCGGAACACTTTTTATTCACCTCATTGTCTTCGTTGTGCGCTTATTCACTTTTGATTCACATTAACCTACGTTGATTCACCTTAACGTCGTTTGATTCATTCGTGACTCGTGCTTTATTCACTGTGTTCAGTCCAACGTGATGTATCAGTGGTTACGGTCCTTGAGTGCAGACCCGAAGGTCGCGGCTTCGATTCCGCGCGTGGCAGCTGCATTTTGACGCGCGTATGTTACCAGACAGTGGTTGTTCACTGGAGAAAATTCAGTGACAGAGGTTCATTAGCGACGCGAACCGAAAACGTCTCTCACCACGTCATTACGTCATCACGCAAATTGAAACTTGCATGACCATACATGTGAATTCACTCCAAGTTTACTATGCCATTTCAACGTTGGTTTATTATGATACCAAGTAGAATAAAAACACGCAAATGGGTACACGCCAAAGAGTACACGCGAAAGCTATCGCGAGAGCTATTAGACATATGGATGTTGTATAGTTCTTTGTGCTCTTTTATTCCTTCGTGTGTCCCCGGTATATGCAGTAGTTGTAGTAGTAGCAGCGGTAGTAGTAATAGTAGAAATACTAGTAGTAGTAATAGTAGTAGTAGTAGTAGTAGTAGTAGTAGTAGTAGTAGTAGTAGTAGTAGTAGTAGTAGTAGTAGTAGTAGTAGTAGTAGTAGTAGTAGTTGTTGTTGTTGTTGTTGTTGTTGTTGTTGTTGTTGTTGTTGTTGTTGTTGTTGCAGTAGTAGTAGTAATAATATGTAGCCAACTCTCTTTGGAATGTCCGCTGGATGGTGGTACTTTTATATGAAGAATATATGATGAAAAGATGCGAGATGGCGGTACATGGAGTGTTCACTAGATGGACGTACGGACGCACGGATGGATGCAAGCACGGACAGACTGGCGGACACTTCGCGCCACTCATCATCATTCACTCCGCAGATATGCTGTGACTTTTTTTTTTTCAGTGCAGTTGCGTTGTGAGATGGACGTCCACAGCATGCCAGCCGTTTCCTATGGCAGGCTGCATCCGCAAAGCTGTTGCGGACGCTTGACTGAATCTCTTCATTAATACATCACGACGAGCAAGCTATGCGGCATCATTACCCCGCAAGGCATAAATACTGAGCTGGCACCACGTTACAATAAAATCGAGAAAAAAATCACAGCATATTTACAGAGTGAACGATGATAAGTGGGGCGAAGCTTCAGAGGGTTTTATCGGTAAACCGTAAATCATCCATCCATCCGTCCATCAATCCGTCCGTCCGTGCGACTGTATGTCCGTCTGTCTGTATGTCTGTCCGTTCATTCATCTGTCCATCTGGTGAACACTCCATGTGCCGCCATCTCGCATCTTTTCACCAAATATTTGTTATATACTAGTTCCACCATCCAGCGGACATTCCAAGGACTAAACGAGAAGTGTCTACCTTCTACTACAACATACATCGAGAACGCACGATCCAAGGCTTAAGGAGCGTCGCCCCTAGAAATAGGCAAATAGCTCTATTAATGTAGGACGCTGATAACGTAAAGGACAGCCACCATTACACGATATTTCCAAGCACATAGTCAGTGCTAGACCATACCTCAGGCAGGGTTTATAGTATACGAGTAATTACAGTAGCTAGCAAAGCCATGCCTGTATTGAAAACTACAAAAAATCAATTGAATCAGAAGTTATCATCGATATTATCGTGGCATACCTCGGTATATAAGTATAGGTAGAAGTACTTCATAGATTTAGGAACTTGAAAGCAATTATGACGGCCTTTTCTTCATTTTAGTGTATTTTCCCGCATTACTTGAAGACGTGTCATTAAAGATGGGCACAAAAAGACAGAAAAAGAAAGACGGACGTTTTAAATTTCCCTAAAGCTCATACAAGATGCTTTTTTATTGCTGAAATTTTTTGGGGGGATACAAACTACGTCCAGTACGCCAACTAGTCGGCTAATATAGAACCATTGAACTCACAGAACGGCCTTACGCTTCGACTAGGCATGACCACTTCAAGAATGTACACGTACACACTTGTAATAACAATCATTCTTCCAAATCTTTTTTCTCACATGCTGTACGAGATTAGCATTCTTTACCGGAAGGCTGTGTTTCTGCGTCCGATCATTACGATTTTTATTGCCTACTGTGTATATAATAATGTATAAGGATCCTAGTTTATTTCAAGCTTTCTGTTACCTTTGAAAATGTTAATGGTTTGTTTGTTTCAGCTTGTTTATCTTGATGATAACCTCGTTTTGATGAACCTCTTATGCGCTCTCGCTCTTCTTGACAGCAGAACGATGACACTATAAACTATTCTCTAATGTCGTCCTGAAAAGTCATCAATTCAAGTGAGCAAGGAATCGATAATAATGATATGTGGTTTAACGTCCCAAAACCACCATATGGTTATGAGAGACGCCGTAGTGGAGGGCTCCGGAAATTTCGACCACCTGGGGTTCTTTAACGTGCACCCAAATCTGAGCAGATGGGCCTACAGCATTTTCGCTTCCATCCCAAATGCAGCCGTCGCAGCCGGGATTCCATCCCGCAACCTGCGGCTCACCAGCCGGGTACCTTAGCCACTGGACCACCACAGCGGGGCGAGCAAGCAAGGAATTGCTAAAATTTCTAAGGGCAACAGGCTTGCATGAGGGGCTGTAGACTGTTATGCCGTATACCGCCCAAGACCACCGCTCTGCGCTGTGACGTCATATGTGTGCGTGTGCGCTCCCCTCTCTTTCTCTCTTGCTGTACTTTTCTTTTCTCGATCTCTAACCCCTTTTGCAGGGTAGCATACCAGTTATGTAAAACTGGTTGACATTGCTGCCTTTCCTCTCACTCATTTTCCTTCCTTCCTTTTTTGTGCATTTTCCAAACGAATTTCCAAACGAACGAATTCCAAAAAAAAAGACCAAGAATTACACAAATAATTTGAAGCAACTAACCGCAAGAGCTAACGAAATATTCTGCTCCACAAGAAATATCACGATTATTAAACTAAAACAAGCTCGTATAAAGAGGCAACTAGTGCCATCAAATTATTTTGTAACTGCACGCTGAAATATAGCAGTGACTACTGTATTTAAAGTGGTCAGGAGCTTTTAAATAAAATTGATGCATGAATATTGGGAAATTTTTATGAGTTACTAACATCATGAAAGTTGTGGGGAGCACGCATTGGATTTATGACACTGTCACTTCCGAGAAACTGTAGTGTAGGGCGAAAACGCCTTTACCTCAGTGACCAGAGCGTCGACAGTCCCGAAAGTACACGGCTGTATGTATTTGGCTGACTCGATGATCAAAACGAGAAATGTAACCTCTCGCTGTTCAAACGTCTCGCTCCTTCGAACATATTCCTTGGTCGCAAATTATGCAAAGACATTTTAAAATATCCGGTATACTAAATATGCACTCTTCGATTCGAGCACCCAATCGAATATAGTTTTATTCGATTTGTTATTTGAAAGTTTTCAATTTTAGCCCTTCCCTACTAATTGTACACGCACAGCGTTGTAAACTCAGTAGTATTTTTGAGAGGTATTACGCACCAAAGCCATGGCATGAAAATGGGGCCCACCGTATTGGTGAACTTCGGATTAAGTTCGAGCCCGCGGAGTTTTTTTATGTGCACATAAATCTCAGTACACGACTGTTTGTTGTATTTCGTCCCCATGGAAATGTGGCCGCCACTGCCTGAGAGAGAGAGAGAGAGAGATGGTATGAAGAAAGGCAGGGAGGTTAACCAGAAAGCAAATGTCTGGTTCACTACCCTGCACTGGGGAAAGAAAAGGGGAGACAAAAAAGTAAAGAAAAGGGAATGAGAGAAAGAGAGCGGGACGGAAGCGAGAGCACACAAACACACTAAAACGTCACAAACGTTCGACGAGGCAGGTCGATCGCAGAAACTTCCGGAGGGCCTCCATCGCTTTTTGGCGTGAAGCTCAATCTTTCCGGTATGCCGCTACCTGAAATCGAAACCGCACCTTATGTCAACTCGAACAAGCTTTCCATGCGGAGAAATCGGCATTCCGACACCGTTAACACGAAATTCGACACACTTAGGAACTTTAAACGTCCGCATAAACTTCATGCCATTTTTTTAAGATATATTCCTTTGTTGGCTAGTTCTCTAGTTTTTTAAACAACCGTTCACATTACGTGTCTTTCAATTTATTAAACTCGTCTCTTCTGAATGTATCATATGGAATCCCTTAGAGTTCGGTCCTGGCACCACGTTTGCTCTTATTGTGCGTAAACAATTTGCACAAGTTCATGTCTGCCAAAACCCACCGTTACATTTATGACTGTGTACTGTATAGTTTAAATAATACCAATGATGACCACATTTTACTTATTGACTTTTTCGCAGAATTTCACAGATGATGCGACACATGGCAAATCAACATAAACTTTGTTAAAACAGTCATTTTTTCCTTTAGTGAACGCACCGCGGTTTCTTGGTTCAATTACTCTTTTAATGTCACTTTACTGAAACATGTGTCTGATTATAGGCACCTGTGAGTCATCTCAGCAGCCAAGTTATCTTATTCTAAGCATATTGAATACTCATGCAGTAAGACTTCAAAGAAATCATAGGCTAATTTAATCGTGCCTTAAAAGATGTTGCACGCGCAACGAAATCGCTGACATATAATTCGCTCATCCGCCCCATCCTCGAATATGCCTGCCCTGTATGAAACCCTCGTAAAGTATGGGACATCAAGACACTAAAATTTGCTCAAAAGACTGACATCCGTTTCATTTCCCGCCGTTACGACTAAAATTTCTCACTCTCCTCTCACCTTGATACGTTGGGTCCACAAACCCCGTCCGAGTGACGTGGTTTCGAATGCGTAAAGTTGCTGCATATTCTTGTTTATGTCCCATACTACGCATCAACTAACGAATATCTGTCTCACGATAAACTGAAACCAACAAAAAACAGCCATAATCTCAACTTGACACCGTTCCATCCTCGTACCAACGTTTTCATATAGAGATTATTTTCGCGCGCCTTATCGAAAAAAGGAATACATCGCCTGGGTCATCAAGGTTATTGCTTTTCAAGGATTTCTTGATTGAGAATATTCATTCACGCTTTTTTTCCTCTCTTTTTCACTTCTAGTAGATTGCTTTTATGCTTGTGTTTTGATTTAGAGGAAACCCACTCCTGCAATAGCCCAAATTGAGCTGAAGTACGTGAGAATAAATGAAAAAGAAATGAACAAATTGGTCACCAATAGATAGACGCCATAAGCTTCAAACAGGTGTAATTGAACAATTATGCAGTCCTACCTCGAATAGCACACGTCACCGAAGCGCCACGCTGCCGATATCTGATCATTCGGTGTTTTTCGCCACATCTAAGAAGCTCTTGTGGCAATATTTATCTTTTATTAGTTTCGGTATTAAGAAAACATGTTGCTATAGCGTAAATTTTTTTCACGGATGCCCAACCTATCAGCTAATAAGTTTTTACGTAATTCAGAACTTTGTCGCCAGTAGGTGATGTTCTCATAGATGCACCATGACACCACAGCGTTTCCCACCTCCTGGCATTCATTGCATTGTTCTATATGAGCATCCGCTATCTATCTTAAGAGCACTATGAAACCAGCCTGTTGCAGTAGCAACAATGCAACGTCATGCGATGTAACGTCACGTCACGACGTGATCACATGATATCGTTGCTTGCCCAAAGATCGGCCGCTAGGGGGGTGATGCAAAATCACAACGTGTATACAAAAAGCTTTCAAGTGGAATCAACGCAATCGATTGAAAAGAAAAGGCAGATGGCCTTCGCCTCGAGTCGTCATGGGCAAATGATTAAGGGACCACGTGACTGCTTTTGCTCCTAATGTTGACAATGATATACCTATCGCAACTGTAGAGGAGAGGGGGTATAGGCGATGCACCCCTCCCACCTTCACGAAGCATGTGTCAGCACGCCAACTTCCTTTCCTTCAGTGCTTGTCGTCTGCCTTCTATGACGGATTAGGACTAGTAGTTAAGTGGGACCACTGTGTGCACAAATGAACAGTTTTCATGATGTGATAGGTTCTTGTGATGATACTAATCACTAATAACAAAAAAGCTATGACCCCTCCCTTCCCCTTCTTTGGTCCGACTACCTTCCGTAGGGATGCGTGGCTGGAACCACCCCTGTGAAATACCCCACCTTACGCCAGTCATTCTTCCCAGGCCACTAAGCGCCGCCCACTACTCGGTGATGACTCGTTTCTTCTCGAATTTAATTCAATTGTTGTATCCTCCAAATGTCTGCTTCGCGTATTAGAATGGTTAGAATGGTACAGCTGCACACTTACTCCTTAGCGACGTTGGTAAATTTTCTGTGATGATTTCTCAACGGCTGCCGTATGAGCTACCATCCTAATTCTTCGATGAAGGTTCTTTTCATGAGTCAGCTTCATTGTTAGCACCTGGTCTAGATGTAAATGCTGCGCAGGTACTATGGGTTGGTTGCTATAATCGTGATACCCTGTTCTTCCGACCACCTATTGAGCGTCAATAGAAGCAATTTGTGAAAGATGGTGGTTTTATTCGCTGTGCGGGCCGAAAGTAGAGCGACAGTTGCTGCAGGAACCAGAAACATGTCACGACGGTTCTGTTTTATACACACAAAGTACGTCAAGATCACGGTTTTCGGACTTTCGTTCTCGTACATGGCATTGCTCCAGCACGTCGTTGTCTTTGAGGAGGTCAGCGCACAAGCCCAGTTCAGCCACTTCCTCTACAACCTGTCGCGCTTTTAAACTGTGGAGTTTTGTCGGCTAGAACGCGACTCGCGGAAACGTATTCAACGCGACTCGCTGTATACTTAAGAGCCCGCAGGAAGACATGTTCCGCGCGTGAAGGAAATGGATTTAAGAGTAGAGTGCGCCGGGACGTGAAACCGCGAGTTTCTTTTTGAAAGCCACGGTGTCGCCTTTTTCTCTTTTCCTGCCCAGAAATGTCGCTATGGAGCCGCCATATTGTCACGCCAAGAAGCCTGAAAAAAAAAGAAAAAAAAAAGGTGACGCCTACCAACGCGTGACCAGCGCAAGACCATCCGTGAGATTCGAATGGCGTACTACAAGAGGCGCGTGTTAAGTGGGCTGCGCGGCGTTTCGCCCATGACTTCCGTCTTACCTGGTGCCAGGTTTCTCCCATCAGCCTCGATTTTTCATTCATTGTTGTTGCTATGACGTATTTTTAGGGGCGAAGCTCCTTATAGCGGCACTTGTTCGTACCTCGTAGCCGTTGTAGTGTGTAAGAAGTATAGCATTTTGACTTCCAAGGTGGTGCCGGTGAGAGATTTCTTCCGTGCGTTGTTGAACAATAAAAGACAGTGCTCAATGTACATGCCAATGGCTGCTAAGAAGGAATGAGAGACGGGAGAATTCGGCTTTTAGTGAACGCGCACGCTGCGAATTTTTTATTGTTCAACAACGCACAGAAGGCAAGAAAGGGTTGCTACGTTATACTCGCTGGGCGCAACCTCCTAGGATTTAGAAAGGTTTAGTGAGCGTTGGGCGCAGTGCCATGAATATAGTGAACTAGTATATACCATGATCTCGAGGTGGTTAAAGGTGAGAAGTATACACGAAGCGCAAGCCGTAAGAAAGTGTGCGTGTGCCTCCTCTCGTTCAGTCCTTGGAATGTCCGCTGGATGGCAGTGCTTCTATGTGAGGAATATATGATAAAAAGATGCGAGATGGTGGTACTTGGAGTGTTTAATAGGTGGACGAACGGACACACAGACAGATGCATGGTCGGACGCACGGATGGCTGCACGGGCGGATGGACGCATGGACGGACGCAGGAGCGGATGCATGGAAGAAAGCAGGGACGGACGCACAGGTGAACGTGTGGACGCACGAAAAGATGCACGCATGGACGGATGGATGGACGCACGGGCGGCCACACAGACGCACGCATGGATGGACGGAAGCAAGAACGAATGGACGGATGGTTGCTTCGCCCCACTATCCATCATTCACTCCGTGGATATGCTGCCATTTTTAGGGGCGAAGCTCCTTATAGCGGCACCCGTTCGTCCCGCGTCCCGTCGTAGTATGTAACCAGTCTTACGCTTTCACCTGTAAAGTATAACATTTGACCTCCAAGGTGGTGCCGGTGAGAGATTTCTTCTCTGCGTTGTTTAACAATAAAAAATAGTGCTCAATGTACATGCCAATGGCTGCTTATGGGGAATGAGAGACAGGAGCATTCGGCTTTTAGTCAACGCGCACGCTGCGATCCCCATTAGCAGCCATTGGCATGTACATTGAGCACTATCGGACAAGAAAGGGTTGCTACATTATACTCGCTGGGTCTAACCTCCTTAGTTTTAGAAAGGTTTAGCGAGCGTTGAGCCGCAGGGCCATGAATACAATGAACTAGTATATACCATGAATGAATTCGAGGTGGTTAAAGGGGGGAAGCAGATACGAAGCGCAAGCCGTAAGAAATTAAAAGCTGAATCCTCCTGTCTCTCATTTCACATTAGCAGCCACTGGCATGTACATTTAGCACTATCTGACAGGAAAAGGTTGCTACGTTATACTCGCTGGGTGTAACCTCCTTGGTTTTAGAAAGGTTTAGCGAGCATTGGGCCGCAGTGCCATGAATACAGTGAACTAGTATATACCATGAACTCAAGGTGGTTGAAGGTGGGAAGTATATAGACCCGAAGAGCAAGCCGTAAGAAAGTGTGCGTGTGCCACCTCTCGTTTAGTCCTTGGAATGTCCACTGAATGGCGGTGCTTCTATATGGGGAATATATGATAAAAAGATGCGAGATAGTGGGACTTGGAGTGTTCAATAGATGGACGAACGGACACACAGACAGATGCATGGGTGGACGCATGAACGGACGCAGGAGCAGATGCATGGACGAACGCAGGGACGGACGCACGAACAGACGCACGCACGGACGGGCGGATGGACGCATGGACGGTCACACAGACGGACGCATGGACGAACAGAAGCAAGAACGAATGGACGGACGAATGCTTCGCCCCACTTTCCATCATTCACTCCGTGGATATGCTGCAATTTTTTTTACGCCGGCACAACACTGTTATGCTCTACCTTCTCGCTTCCTTATACGAGAGAATCGTGGCTTTCATATCAGTGATATAAATTTTGAGATTTATACTAGGGAATCATGGCTTGCATGTCAGTGAGATAAATTTTGAGATAAAATTGTTTCTTGCGAAAAAAAATGGCCCTGTTATTCCTCTGCATTTTCTTAGAAGGACCTGTTTAAGGTATGAATGGTGAAACATAATGCGTCGAAAAACTCCCTTAGGTATAGTGATCAGAATATACTAGCTCAGGCGAAGCAGCTGCCGGTCATGTCTGCCAGGCTAATCCAACTAGTGACATCAGCATCTTGCCCTGAATATAAGGTACAATTATCGGGATGGCCCAGTGCTCTCCCATAGCTGAGCATGAAGTACTCGAAATCGTTAAACATTTTTTCTTAACACACACATTTCACGAAGCCAGGAATCAAGCGCTTTCAACTAAAAGACGGCTCACTATTCTCCCATAATTCAGTACCGAGTACTCAAAATCGTGTAATACTTTTTCTAAGCCCACCACCACCAGCCCTACCTGTATAGGGGTATTCGTGCAAGACTTGGCTGTGAATAATGTGTGTGCGTGTGTATATGTTTGCTCTGTGGGTGCGTGTTCCTGCTTCCCTTCCTGACTCTCACATTCCTCTCTCCCATACTTTTCGGGTCAACTCTTATTCCTTCCACATTGCAGCGTAGCACACCGAATTTTTCCCGGGTAACCTCTCTGGCCTTCCGCATCACAATTCTCTCGGTCTCGCGCTCTCTTTTTTCAAGTTCGTATATGAACGTCACAGCCGATAATTCTCAAAAACATCGTGCTTCACGCTCATTCGGCAGATCTCTTGAAGTTTAAAGACTACTGGAGAAGGAGCCATTGCGGGAAGGGGCTAAATTATTTTTTTCCTCTCAATTTTTTTTCAATTTTGCACGAGTACATGTAGACACACCTACATATTAACTCAAGTGCGAAGATGCATAAAGTCAGGTCGGAACCCCCTCCCTCAGCCCCCAACCCTGCCTAATAAAGATGTCTGGACAACTTCTGTTTGAAACATGGGAAGCTGCATTGGAAAATTTCAAGGAAAAAAGAAAAGGGAAAAAAGAAAAAAAAGAGAAAGCACAACAAAAGAACCAACAATGACATCCCACGTGTTCACTTGCGAGTGCTTGAAAGAAATGGGACCGGCATATAATGTTATACACTTATTTCATAGATGCTTGTCTCTTCTCAGCCACATGTGTGTTTGGGCGGGGATGACTTCATTTATTTCAATTTTTTTTTCGTTGTCACGAAACCCACTTTCAAACAGCGCAGCGTGAATAGAATTCGCCACTTCCTCGAATTTCGGGCCCCCTTTCTTGTGATTGCCGGAGTGCGTGCTTTCGCGTACCCATATGCACGAACTTACGCGGTTACTAAGTCGAAAATGCTCCGAACCGCGCGGTGCGCGTACCCCGTCACTGACCTTTTTTCTCTCTACGCTTTTCCCTTCGCATCCTTCTTTGTCTTCGAATGCCTCCCATTCTCGGCTACACCCTTGCTCTTTTCCGTAGCCATCTCGTGCGCATGCACGCGCGCGCGTGCTCCATAGTCCACTAGACGGAACGCAGCATCGTGCCCACGAATACGCCGACCAAGATGCCGACTCTTTGCCACCACTGGTGTACTGTTCTTGTTTCTTTTTCTGCTCTTCTTTTCGATCTCCCCTTGATAGCGACCGTAGCGACCTGCCTGCATTTTACAGCGAGAGAGGGAGAGAGAGAGAAGTGGCATAAGTGGATTCTCGGATCCTGACAGATTTGGTTAGAGAAGGGCGAAATGCCGATTTTTCACGTGTATAAGCTGTAAAAGAAAAGTACACACCATTCGGAGGTACTTTCAAATTGCAAATTCTACGCAAATTCAGGTGTTAAACGTGTCTTCACGACAATCCGAAGAAAACGACTTTAGAGTAATACCAAGTAATTATTATTCTAAAACACGATATGATGCAGGAAATTTCTCTTTTCCTTTTCGTGATTGACGAAGCAAGTGCATCATTCACTGTTCGAGAGCCACGACTAAATTGATCTAATTCCGGGCTATCCAGAAGACCCACACCACGAGGAATGCGGAATAAAGAGTACTATTTACATACCAACGTCGGTAATAATTTGGAGTTTTGGTTACGTGGAGGGTTCAGTTATGTTCGAGAGAATACGGTAATAGGAAACCCGCGGGATGGGCCGTAATAAGGAGCGCCTGTGCCGCACACGAACGCTCCACTGTCGACGGGGGCTTATCGCGTGCCTCGAGGAAGTGGTCGGCGGCCGTCCGTTCATGTATACGTTATTACGAGGAGGGTATACGCTCGCACCGTAGACAAGACGGACCCAGAGAGAGCGGGAGGCGGGCAGTTGTAAGTAGCGTTGACGTCTTAAATGGAACGCATTTCACCGTTCCATTATGATGGGGGGGGGGGGGGGGGCTCCCTGCACTCCTTTCCCCTGGCCTTTCTCGCGTTCCTATACAACTCGCGTGTGGCCCTGCCTACACGGAGCGGAACAGTTTCGGTCACCGCCTTGACATGCGGACAGCAGCAGTATACGTTCTATGGCCAGGCGGATTCCTAAACGGACATTCGCATTGACAGAACCAGCCATTTCGCGGGCGCTGTCTCTGTACATATTACAAAGCGAAACAGGCGTCTCGTATCGGCCCTATTTGTCATGAACATATAAGTAACTGCGAGAACTGATTCTTGCGTGGTATATACCACTCAGTCTGGTTCAGAAAGTGGAATTTGCTGCTCGAATATGGCGCACGGCTCACCTGCAGCGCTGTTCGGCAACAGGCAACGCGAAAGAGGACGCGGACGCGTTTATGGCAGCTTGTGGTTACGGGCAGCTATGTGAATACAGTACATGCCCCGCCAACTGAATAGAACTTCGCAGCTGTCTGCTGCCTCCAGATTGCTATTAGAGCTAGTATCTTGTGTTTCTTTGCAGCGATCTTTAAATAAAAAGAATTTTGAGAGACTCCAGCATCGGCAGAAGTACGTCTCTACGGCGACGTCATTGTCATTATTCTACTTGAATGGCTAACGTATTTTTCTACTGGTCGTCTTATCGACAAATATCAGTGACAATACTATTTTCAGGTTGCCACCGACAGACTACAACGTTTCAATAAGCCAACGCAGATGGTATATAACAGTGTACGTGGTGCTGTTTTGCTGAATTTTGTGAGTTCAACAGTCTCTTAAGCTCAGCAAAGGCTTGGCACTCACAACGGTGAGCGGGCTTGTTACTTCAACAAGTACACTACAGTAACGGAACATTTATCATACGGCTGCGGTAGCCGAACCGTCTGGTGAAGCAGCACTTGTTTGGCTCGAGTAATCTGCCCAAGTCACTTGGAAGTGGGTAACATGCGTTTAGGCAGCCACCTGTGTATGAAAATAGTTGCCCCATCACCGCAGTGCAGCTGTTAATGCGACTGGCTACCTTCCAGTATAGCCAGTTCCTCAAAGCCTGTAAAGCTGCTGCACCAAGGTTCCCTTGGTACCCCCAAAAGCACAAAGTGAGAGCAGACGCTTGTTGTGTAGACCCCGAAAAAAAAAAACAGCGAGAAACGGCAAATTGGCTTTGTATACAAAGTTACACATTAGTTTAGCAAGTGCCGTCACTAAACGTCAGTTAATAGTTGCTTTCGCTGATAAGTTAGTTACCATACCTCGCTGCTATTGTTGCTCTAAAGGAGAAGAAAAAATTGTTCATTTTTGGTGTATTTGTGGTCCTGGTAACCGTTTCGATGCCTGAGCCTGTGGATCCACTGTATCTTCATTGTCGGAGTCATGAGGCCCCCTGAGTACGACAGTCTCACTCATATCTGACGTAATCTTCAAGCGACCATTTGGGAACGCTCTAAGACCACTCTCCCGAGAAAGCGTGCATCGTCGACTGCTCGATAGAGTGCACGCTCTCTGCGTGCTCCAGGTTCTTTTCCTACTTCGCATTAAGCGCTTTCAGCCACTCTGTCACCTGCCGGAAGAACATTCGTCGAGAAGTTTCAGAGGATGTGACCATCTGCAGAACGTCCCGCTGTCATCGCAGCTCTGACACCGGGACCGGGCGCCAAGTGAACTCGCCATATTGCCGAGTTCTCCAATAGAGGTAGTTTAAGCCAATAATTTAAACCGTAAAGTAGCCATACATAGGAGCTTGCATAATAAAAGATTACAACACGTAGACTATGAAACGACAAGTAGAAAACCATGGTCGCTACGTTTTAAGTGGCGACCATGAGTGGACATTGCTTTTGGCGAAATACAGTACTGGTTTTCAGGATTCCGTAGACAGACAGCCAAATGAACAAATATCGTGATTGCAAGGAAAGACTATCTTAAACGTTCTATCGAAGGAAACGTTATTGAGCCAAGGCTGCCTTAAATTTTCATCACGTCTTGAGGGCTGGCGATTCAAAGGAGCGACGATCACTGCCAGCTAAAGTTGAAGTTTAAGAACAAATCGAAGACGGTGGGCATTAGGGGACAGAGAGACGTTGAGGGGAGCCTACGTTATACTAACAAATGCAGCTTTACGTCACGAAACCACGATATGATTGTGAGGGACGTCTTAGTGGACGGCTCAGAGAATCATGACGAGCTGATGCTCTTCAACGCGCACTGTCATGGCACAGTACACGAGCGTTTCATCTCCACCAAAATGTTACTGCCGTGGCTGGTGTCGAACCACCGACCTTCGGTTTAGTAGCTGAGCCCTGTAGCCACGACACCACCATGACAGCCCGCGGTGGACTAGCTGAGCTTGCAGTATGTGGGTTAAAGTGATTTATTGATGTCGCCACAAGCCACCATCCAGGGGGCACCTATTCTTTTTTTTTGGTGGGGGGGGGGGGAGGAGTAAACACTACGCTGAACTGATGGGGGGCGGGGCGCAGGCACAGTGTCATTTTGTGTTCTGTATGTCTCGAACAAAATCATTGGGGGCTAGGTGGGGGCACGAGTCCGGCGTGCCACCCCCTGGCCATGCCACTGCCACCAGCTACTCGACGCTACTTGACATTAATTGCTCTGCGTGATGGAATTTCATAATGTTCATGGGAAAAGCATCCCAGAGACTGGTGCAGTCCGGAGTTTTTTCGTTTTAGAGAGCAGCTTTGGTATTTTTGACATTGGAAAAGGTTCGATACGATGTGGGATGTCTTCCATTTACTGGCGTCCCCAAGTAAAGCTCAATGCCATTTTACTTGCAGCCTTCTGTTGTGAAAATTATTGGCGTTTATTTCGCGGTTCGATGACATTACTAGATTAAAAAATAAAGCCGATATTATCTTGTTAATTTATAGCTCTGAAAACCCAGTGTCACTTCTATTCTAAATCCTTGGGAATTCACCGACCTCCCTGTGCTGGACGGGTCGACCATCTTCAAAGGCATTTACTTTTCCGTGTTGAACAACGACGCGCTCAATGAACGCTGCTTTACAGCCATGGAAGCACAAACACGTGCCGAAACGTTTAACACAGCAATCAAGCCTCGCAAAGGCGTTTCATCTATCCATCGTGATAATTAGCCAATAATAAACGGAGCGTGGCTTCTCGTTAGGAAATTACGGTGCACTAAGTTCCGCGTTGCTCAACTCAGCACCAGGTCACGCATTCCACGGCCACGCACTAACTACGTTGTTAACGTGGTCTAAACGCGTGCCTTTGAGCAGCCGGATTTGATCGCCAGCCACGGAGCACAATTCGCCGGTCTGGAATTGCAGCATATCGAAATGCACGCGCCGGCAGCTTACACTGCGTGATACCATAGGTGCGGCGGTGATTCGTTCACGAATTAAATAATTACATCGCCACGAGGCCCTGCGTATGGGACGAAGTGTACCCTGTATATAATTTTGGCGCTGCGCAAGGAGTCTAGCTCTTCGATATGAAAATAAACTAAAATTAATTAAAAACGACGAGTGATTCCACTCCCTGAACGCAGATAATCACATAGGCTTTGTAGCTTAAAGCATGGAGGCAACGCGAACTTTGAGGGACATATGCAGCAAAGCATGTAATTTTTTGTTTGTTGATGTGGCTTAGCCTATATGCTCCTTTAAAGCACTTCCACTTTGATTTGCCTGAACCAGACGTGGAGCGTGCAGGTTATTTATTTATTTATTTATTTATTTATTTATTTATTTTTATGATTATTTTTGTGCCTCAGGGGTGAGAAGTGGGTTTCACCTCATTTCTGTAGCCCAAACCGGCTAGGGCTTTTCGTTTTGTAGTTAAACATTTGCATATAGTCACGACGGGCTTAGCCATAAACAGCTTTGCTGCAAAACTATATATAGGTATATACATCAGCATAAGCAGGAGGTACCTTCGCACTCGCAGCAATACAGAGTAGCGCGCAGGTCCAAGAAGATTTAGAACAGAAAAGGCTAATAAACACAACACTTTTTTTTTCAATCAGTTATCACAACTAATAACGTATCATTACTCCGGCATTATCCCTTAATTGGTCAAGCCTTCATCACCTAAAAGTCACAGGTGCAGAAGTATTGAACTGGCTGATTCAATCCAATTCTTAAAAATCTAGTGGTGCGGATGACATTCCTAATGAGTTCCTTCAAAAATAAGCGGAATGGTGTCGCAAGTTCTGTGGTCTAATCTTCCGAGTGGATTACCTCATCCGAGCTACCAGATGACTGGAAGATTGCAAAGATAATTCCTATTCATAAATCAGGAGATGAATCATTTGTTTCAAATAACCAGCCGATATTCCTGACTAGTATATTTTATGTAATCTACTAGAGCATATCATCCTAAAACCCCTAACTGTTTTTCTCAAGAAAATAAATTTTGGTCTCCCAATCAACACGGATTTTGTAGTGGATTGTCCACTGTTACGCAGATAACGAATGTAGTTCATTATCTTGCTTTTACCGTTAATGATCGTGGTTAAACATACATGATTTTACTTTATTTTTCTAAAGCTTTTAAATGTGTATGCCACAGCAAATTCCTAAGACTCAAAAGTGTGTTCGAGGTATAGTCAAACCTTAGTCAAAAGTGTGATAGGAGAGGGTTTACTGTTCTCTAGGATAAAAGCTTTTTCAACAGATCGCTTACAGCTCATGTTGTATGAAGGTAATGCATCAAACCTAGCCCCGTAACTTGTGGGGCCCCCAAAGTTAAGTCTTCAGACCACTACTGTTTGTAATTTTCATAGATGACCTCACGTTCAACATTGACTGTATTATCAAGTAGTTTGCAGACGACTGTGCTATTAATAAGGAGATAAACAGCTTCACAGATTAAATTAATCTTAACCGATGTCTAATGAAGGTGGCAGATTGTTGCGCTATGTGGCAAATATCTATAAATGTACAAAAAATTGCTTCTATGGCAGTCACACATAAACTTAATTCATTGCAACTCAGTTACGCCCTTCATGATTCACTACTGACAAACGTTGTGCGACATAAGTACTTAGGCGTTGCGTTAACATCTGTAATGAGATGGGAAACACACATAGCTAACGGGACTGTGTAAACTTTTCTACCAAAAAAAAAACATCTGATAAATGCACGAGTGCCACCAAAATCTTCGGCATACACTATGTTCGTGAGATTGGTATTAGAATATTCCAACGTAGTTGGGTTTTCTTATGCACTGACTAGCATTGTTAAATTAGAGGCAGCACAAGTAAAAGGTATACGGTTTGTGCACAACAAGTTCAAACGCGCTGATGCCCCCACTAAACATCTGGCTTCTTCTGGCAGCAAAAACTAACTACTACAGCAAAAGGGGCACGCCTGAGGTTCTTTTATACCATTGCTATGTGGCCACAACAATGTGGATGTGTCTAAGTACGTCAAATTTTCACAGTCCCGCCCTACTCGTCGTAAGCACAAGTACAATTTCAAAGAATCTGCCTGAGACTGCGAAGTCTTTAAGAAATAGTTTTCCCCACTTTCAATACTAGAACACAATAAACTAAATGCAAGTGTTACTAATGCCGACACACACATATCCGAATTCAGCGCAATATGCGAAACGATGCGTAGCATACGGCAGTAAGTGAACGCTTCGCCGACTTTTTGTTGTTTTCCCCTTTCATTTTTGCACATGGCTCTGTAGTAGGCCAGACACTAATTGTTCAAGCCTGCCTTTCCGGTTTCGTATGCTAACATAAAGATACACTTTTCTTCGTTCAATGTATAGCTGAAATACCTGGCTTGCTGTGCGCAAGTCAGCAGTTCCTGGAGTGTGCTGCTAGAAAACAGCGCATATTGTTCATAGGGTTACCGACGTTTGACCGGCTACTATGACATCACACATACGGGAAAATCTGGTGCTTTTCAAGTTTGTGCTTTTTGTTTGGCTTTTTTATCGTTTTTTTGTTTCACAAATAAAATGCGGTACAATTAGCCTGACGCGTGATTGTTCGGCTGAATTTGAAAATGCGCTAAATCCGCACATATTCTTGTAGACTGTGTAAAAATGCTAATACGAGTATTTCCATGTTCACTTGCTCTGTATAACGAAGTCATTGTTTCTTGTATATTGCCTTCTAGGAATAGTGTAAGTGAATTTATATGTGATTCGGAATTTTATTACATTTCCTTGATTATCATGTACACCATGACAGAACGTGACAGTATTGAAAATAAAATGAATAATTTGCGTTCCTAGTGTCCCATTTAAGTGGCTAGTCTGGTCCTACCTGCGCTATAGGTTGAGTACAGATGCACTCATCATGCGAAAATTCAACCTGCTCAATACTCCACTTATTGCGTGATCTATAACGTGGTGTGTTATATTTGGTGCCACTTTTATGGAAAAACATTCCTTATCACCAGATGAAAGGATAATTCGCCATAAATAATTCATACAAAAAGCACATGTTTGGTGAAATCCTGCTTTTACAAGCCCAATTATTAGCAAAACAAGTAGCTCGCAAACTACTTCACCGCACTCAGCAATATCGCAGTCAACTGTGGCACTGCAGGCGATGAGTATGCGGTAGAACAGCTTTCCCTCGGGCGTAACATCAAGTCGTTTGTACTCCTGGAGTGCAACCACGTCACCAATCTGTTGTTATTACGTCACTGCTACATTACCGATATGTGAATTCTTCGTAAACTTGAAATAGGTAAGCCGCAGTCACCAATCAATTCTCTTTAGTTCAGATGCATCATTGTTAACATCCTAAGCATTATTTTCACCAGATATAATAATTTTAATTTAAAACTACTTTTTCGCGCATATCTCTAATTTAATCTGCTGCTGCGTGCTATATAGACCTTCGTAATTATTTTATCTGGTAATATCGGTATGCAATCAAGGAATTTTTTTATGTTTGATGGTAACGCACTTTTGTCCTGGTGTTCAATATCTTTACCCCACATAAGCGGTCGTGGGGAGGGGGAGGGAGGCAGATTATTAAGTGAGAAAAAATACTAAAAATTGTGAGGGGGACAACATTGCTATTGCACGTGGCCTGGTTTATTGGTGACACATGGGAGAGCCATTTACTCGCAGTGGGCGCAGTAAGGCTGATGATGAAAGGCATCAACGCCTAGCTGTTTCTGAAATGTGTTATTTATAACACTGTACTACGCACCTCATCCCATAAAAGCTGTTTGATGTTTTCAAAATAAAATAAGAAACAAAGCTTGCGGGGGAAGTTTTGCTAACGTCTATACGTTCATTATATTTCGCAGGAACGACTCTATAGATGTCGCAAAGAGCGAATACGCACGCAACACAAGACGTATATTAGACTCCAACAAGAATTCTCCAAGCAATACGTTGTACCATTGTTTACGGAAGGGAGCGCTTATTATTTACGCATTAGAAGGGCGAACGCAGCCTCCACAAATTTACTAACGCCACCACGCAGCTATGGCGCAGTTGTGAACACTGTGTGAGTAAAGTAAACGAGAAGGAAGTTGTAGCGGCGTACTTCAACTTTCCCCGTAGTGATTCCTGAGTTTACGTGCAAATCTTCTGACGCGCCGCTCGAGACACAGCAAAACAAACAGCTCGCGTGAGTTAATGCGGTGGCCTAGAAAAGCATTGTGCGCCACCATTACACGCTCATCGCCCTTTGGGGCAAGATGCCGGAGAAGGTCAGAGCTTGCTGTGTCCAGATGAGGCACTAAAGAGGGTATGTATACCCACATACGGCACACATCAACCTCGCATGCGCTCTCTTTCACGCCAGCGCGATAAAGCAGCTCGCTTTCACGCCGCGTTGAACGGCCACGAAAGGGTCTCGCTTTCGGCTAGCGAGCGATTGCGCCCATCTTCTCGATCCAGCACGAAGACTCAAGCCGACGAGGCCTTTCTTTTATTCTACCCGCGGGGTGTTATTTTTAAAATCGCCGCATAAGGCCGTACACGGGAAGCAGGGTGATACATATCTTGGGAATGCAGCGTTGTCCTCCAGGGTAGAGTGGCTATCTGGAGTGTCTTTAAGAAAGGTCACCAAATTGCCGCTTGTCACAGAGAGTAGGCGAAGCTAGAGAACATGTTCACGAGGGAAAAAAAAATCACATATTATACACGGACTGAATGAAGATGAGTGGGGCGAAGCGTCCATCAGTCCATCCGCGCTTCCGTCTCCCCGTTTGTTTTTGCTTCCGTCCGTTCATGCGTCTATTCATGCGTCCGTCCGGGCAACCGTCCGTACGTCTGCGCATCTGTTAGTTTTTCCGTACATTCATTCGTCTCCTTGTCTGTCTGTCCGTCCGTCTAGTGAACACTCCAAGTACCGCCATCTCGCATCTTTTCATCATATATTTATCATATAAAAGTACCGCCATCCTGCACATATTCCAAAGACTAAACGAGAGATAGCTGCCTACTACTACTACTACTACTACTACTACTACATACATACATACATACATACATACATACATACATACATACATACATACATACATACATACATACATACATACATACATACATACATACATACATACATACATACATACATACATACATACATACTTACATACATACATACATACATACATACATACATACATACATACATACATACATACATACATACATACATACATACATACATACATACGGCGGTGCAGGAGACGACGCAGATATCTCCATACAAATTGGTCTACGGAAGGAGCCCGGCAACGACGCTCGACGCCATGTTACCCAACGTCACCGACGAAGAAAACCTCGATGTGAGCGAGTACCTTCAACGCGCCGAAGAAGCTCGACAACTTGCGCGTCTCCGTATCAAGAATCAACAGACGACCGACAGCCAACGTTACAACCTTCGACGACGTTTCGTGGAATACCAGCCCGGTGAACGTGTTTGGGTGTGGACGCCGGTACGCCGACGTGGACTAAGTGAAAAGCTTCTGCGACGGTACTTCGGACCGTACAGGGTGGTTCGACGTCTCGGCCCACTTGATTACGAGGTTGTCCCCGACGGCATCACGAACTCTCAACAACGCCGATCGCGACCTGAAGTCGTCCATGTCGCGCGCCTCAAGCCGTTTCATACGCGTTAACAAACTGAACCAGTGTTTTTTTGTATTATTGTTGTATCGGAATTTTTTCATTGTACTTTCTTGCATTATTATTGTACTTTCATCTTTAGTTAAAGCATCGGGACGATGCCTTTTTTCAGAGGGGGGCAATGCCACGTTCCATTTCCCAAGTTTTTGTTATCGTCCCAAAACACCACACGATTCTCAGCGCAAACCGCGCCTGCAGTTTTCTAGAAGGTTCCGGACTGTAGTAGATCATTTCGATAAGATCACGCCCACTGTGCGAACGGTACAGATTGTTCTGGAAGCTACGCCACCGCCAGCGATAACGCTAGAACATTCGACGGCAAGAGTATAAATGCCGACGCGCTTCGCCGCTTGTCAGTTGTTGATCGAAGGCCGACGCTCCGTTCGCCGCTATCAGTCCGAGACTGCTATCTGTGCGAGACTACTGCTGTAATTGGACTTTCCGTTCACCGGGCACAGGTTCGCCCAAATAAACAGTTAAATTCCAACACGACGTTTCCTGTCTTCGGCCACGTCACGACCCCGTGACGCAGATATCTCCATACAAATTGGTCTACGGAAAGAGCCCGGCAACGACGCTCGACGCCATGTTACCCAACGTCACCGACGAAGAAAACCTCGATGTGAGCGAGTACCTTCAACGCGCCGAAGAAGCTCGACAACTTGCGCACCTCCACCAGATGTCACGGGGTCGTGACGTGGCCGAAGACAGGAGACGTCGTGTTGGAATTTAACTGTTTATTTGGGCGAACCTGTGCCCGGTAAACGGAAAGTCCAATTACAGCAGTAGTCTCGCACAGATAGCAGTCTCGGACTGATAGCGGCGAACGGAGCGTCGGCCTTCGATCAACAACTGACAAGCGGCGAAGCGCGTCGGCATTTATACTCTTGCCGTCGAATGTTCTAGCGTTATCGCTGGCGGTGGCGTAGCTTCCAGAACAATCTGTACCGTTCGCACAGTGGGCGTGATCTTATCGAAATGATCTACTACAGTCCGGAACCTTCTAGAAAACTGCAGGCGCGGTTTGCGCTGAGAATCGTGTGGTGTTTTGGGACGATAACAAAAACTTGGGAAATGGAACGTGGCAATACATACATACATACATACATACATACATACATACATACATACATACATACATACATACATACATACATACATACATACATACATACATACATACATACATACATACATACATACATACATACATACATACATACATACATACATACATACATACATCGCGGACGCATGACCCACGGCATCAAAGCTTCACCCCTAAATGAAAAAAAATGCGCCAGACGTCGAAATCGCGATGAGTCCTTACAACTACGCGGTAAAAAAAGGGACGAAAAAAGACAGCCCACACAAGATTACTATAGTACACATAGAGCTACCTAAAATTACCTAGAGGAGTCACTGGCACTGCAATCGTTCAGCGAATATGGGAATTATGGGTGTGACATGGATTTGCATAGTCCTCGTGCTTGCGGGCGGCAAACGCACTTGTGGCTAAGTTCATTGCAGTGTTTTGGTTTTGTTTCCAAAGAAAAAACAAACCGTTTTTCATTTCATGCTCCAGTTTGAAGTGGTAAGCCTGAAAGATTAAGGTATTAAAGCGCAAGTGATATAGTATTGAATAAACTATTGCCGATTCTTGTTTTGTGACAAAGCAGCTTCAAGCCACGCGAAGCCAAAAAGGACGTAAAGTACGAACACTAGGCAAATCCATGTCATACCCTGAATTCTCATGCTCGTTGAAGCACTATGCGGTGCAGCTCCCATAGACACTATCGCCAGGGTTCCCTCTAGTGTATATTTAGAAAACTCTAGATTGTTACACATTTCTTACACAATGTGCTATACAATATATTCAATCTAATACTCAAAGTGTACGCCACTGCGTGCGCATGTGTTGGTTAGGGTCGCTGTATTGATCAATGGTCCTTTCAGGCAGTGTACAGAGCCAGAGTCGCTTGGCTGAGATAATTATTATAAAATGGCAGCGAGGGCATTGACTGAAGAGGCGAGCGGTGGGATCGTTTTAACGTCTTGACGTCAGCAGATAGTATAGTATATATAGTTGTGAAATACGGCAGCGTTGCTTTCGCGACACTATTTGCATCATCCCGCATGGCTGCACTGTTTCTTATTCTCAATTTTACTGCAAATTAGACATGAGAGTGACACCGGGAGCAACAATTTGTAGTTTGCTTGCCCGTATTATCAGGTCTTACGGCTTATTTAAGCACTGAGCTTCCAAACAAAGGAAAGCACGGACAGTGTCCACAGCAAAAGCGCAGAAAATTTGGTGTTCTAACAGACAACACAACACGGCATCCTGTGAGTGACGTCATCATGTTGGTGGCACCACAGTATGTCCTTGAGGCCAATAATATACCAACTGCCCGTCCATGTCCGAACAACTGTTCGTCTATTAATTCAATGTGAAATAAAAATGTGAGAATAAGGCTTCGAATTATTTAATGGAAAGCGCCAAAGCGGTGAGAGAAGATACACAGAGGAAAATAGAAGCACGTACAAAGAACGGACGGAAAGACGTTAATAAAGGAGTGGGACCTTACTATGCTCTGCTTTCTCGTTAGTGCACATTGATAATTAAGCACACAGTAGATTGAGATTTGCCCCTCTTCTTATTTTATAAGACACCCATGAGGGAGACAGAATTTTTCTTTAAGATTTCATTGAGTTGAAGTGTGAGGAACCAATTTGGCGAAGTGATAGTGATACACTATAGTTGCTGGCGTTTTGTTGCGCCGCTGAAAATTCTCCCTTCAGATGACGGCGCGGCGTCCATCAAATTAATGATCTAAATGTTTTCTGCTGCTGGCAGTGGTGATATTAACTATGAAACATGGCGTGTACATACGTACAGGCATTCAGTTGAGTACAAACACCTGGTGGCAAGATTTGATTGATATGTGGGGTTTAACATCCCGAAAACCACCATATTATTACAAGAGACTAGTAGTGGAGAGGTCATTAAATTTTGACCACTTGGGGTTCTTTAACGTGCACCCAAATCTCAGCACACGGTTTGACAACATTTTCGCCATCATCGAAAATGCAGCCGCAGCAGACGGTATTTGATCCCGTGATCTGCGGGTCAGCAGACCACCACGGCGCGGTTAGTGGCAAGATAATGAGCGGTATTAGGAACCACGCAGTAACATTAACTGCGGTAATAAGATGGAAATTTGGGAACACATAACAGGATAAGAAATAATAGATTCAAGGAACAGGAAAACAATGCGAGAGGATGATCTCGTGAAGAGAGCTACTTTTGAGCATATTTTTTTTTTCTGGTGACTACAACGCCGATATTTCGGCCTTATTTTTTTTTACATCCTGCCGTCAAACATTTAGCTACGACAGGACAAGAAAAAAGAAAAAAATTACAAACACAGTAAATCTGATAAATATCAGCAATAAATTTGTATGACGGCCCTTCACGTACATAGTCGCAAAAATCACCTGGCCCAATACTGTACGCGAAGAAAAAAAAAAGGAGCTCAAAATATGCCTGAGAGAGGGGGATAAATATTTTAACTACGTCTTCCATGCTCTTGTAGTAAAGGAGGCGAGGAATCGCACCGCTGAACTTAGTGAACAGCTCAAAGAAAGCAGCGGTAATGGCAAAACTAAAGTAAGAATTGTAAAGCTGCACTTTGCCATTTTCTGTCAAGCGCTCAGCGCTGACATACTCGACGCCTTTCGCAATACATTTCAATCACGGTGTAGTCTATTCCCCCGGTTACCTGCGTGCAGTTTCGAAAGCTGACGGCATAATAAATACATCGGCAACGTGACACAGGTTGATTGCACGCGGAACAGTCGGATACATAAACTCTGCCCACAACAGGCGTCTCGTGGCCTATCGCCGGTTGTGGAGCCGCAACTCGGCTCTCGATGCGCATTATTGAGTTCGTGATTGCGATTTTGAGAGGTAGAGGCGCGTAGCAAGCGCACGCACGTCACTCACGACCCATCGTGGCGGAGTCGGCCTCTCCTTCCGACAGCCGACACGTGTGGGTGCCACAGTAATTGAATGTGAGGCTTTTTTGCGTGTTTTTGCACGTTCTCGATACACGCTTGCGTGCCGCGAGGACAGCGTGAGTTCGCCGCTCTCGCCGATGTGTCAGATTAAGGGCAACTCGTAACGCGTATGGGGAAGAGTGATCCGGAGAGGTCATTTCTCCGCCTCGCCGCTTAAAGGAACAAATCAGGCGCCTGTATTTCCTTTCTCCGACTTCGGTTATTCTCACTCCGCGCGAAGTTCCTTCGACAGCAGCAAACTGAACTTCTGGATTCGGATTTGTTTACGCAAGTTTCACACATCGCAAGACATGGCGCTATTCATTATTGGGATACGTGCCGTGTCACACAACACGACGTGTATTTATAGCCACGGCCGCTGATTTAGCAAAACGTGTTTAACGGTTTTGAGTTCTTTGTACTCCACTATGGGAGAGCAGAAAAAGCCGTCTCGGAACGTTACGGACACAACCTGTGTTTAGAAAAATGTTTAACAACTAAGAGCACTGGGTATTCCACTATGAGGCTTGTCCCGAAATCGGTGGTAAGCCTAGCTGATTTATAAACACGTGTGTTTAGAAAAAGTGTTGAACGATTTTGAGTACTGCGTACTCAGCAATGGGAGAGCAGTCAGCCGTCCCGATACTACGACGACTTACACCGGACCAGTGCACCTCCAGCGTCACCTTCTATAAAGTCAAATATGCAAGGCTGCGCCTGGCTTTTGTAATTCTAAAAAAAAAAAACGTATGTGCTTAATCTGGTTAGATTGCGGGGTTTTACTGTCTACCCAAGTAGCTTTACATTTAAGCTGCACATGAAAATGTGCTGCAAATGACAAATTGACTTCCCGTTTCATCCTTTAAGCATACGAGTGCAAGATCGTACAAGTGCCGTGGAACTGGTGGCGTTTACAAGTAGGCTACGAATGAACAAGGAGCGTCGAACAACATGTCGGCTAATATTTGAAAGGAGGCCTTTTGCATACTCCAAATGGAGTTAGAATGTCTTGCAGGGAGTTGTGCACCAGGATTCGAGAGTCGTATTCATACAAGGCGCTCTCCTCTTCTTGCTGCCTTAGAAATTTTCCAGCAGTTGGCTTCCAGCCACTACGAAATCACCATTAGGTGCATGGTCAAAAAAGGAAGACAAATATTCCCATGCATGCCTATTCAGTTAGACAAAAACAAAACAAGAAAATGGTCAACGTTGCACTAAACCAAGCAATGCTTGAAGCAGTAAGATTCTGAAGACTGGTTTGCTTACCTGTTAGTTGTTTGCAGGCTTTACCTATATATGTGATGATTTCTTTCTTCTTCTATCTTCTCTACGTTTTTTTTATGCTGTCTATATTCTTTCGTCTCTGAACCCCCCCTTTTTTAACCTCTCATTCTCCCTCGCTTGCTCCTTTTTCTTATTATTTCCTCTTTGCACCTCTCAACATTTTTTTTTTCTTGGTCTTACTTTGATTTCCTCTCGTTCTCTTCATTTCATCACAGGTTGCGTGTAGACGTGTTCGCCATAACGATGCGAAACGAGTACGCCTTTTTGAATGCTTCACTGAGCCAAATGCAGAGCAACAGCGTCGCATCAGAGCTACAAATTTGCGATGGTAGCTCTGGTTTGAGCGAAGAATCATGTTCATATAGGTGGCATCGTTGGCCCCGCCGCGGTGGTCTAGTGGCTAAGGTACTCGGATGCTGACCCGCAGGTCGCGGGTTCGATTCCCGGCTGCAGCGGCTGCATTTCCGATGGAGGCGGAAATGTTGGAGGCCCGTGTGCTCAGATTTGGGCGCACGTTAAAGAACCCCAGGTGGTCGAAATTTCCGGAGCCTTCCACTACGGCGTCTCTCATAATCATATGCTGGTTTTGGGACGTTAAACCCCACAAATCAATCAATCAGGTGGCACCATTGGAAGCTCGAACACGTCCTGCGCAGCTGCGCTCGCTATGACATCCTTTGATTCCCGCTCCAGATGGTATTGGACAAACTGGACTACAGACCATTTTCTGTGACGCGGATTCTATGACCCTGAGCGTGTGCTTCGAGAGCACAGCAATTGATTGATTGATATGTAGAATTTAACGTCACAAAACCACCACATGATTATTAGAGACGCCGTAGCGGAGGGCTCCAGAAATTTCGACCACCTGGGGTTCTTTAACGTACACCCAAATCTGAGCACACGGGCCAACAACATTTCCGCCTCCATCGAAAATGCAACCGCCGCAGCCGGGATTTGATCCCGTGACCTGCGGGTCAGCAGTCGAATACCTTAGCCACTAGACCACCGCGGCGGGGCGAGAGCACAGAAAGCAACTAATGCTCTACTGAAGTGCCTGAACCCGACGAATTTGAGAGACCGTCTGTTTACTGCACGCGCTCCCTCAAGTGTGCCCTCGATTCTTTGTATCTCTCTTTCCTTCTCTTTACCTGCCAGCCATCCCACCCCCTTTATCACTTCCACCAGTGCAGGGTAGTAAACCCGATGTGTGCCTGCCTAACCTTCCTGCCTTTTCTCGCTCCTCTCTCTCTCTCTTTCTTCTTTCTCGTGAATTTCTCACTCCTCTTCTCTCTTTCCCATCCTTTGTATGCCAAACATTGCTCACTCTCCTCCTCCTTTTTCTCCTCCTCACCACCACATATCTCCTTCTCAAGCTCACTTTTCCTTTCCCATGCCCTGGTTACACTATGATCCACTGCTGTGCCTGGATAACCAAGTGGTTAAGACACTCGCCTTCCGATACTGGGTACGCGGGTTCGAATTCCGCCTCCTAAAGAACAATTTTTTTTCACAAAAAAGATTATTTATCTTTCTCTATATAAATTTTTCTGTTTCTTTCATTAACTCTTTCCGTTCTCTCGCCCATCGGGGTTATCACAGGCCACGTCGGAGTAATAGGTGCACGTCTTCTGGCAGCGAAGAAAAATGAATTTTATCGTCCCCCAGGTTCATCACTAGATCAGTTCACAGTACTCAGTAGTTTTATACAACAAAAAGGCTTTCTTCAGGTAACCTGATTTCATGGCCATCGCTCTCCACTTTGGGCACCGATGAATCAATTTGTAGAAAGGTGATAAATTTTTCACTAAACTTAGGTCTTAAACAAGTTGTCACTGATGCCACAAGGGGCAATGTTATACTGGACTGCGTTTTTCTCAGTGCTTTACTGTATACAAGGGGGTTTACAGCTCAGGTCATTAATGGTATTTCTGATCATAAAGGTGTACTAATCTCTCTTAATTGCACAGTTCCGAAACGCCGCTATGAATATACAACTTTTCGCGATTATAGCCTGGCTGACGATGTGTCTATAATTGACACCTTAAGCAGCGAGTTTGACATTTTTAAAGAACTTAGCTATACTGGTGATGTCAACAGTTTAGTGTCTTATTTTGAAAACCTTGTTATAGAGTGTATTGAAACACATGTACCACTAAAACTAAAAAGAAAAATACTGAACTTCCATGGATAACGAGGAAATACTGCATTTAAAGCGTCGACTATCAAGACTAAGTCATGCAAGTTGTAATGGCAATGCCCTGCGTAGAGCTGAATTCAGTACAGTGAAGGAGGAACTTCGTAGGAAAATAAATGCTGCTAAAGACTTCTTTTTCTCGTTTACCTTGCCAAATATGGTTAAGAATAATCCCCGAAAATTTTGGAGCTCAATCTCGCCAAAGGAATGGTCTACTAGTACATTCGTCCTTAATGAAACTCCTGCTAGCCAGCCGCAGGTCATTGCCAATGCATTTAACGAATACTTTACGTTGTCTTTGCTCAGGATAATCACGAAATTTCTTCTTGCACTCCACTTCATGCCTCGCTTGTTTCTATTGGTGATGTCTCTGTGTCGCCAGAAGGTGTTTTAAATTTGATTTTAAATGTTGATTCAAAAAAGTCGTCTAGCCCAGACAATGTTAATAATATTTTTCGTCATCGCTATTCTCTATGGACAAGCCAATACCTGTCAGTAATTTTCAACAAATCATTATCAACATCAACTGTTCCATCATCGTGAAAAATTGCACAAGTCCTTCCACTCCACAAATCAGGCAGTAGGCAATCTGTATTAAATTACAGGCCTATATCATTAACCTCTCACTCATGCAAACTACTGGAATATATTGTCTTCAAACACATCATCAATTTTCTCGAAACTAACAATATTCTGTCCAATGCACAACATGGTTTACGGCGTGGATTTAGTACCATAACTCCGCTGAAGGAATTCACTCATGACATATCTGTAGCTCTTGACTTAGGTCTTCAGGTGGACGCATTATTCATAGACTTTTCTGAAGCCTTCGATACTGTCATTCATTCAAAACTTCTATATAAACTCAATCTTTTACTAAAAAACCAATCGCTTGTTCAGTGGATTAGAAGTTTCCTTTCAAGTCGTAGCCAATACGAATCATTTAACACCTTTCATTCATCTAAAGCACGTGTATCTTCCGGAGTGCCCCAGGGATCCGTGCTAGGGCCATCACTTTTTCTGTTATATATAAATGACCTACCCGACACAGTTTCCACTAAAATTCGTCTTTACGCTGACGACTGCGTTTTATATCACGTAATAAATTCACCTGATGATCATCATACACTCCATACATCGTTCTTAAACTTTTGCAGGTGGTGCCAAAATTGGCAGATGAGCATTAATTTTCAAAAGACAGATGCTATGTGTTTCAGTAGACAGAAAACCCAATCTGTGTTTGATTATTCTTTTAATAACTATGTAGTGCAGCGGGTCTCACAATATAAGTACCTTGGTCTCCTTTTCACTACTAACTTATCTTGGTCTAGTCACATCGATACAACATGCAACAAGGCTCTGAAGAAACTTGAATACCCTAACCACTCACTACGTTTAGCCCCAAGGGAAACAAAACTGCTTACATACAAAACCCTCGTACGACCGATCCTTGAGTATGGAGCCACTGTATGGTACCCTTATAAAATCACTGACATAAAACGCGTTGAATCCATCCAGAAAAAAGCTATTCGATTCATTTACAGACGCTATGATCGTAATTTTTCACCATCATGCCATCTAGCGCAGCTTGGTCTATCAACACTTTCTAAAAGACGAGTCATCGAGTCTCTGAAACTTTTTCACCGTATTATTCACCACACAACAACTACATAACGCCTGCCAAACCGTCATCCACCAGAAACAACCACGCACTTAATGTATCTGTGTTTCATCCTCGAACTGATTTCTTCAAATACACCTTTTTTCCTTGATGTATTGAAATGTGGAACCTCATACCAGGTCACATTCGGTCTTTGCAGAAAGATGAATTTTTGAAAGCATTAAAAGACGATGTGCTGTATACCTTTCATTGTTTGTATAACTATGTTTGTAAAATTTTTTTTGTATTTCTCTGATCTGCCAATGTACTTGTGTATTCAGCTGTTTTGTTTTGTACCTTTTTATTATTTCTTGCTGTGTACCCACTCCTAAATAAAATAAATAAAAATAAATAAATAAATAAATAAATAAATAAATAAATAAGTTGTATGTAGAGAGCGCGTGCCGGTTCAGGACAATGGTCGTTTCGGTTTTCGGTTAACAAATTATGCCGATGTTAAACAGCAGTGATGTTTTGTACGTGTTATGCGTTATGTACGGCTACGAAACCTTTAAAAAAATGAAAATAGCACGTTTCTATCATCTTCGAATTGAAATGGTACAGGAAAGAGAAATAGGTATTGTTCAACGAGTTGCATTACAAACAGGCGCAATTCGCTTTTACGAACATTACTTAAACAGCACTGGTGCATCGCTCGCAATACGATTTACCAGATTTCTCAAGCATTTGCTACAAGGCATTTACTGTGACTTCTTATAGATATTCATTCGCCTCGGTGGTAGAGTGGTTTGGTGGCCCGGCCGCCAACATCCAAGTCGTATGTTCCATGACTACTGGTTTGGTCACGTTTTGACAGAGATAAAATACTAGAGGCCCGTGCAGACTGCGCGTTGTCAAAGGACGTTAAAGAACACCATATGACCATGAGTTCCGAAGCCCCAACCACCTACGGAGTGCCCCATTCTTTATCACATGGTAGTTCTCACGCATAGAAATCCACGTGCTCTTATTTCTCAAGCATTTCTGCCTTAACCGGCCTTATCAGCGGCCCTTAAAGACATACGAATACGGACAAGTGACGTTTTTTGTACGTTGTATTCGGCTCGTGCACTGGCGTTGGCGCGCCACGTAGTACTCAATCATCCTTGGTAGTAAGTACTACAGCCACTTCTGGAGCCTCTTGGTTATGGTTAAAACATTCCACCCATGCTCTAAGCAAATGCGCGGCTGATTTGGGCGTTTTACTCAGGGCAGAAGAAGAATTTCGTATTAGAAGCTATACGTTTTGTAGCCCCGCCGTGGTGGTCTAGTGGCTAAGGTAC
Source organism: Rhipicephalus annulatus (assembly GCA_013436015.1). Taxonomy (NCBI): domain Eukaryota; kingdom Metazoa; phylum Arthropoda; class Arachnida; order Ixodida; family Ixodidae; genus Rhipicephalus; species Rhipicephalus annulatus. The sequence continues at coordinate 222,129 of WOVY01001604.1, forward strand.
TCGGCTGCTGACACGCAGGTCGCGGGATCGAATCCCGGCTGCGGCGGCTGCATTTCTGATGGAGGCGGAAATGTTGTAGGCCCGTGTGCTCAGATTTGGGTGCACGTTAAAGAACCCCAGGTGGTCGAAATTTCCGGAGCCCTCCACTGCGGCGTCTCTCATAATCATATGGTGGTTTTGGGACGTTAAACGCCACATATCATGCTTATGCGCAAATGTTCGACTACTGATATAAAAGTTATGCCTGGAGTGAAAAAAAAGCAAGCCTAATAAACCACGTATCAATTTCTTGTGCCTTTTTTATTCTTTTTATTTTAGTATAAACTCCATCTACATTATGGGTTTATGAATTGCGAGGTGGCGAAGAGAGCTTTTTTTCTTACCGTTTAATGCTTAGTTACAACTCTTTCCTATGTTGTCTTTCTCTCTGACAATACTTCAAAGCGGGTTTAACAAAGCAACGAAATCCTGCAGAGAGCCATGTCCCTGTAACAGCTGTAGAAGAACGCCGGTTAAGACAAGTTCCTGAGAAGAGCACCAGTGATTCCACGCTTGATCACAATATAATAATTTGTGACTTCTACAGAAGAACAAAGAGGTGCCGTTTCATATGCATACGTAACATGAGCGTCCATGGTTCCTCTGTAAGGCGATAGCCTTAGATGCCACATAGAGCGCGGAAAGTCCGGTCGATCTCAACGAGAGTGATGCGTAAGATCGCCACATCAGCACGTCTCCACACGACGCCATCATGCAGCCACTGATCACCAAAATCTGTGGGGCGAACGTGACGTCACGTGATATCACGAAATAACGTCACATATTACTGTCGCTTGGAAAAAGGTGTGTGAATCTCGGAGGCGTTGCGAAAGCGAGAGAGGTGCAGAAATCTTCCGATGCCTCTGATCATGGAGACCACGCAGAAACACATTGGATGAAGAAAGTTTACGCAAAGTATGGAGGGAGAGGGTTTAATGCAATCGACAGAGAAGAAGAAGAAGAAGAAGAAGAAGAAGAAGAAGAAGAAGAAGAAGAAGAAGGCTTTGGCCTACGATCTGTTTTAGCCCTTTCATACGGCGCCTATAGTCTATTTGAAGGAGATCATTCAAATTGCTAAATTGGTGTGTTCAAGTAACTCATTCCAATAAAGCTGTAATTAAATATCTCTTTATTGGGAAGTCATTGATGCTTACTAATTGCATAAACGAAATCAAACCTCTGGCTAGGAATATAGTGTGAACTCATTTTAGTTATGTTAGTCTTGAGCAATGAAAAATTCTGCTTTTCCCATAGCTTTCAGCAAGCGGCACGTCACACGACTCATCGAACGTGGTAGTGCCTCCAGAAAATTGTATCGGTACACTGCAAAACGAAATCAAAGGAAGTCAAATTTATTGTGCGAGACGTTCAATTAATTCAAAGTACGATTTGTCTTGCTCTTTCCTGGCCACTACTTCAGATGCAAATATAAAAAAAAACGAGTGCTATGCGAAATTGTGAGCATGGCATTCCAAAGGGCCAGGCAAATGGAAGGGGAACTATGCGACCTTTGGTTTGGCATGAACCGAAGTGGTGAAAACACCGCGGTCGGGGTGAAGATGGATAAATGGAAATAAAGCGCCTCGTTATCCCGCGACGGACGCTGTAGTGGGCATGCTCGGAACAGTGCCTTCTCAGCCGGCCATCTTCCGCCTGCGAGACGGCCGGGCGACCCAGATATCAAAGCAACCTCGACGGGGCCCTGATAAGCGCCCTCCATGCGGCGATGCGCGGCATATAGTAGCGTCGACATAGCGGGATTCATCTCGAGCGCATTGCGCAACGTTCCGGCATGGCTCGAACTGCAAATTCTCCCTGCCCAACTTTTTTTTTTTTTAGCACAGCGGCAGCGGGTGGTCCCGCTTCCTCAGGGCGTTGCGGCATCCGTTGATCTTAGCGTCGGTGCCTGCTCGGATGGTGCGATCATGCAGCCACTGTCAGGCACCATCCAAGCCGTCGACGTGAACACAGCGAAGGATGGAGCGGAGAAAGGCTAAAGGCGCCGTGACGTGGTTCGTCTGAAGCTGACGGGAGGATGCCGCGAAATGGGACTATATTCGCCATGAATTACAGCGCGGGAAAGAAAGAAAGAAAGAAAGAAAGAAAGAAAGAAAGAAAGAAAGAAAGAAAGAAAGAAAGACAGAAAGAAAGAAAGAAGAAAGAAAGAAAGAAAGAAAGAAAGAAAGAAAGAAAGAAAGAAAGAAAGAAAGAAAGGGGACATAGTCGAGGTGCCAAATGGAAAATGCGGAACGCGCAGAGAGACAGGCGCTCGAAAATCTTAAAGTAAAAAAAAAAAGTTCCGCTGGCAAAAGTTAGGTCAACCGGAAGAACAAGCCAGTGAACGCACTCACGCAGGGCAGGTAGAGTGATTGTTCGCCGAGTAAAATATAAATTGACCTCTCCCTCACCAACCGACTTCTCTCCAGCTCACTCTCTTTGCTCTTCATCGCTTTCCCGCCATTCCTGAACCAGCGCGATGCAAATGTACTCGCGTCATACGGCAGATTGAAAAAAAAGAAAAGAAAAAAAGGATCAAAAGATCTGCGCAAACCAGCAGGTGGTACGTCCCGCGAGCCGAGTGTAGTATGAGAAGGAACAGTTGCGGGCTTCTGCACGGAAGCAGAACCTGACTTTGGTCCCAATCTACATAGCCCCGAAAACATGCCGAATTTTGAAAAAACCTGGGGCACACGCTACGTGAAAAAAGTCAGGTGTACATGGTCATTCACGCTGAAGTGCTGTCATTTTCAGACTCTTGTTTCTGCCTTTTTTGTTCTTTCTTCTTTCCTCCGAAAGGGGGTAAAATGCGCTGACACTCGAATGAGTCTTGAGAAGGGCCGTTTTTTTGTCCGAACGGGAAACCAGGCTTCCGGATACAGGCACGACCGCCAGCTGATTGTCTCTCGCTTTGTGCGCCCGCTTTGTCCGCCTGTCGGCACGACGGTGTACCGTAAACCCAGCGACAAATCACTTGCTCATTTTCAAAAACCCCTTCCTTCTTCAAGTATACGAGGGTATACATGTTTTCTTGTTTTTTTATATATATAGCGAAACTGTGGGTCGTTTCCCGTGGCATACCTTTACTACTTACGGCATGGTTCTAAGAAAGTCGTTCGGGGGTGGATATGGCAGCGTATTTGAAGAGAAGAGGCCGTGAGCACTGCAGACGTTCATAAACGAACGAATTGAAGGAAACAAATTATAAAGGATAGAAGACCAATCAGGGCATTATTTTCTAAACCAGCCTAGACCGTCAGCTTTTGGCTGAAGAAGTCCGTCGCCGATTAGCTGCGATGGCCTGCTACCGATAGAAAGGCCTCTGGTTACTATACCGGAAGACCCTTGTTTAGAATAGAAGAAGAAATGGTTATTATGAGTTCCTATTAAGGGCTGCGCGGCACTCGCCCAAAAGAACAACAACAAAAAAAACGACGAAGTACGGAAGAAGTGCAGACGACATGCGATGTTGTAATTAACGCATGTCGTGCACTCTTGTTTCATAATTTGTTTTTCTTCTGTACACAGCCTTCGGTATGTCCTTCGCTCACGTCAAATGCATAATAAAGCCTTTTACTACAAAATTCTTTTGAAAAAAAAAGATAACATTCATCAATATTGCAGTAATAGGACTACCACAGAACAGTAGCAGGCGCTTTTTGAAATTATATGAAAGATGCTGAGAAGAAAATAGATTACCATCAGGGTGAGAACATGCCGAGGTAATCATGCTTGTTATAACGAACAAGCCAACCAACGTTCAGAACCTGTGGCTTATATCCCTCACCGCGTGTGTCAGAAAACGTTATCACACGATCGAACAACAAGGAGTGCAAACACGTTGCGAGCACCACGTTTGGATTTAGAGCTCACCTGTTTATGGAAGGTGTGTTAGGTGATATCGACTGAACATTCGTAGAGGGAGTTGGACACGCATATATCAGCTGAACCACCATCGCACTAGACGTTATGAAATCGTTACAGGACAGAAAAAAGTAAGCTTAAACATGACAATAAAAATTAGAAGAAAGTAACGGTAAAAATTACGACAGAAATATTGCAATACATGGTGCATTTTCATCATTATTATTTCCGTGTCACACAAGTATCAAATCCCAGCTCTGTGTTTATTACCATGTGTTTTGTCACGCTGCCAATAACGGGCTCGGGGCTCCCCTTCCGCACCACCACACTCATATTTTGATATGAGAAATAATGAGTTATCGAATTTCTTCGCGAGCTTGGGGACTCTCATGCTGTGGGTTTTCCTTGCTTAATGTGCGTATAACGTCATGGGTTACTCTTGTAATGTGCAGCATGTCATTCGTATTTTGCTGGACAAGCATCTGCAGTACCTACAAGACAATGCCTCTTTGGCTCACTCTAGAAATAGAATATTCGTGAAATGCATCGACAGCGTGTTTTTTATTATTTTCACTTGCGTTGAGTAACTTACCACGTCCTCTGCTAAGCAATCAGAGTAGCAAACATTTACTGACAAATAGCTCTTTTCACCAGAAAGAGATGAAAATTGCGTCGTGTGCGCTTATTGTACCTGGATCATTTTTTTGAAATCGAAACAATAGATAGGTTTTCGCTAATAGCTGCCGTATTGATAATGAGAGTGTGATTGAAACGCGTGCATTGATTTGACTGATACAACTATTCCTATGCCTTCTTGCTCTTTTCTGTTGTTTTTCAGTGCTATGAGAGGATGACAGAAGTGGCCAGGTATGGATAGACGTCGCAAATGTCGTGAGTACAATTTACCACATCTTCTTCTTCAAAGTGTCAAAACCAAGATGTACGTAGCACAATATTCGGCTCAAGCATTTTTTCTTGCGACATATTGCGCACTCTGCCGCAGAGAGTCCTCTCCAGACCGGAGAGGACTCTCTCCGGTCTGGAGAGAGTCCTGGAGAAAGAACTATTTCACTTGACCGAAGAAAGGAAGGGTCATCATACCCATCAGGCATTGTCTCGGCTAGACCTTTTCGCCATTTTTTCACTAATCTCCAGCGTGCAATAACCTTCTCTGCCGAGACAAATTGTCGCTGGCCTGTGGTCCGAACATCGTTTTCCCGGGCCGAACCAGGACAGCCTAGTCAAGCACGTGCGCAGGCCAGACTAAAAGATGAGCGCTTTCTCGGCCGGGTGAAACACGATGCATTCCACAAAAAAAAATTACTTTAAAAACTACTGAGCGCGTAGCACACGGATCTAGAGCAGCGAACGCGCAGTCAAGCGCTCCTTCGAAGCACTCTTTTCGCGGCGGCTGGTTAACTCACGCGATCGCCGAAATAGAAGCCGAGAGAGAGAGAAGGCCCATGGCAAGAACAAAACGGGATGATGTAACAATACAAACGCGCGTGCATGTAAGCGGCCAAGCCGCCATTCGGAGCCCTGGAAAGGAAAAACCAACGCGGCGGCTTTCCGAGGCCTTGAGGCTCTGGACGGAGAAAACAGAGCGAATGTTACGCGCTGTTATGAAGCATGTCTCTTCTCGTTCCGACCATCCGCACGCGCGCGAGCACTCGGCGGAGGAAAAGAAATAAGCAAAAGGGACAAAACCGACTTTTCGGATGCATGTTCAGCCGCCAGAAGGGGGGCGGTGTCACGCTTGAGATGAATGACCTTGTTTTGGGCGACAGAAAGCCACCCCCCCGACCACCCCCCTTCCCATATTCGCAGATGCGCATTTCCGTCTTTCTGCATCGCAGACCACAATGGCTCGCTAACGTCGCGTGCGCACCAGAACAAAATAATGAGCTAACAAAAAAAAGAAGCTTGCAAAACTGTTCCTTTAAACGAACGCGGCCGAACTACAGATTTACCCAGAATCTATGCATAGCAGTTAAGCAGGCGCGTACTTATCGGAGCCAACCTGAAAATGTCTAGAGTTACCTTTTTAGCCCCTGTTAACAAAAAAAAAAATTGCAGATCCTCATCTGAGTCAGCAGCAGTAGCGGCGGCGGCAGTGTAGCCTGGATCTGATGGTTACGGGGCGTGAAGAGACAAATGCGTGATCTGGTTTCCCTGGTGATCGCATCTCGAAAAATGAATAGCGCGGGCCAAGGCCAACAACGAAGATGGGATGGACTTACAACGCGGACTGGGTCGTCCGAGCATGCTCTGGTCGCAGTAGATGCGCTATCCAAAAATAAGACCAGACCTGAACGCTTCTACTCAAGCGTATCAATGGTGAACCAAGATAAAGTACGGATGTTCTTTTTGGTCTTCGGACTAACCTGTATTGGACAATCATAGCTGATACTTTCGGGGCTGGAAACCTCCTTGTGGCTCTATATAAATAAATATGTACAGTTTATTGTTCCAAAACCATCATATCATTACGGGAGACGGCATAGGCGAAGGTTCTGGAAATTCTGACCACCTGGGGTTCTTTAACGTGCACCCAAATCTGAGCTGACGGGCCTTCAGCATTTTCGCCTCTATCGACGAAAATGCAGCCGCCGTAGCCGGGATCGGATCCCGCGACCTGCGGGTCAGCAGCTCAGTACTTTAGCCATTTGACCATCATGGCGGGGCTCCTTGTGGCTTGAATTCCGAGCAACAGAACAGTGTTCGCAGTAATTGTGCGCCCATTTGATTGCCACTAAGAAAGTTCAGGCGTTCAAAGAGTCGATGAGTACATGCGGACCACAACGTCACTGAGGTCTTAGTGTAAAGTACGAAAGGCCTGTAATTTATTGACGCAGTCAGCAACAGCAATGCTTTCAGTGCACACCCATGTGCCATGAACTATGGTGTAACAGTTTTTAAACTACTGTAAGTAACAATGAAGCAGCAACAATGAAAGAAACACGAAATCTAAAACTTGACCAATAAAACATAGATTATTCACAATACACATAAACTGTCGCGCCATCCAGCGGAATTCCGGGGCCTCCTCTCGAGGACGAGCAGTGTACGGACGCTCCCTTGTTGAGCTGTGCAAGCCTCAGTGTCAACACGTTAGCAGGAAACGAATGCTAGCCACTTTGCATGTTTCGTGTGTCAGTGAATGAACCGGACCAACCGTGAGACGATAAGTGTGATTCGTTCTTGCGAGACGTGACGTTTTCGTGAAGTGAAAAATATAACTCGCGCTTTTGGCTTTAGCGTGCAGAGTACATACATCAGCTTCGCGAGATTTTCTGTAGACACGCAGTTAGTTAAATGTTATCGTCTTACCTTTGCAGTTGAAACTTACCTTGTTTTACGTGCGTATAGCGTTTATCAGTGCTTTTACATTGCATGGATCCCATGAAAATCATTGAACACGGAAAACATTGTCCACACTGACCCGCGCTTGCTTTTGTGCATTTGTTTATAGACGGTAGCACAAGTAATTCGCTTGTGAACGGGTTTCAGAGCGGAATGTTCACCGTGCGCACATAAACGTGGTGGGCGACGCGCTGCAGGTGTTGCCGAAGTCGTTCGGTGAAAAGACATCCTCAGGTTGATTTCAACAGTGATGTTGAAAGAAGCCATCGAGACGACGAGGATCTCTTACTGCACATGAAAGGGTATCAACGCACTAGGAGTGATAGCGAAGTTGAACGAGCAGCTGCTAACTCACGAGGAGTGAGTAATTCACGTCCCCTCGTGCGTCAATGTTATTTTCCCGCTCGCAACTCACTTTGGTTGTATTCGATCTATAATATACTGATATACTGCAGTGAGGTCAAAATGAAAGGATAATTTTTCTTGTACATTGCATCTACTCCTATATCAGTGAATCTTATGGAGTGCCGCATGCCGCCAACACGCTCGAGCTCTACCGGCGAAGCGAAATGGTTGGAGCGATGAAACGTGCAGTTAAGACTACAATACACGCCTTACTCCTAACTTTTCCTGCACTTCAAATGAGGTAGCGAAGTTTTAGCAGTTCCTATACCACCCGGGAAAATACTTTGGTTCTGTATACATTTATTTGACGATCAAGAGTTAATCCGGTGAACGCGGCACTTGGCGTACGTCCGTGCACCCTATCTCTTTCTATGTGAGTTCACGGGTCGACCCTACTTCCGCAGCCATCTTTGATTTTACGGCACGCCACCTATAGCCCGTGACCATAGCGAATATCGTACACGCGCATTTTTACTCATTTACAGGCGTGATTGGGCAATGTCACGTGTCATTTGCGGTAACAGTCAATGAACACCACGTGCTTCACGCACTCATAATTATTCACTTCGTGGTGATACGGAGATTTGTCCACGTTTTTTGTGTTTTTTTTAAGTCGAGCAGTCATGTCTGTGATTTTTTGTCTAGAGGACGGGTTCATATACATTAAAGCAGCGCTTCTTAGGCGTCAAAATAAGTAGACAAGGCAATGTCTTAGGTCCCCGGCATCATAATATGGGCACAATTGTTTGTTTTACATAAGGGTGAATAATTTCTAACCAACACGCGCGCGACCTATGTCTACGGCAGGAAAACAAACACTTGTTTATGATAGCGCAAAAGCGTCAACAGTTGAACGTGGCTGCACTTTTGTCATTTGTCAGACGCGGTCTGTAAAGCATGGTTTTTCCGTTGATACTACAGAGTGGTAAATCAAGCGTACACTGTAGTATCCACACAATCCTGGCTGTCTTTCTTCTCGGCATGACTCAGAAGGGCAAAACGAAAGCTGATAGCCAAACAAGAAGACCACAAGAGAAGGATGCTTCCTGCTGGCTAGGTCAAATGGCGTAGATGCAGTTTCTACACTTACGACAAATATTTTGAAAAGTAAACTATGGACATTGAAAGAATAGCATACACATAACATTTTTTCTTTCGGCTACTCTCTCCTCTCTCCTTTCCTCCTGACGACTTTTTGTGCTTTCGCATTCAGCAACCTCTCGCGCCATCACAGAATGTCAGCGTATGCTGGCCGGTGTATCCCTTGTGTGCCAGGATCCGAATGAAATAGAGGACGAGGCGGCATCCCGTAATGTTTCGAAGGTCAATCTTGCCCGGTAACACAAATAACTGGTTCCAACTCGCCCGCCTTTCAGTTCTACTGCAAAATAATATTCTCAAACTGCATGTGAAATATAAACTTGAGGCTAATATGTTTTCACATATGTGTAAGTTTTAAAAGTTGGCATTCATGGGCATTTGTATGCCCTATAAAACGCTATAAAGACCATTCTCTCTAGTTTGTGCCCGCATATCACAGTGAGGTGATATTAGTGTTAAGAACAAAATAGGCATTTGGCTAAAATTAGGCTTTTTTTTTTGGGGGGGGGCAAAATTTGCTGCTTGCTTGAGGCTCTTGAACGGCCCCATTCAAGGCGTTTTAACTATATGCAGGCGTTCGCTGAAAGGTTCAAATGTATCTTTATTTCTATTTCTTAATCGTTTTATTCCACAGGTTTAATGTATATTTATTCAAACAGGTGGCAGAAACTCGGAATTAAACCAGGTCACGCACAGAGGTTTATGAGGATGACTAAAGCTATGCGTGGCCTTCGGTTATTGTCTGCGGTGTCACTGGTTCGACCAGACACGCGAGCTCAATGCTGTTTCCCGCTGTACCGTGATTTAAATTGTTAACTATTTGTTTTAAACACCCACCGGAATGAGCAAGGTCGCATATGAAACGCTCCAAATCGGCCACATCTTATAACTGTACTGACACAATGTAGAAGTATATATGGCTTCTCAGCAAGTTATTTTGATATATGTGGGAGTAGCTCTAACGCTTACGGGTGTTGGTAGCACATGTTCGAAATTTAAGAGCTCATTCCTTGCATTGGAGAAATTAAGGCAAGTTAAGCTTGGCGTTGGTGTGCATCACGTACTTTCTATTAAATGGAAAGCACTTCTTAACGAACTTCGCCGACTTTGAGCGTACCTACCTACCTACCTACCTACCTACCTACCTACCTACCTACCTACCTACCTACCTACCTACCTACCTACCTACCTACCTACCTACCTACCTACCTACCTACCTACCTACCTACCTATCTATCTATCGATCTATCTATCTATCTATCTATCTATCTATCTATCTATCTATCTATCTATCTATCTATCTATCTATCTATCTATCTATCTATCTATCTATCTATCTATCTATCTATCTGTCTATCTATCTATCTATCTATCTATCTATCTATCTATCTATCTATCTATCTATCTATCTATCTATCTATCTATCTATCTATCTGTCTGTCTGTCTGTCTGTCTGTCTGTCTATCTATCTATATATCTATCTATCTATCTATCTATCTATCTATCTATCTATCTATCTATCTATCTATCTATCTATCTATCTATCTATCTATCTATCTATCTATCTATCTATCTATCTGTCTATCTATCTATCTATCTATCATTCACTGGCATTTAGAAGGGCCCAACAAAAGGACTATCATGAGATCACAGAAGTTCGGTGAGGAATCCCGTCTACTATAGACAAGTGTTATTCAGGCTGTACATCGGATGAGCATTTGAACACGCCTTTATCAACTCGAAGCAGGTTAGTTAATGGTAACAGAGAATTCGCTGCCTCGGCGTCATTGTAGCCGTCCTCTTGTGTAATCGGTACTTTGAAAAGCTTTGTTCATGACGTCAAATCGATTGCAGTGCGTGCAAGCCCAGTGTTATCAGTGTCACCTCGTGTGTTTAACGACACATTTTAGGGCACTTTTTTTTTTAAAATCGAAATTTGATTATCCGTTTCCTTGCATGGAATAATAAGTCCTTTCCTAACAATATCTGCTGCCCCATAAATTCTTGCGCATTGTCAGTGAGCCAAGAAGCTCAGATTTTCGAGACCAATTTATGAGTAGCCAAGCCCTCTTTAGTCAGACCATGCACAACATAGGCTTTCTGCCTCCATTCAATTTTTTCTTTTTTTTTGCGAAGCCTGTAAAGCCTGTAGCTCCTCTGAGCTTGGATGGCTCTTAAAGAAGTATTCCAGCTACATGATGGCAAAAAATGATGATGATGAAGGTGGTGATGATGATGACGATGATGATAATAATGATGAACAAAGTTTTATTTCAGTCTATAAGACGCAGTGGAGACCCCATGCTATCCGGCTAATTAGGCACTATGGAAGGCTAGAGTAAACTTTTTTTTTACACGCATGGCGTTTGACGAGTACAGTTGCACTGAAATACAACTGTAATTTTACTCCCATTGCAGAAAAAGATGCCGATGATCTAAATGACACAAGCCAGAATACTTTACATATAAGTAGTTTCAGAGAAAACGAGTCTTGTTAAAATTACGCCTCAAAACAAATTATAAGTATATGACCTATTCTGTGCCCATACAGTGTAGCGGCGAGCACGTCAGTAGTAGCCGAGCCTATAGCCACATGTATAGACTCCCACGTGTATCGTAAAGATTGAAGTTCATGCAACCAAATGTGCGAAATCAAGATTACTGGACACGTGACACTGGGCGCTTCTTGATAGCGGGTTTAAAAGGTCGATACACCCACTTCAGTCGACTCGGTGGTTCGTCTGCAGTGCCCGGGATGCTGGCGCCGCACGGAACCTAAACGAGGTTCTTGTGCTTTGACGGCGCAGCGTGGAACAAACGCCCCGGGCCTTAAGGTGAGGCTTATTTAATGTCTTGATGGTCTTCTCAAGAGTGCGCTTAGAAATTGCGCCGCTTCCTTTATAATTGCGTGCAACGGGGCGTGTTAACTGAAAGCGGGTAAACGATTCCCGCTCCGAGGAATTTCGGACGCTGAACGAGGATCGTATACGTGACCTTCGCTGCGATTTCTGCTTTGTATGTTCCCGAGTGCTAGCTTCTTAGTGGATATATAGCGTTACGCATGCCGTGTGCAGTATACGGCCTCGCATATTAGAAAAATTAGGCGTGTTCCGCAACGTGCAACTTCCTGTAGTTGTTACAATGTCAGAAAGAGAGCGTCGGTTTCCGCATATTAGAACGCCCCGTGATAGGATTTACGTGACATACGTAGCGCTGACTTATAGGCGTGGGTGTTGAAGTCTTCCAAAAAGTGGTGCGCGACTGCTGGATTTATTTTTAATTTGGTTCCATAACCCCCTTTTCTCCATAGATTTTTTTTATACTCGTGGGGGCTTGAATTTTATCGCTTACAGGCAGTGTATGTGTCGCTGCATCAAGTGCAGAATTTTCGTTTCTTTCTTTACTGACGAAACAGGCCGCATGTTGTGGCAACCTTCTCGAAATTGTGCGAGCACACCTCCCACACGTTGGGCTTTGGTCCTCGCGGCGCTATATGATCAGTGACGTCACTTAACAAGAACCATTACCACATATTAAAAAAAACAAAAAAAAGATTTTGACCACGGTACCACAGAAGGGGAGAGGGAAGTGCTGCGCTATGCACATTTTTTTAATGTAGTTGGGCCCCAGCTTATGGTATAGATTTACACGACTGAACATGCCGCTCATCCACTCCGTGAAACGGGTGTTACATGATTCCGCTGCACAGAGCAGCACCTATAATATGTGGCCTGAGGCATCCTCCGATCGGTCACGCATCTGTACCGGGGCTGTGGCGTTTAGCATGCGCTGCTGAACATAGTCTGCACACAGGCCATGTCAGCTGCATTCAGTGTACTTCAAATCGTTTGAACGTTCGCATCAATGGCGTCGAAATGTATACTAACAGTCATTAGTGCGTTTCTTGCCAACTACAGGGTGTTATGTAGCACGTACATCACGCTGTAATGCTTACCGCTTATAGATGAAATGCGTATTGATTGTGTTCTGCATGCAGTGAGCATTGAAAAGAGCATAGGCGCAAGCCACTCGGTTGGTGCAGAGTTTTTAAAGTGCACGTTAGAGGAACGCGCTCCCCTATAGCGGACAATCACTCTTTCTTATGCAGTTAATTCTGTTGCGGCCCCTTGAAGAGATCCCAGTATCACCGACGTTGTTCGGTGAAATAGCTATAGCAGCACTGGACAATATTTTACGAGATGTCTGAGCGCCGTTCGAAAGTTGCTTCTGCAGTGTGGGCATCAAAGCCACGATGGATGTTCGCCAAGTGTATGCGCCTCGTGTATTCGCTCGTTTACCCACCAGATCGCCGATAGATTAAATATGGGATGCGCATGCTCAAATGGTTCAGCGCAGTCTCGACACGCGCTGCACCGCCTATAGTGTCCCACACGCAGCTTTCAAACAGCGCTACGGCATCTTGGAAAATTCTGCGGGGGAGTTGATATACTAAAAGAAGGTCGTGTGAAAAATTTATAATCTTTCTCCGGCGAACTGAGCGATAAACTGAGCTCGCCTTCGCCTGTCGCACCAGCCAGTCGTCTTCTGCTAAGCGCTGTAGCTGTTGTAATTTATCCGGACGTGTGTGCCGTATATTAACGCGACAGTGTTAGAGCTCGTTTCACAGAAATTCTGGCGTTGGTGTCGCTGGTTGTGAGCGAAAAATATTGTCTGCATGACCGAAAAATCGTCAATCTTTGCGGCACCGAAACGAGAAAGGTGCAAATAAAAGAAATAATAAAAAATTCTGGGTCTAAGCTGGGATCAAACGCGGGTCGTTTGCGTGGCAAGTGGGTGTTCTACCACAGTGCGTTACTTCTGCTTGTAAATACAGTAACAATAACTTCCTCTGCTTGGACATGCAGTGAAAGTAACTTTCATGCTTTACAAACGCACGCATCCTGTATACCGATACTGCACAATACAACATAAAATATTGCCGTAATAATGCGTGGTACAAGCGCACATTGCCAGTGGCCATGAAAACACAAGATTATCATTAGGACTTCATAGTTTAAAGCAAGCCCCCCTGTAGAAAAGGCACACACGTCACTGCCCCCTTGAGGCGACGTAGAGGCGCATAACATGTTCGAGCAAATTTCATACGCTAATTGTCTGAAGTGCACATTAGAAACAGAATATCACTATCGCGTTCAACTCTTAAAGGCGGAGCTTAAGGTTCCCCTAATTTTTTCACTGCAGCATGCCATGCGTGACTGTCAACTTCTCAAGCACTCGGGCTTGCCTGGCCTGAAAAACTAAGCAGCTAATCAGGAAAATCTAGCTAAAGGGTAGCCGAAAATAACCAAGCGTACGTGAAAACTGTAACGTTTTGTTTGAACGACTAAATGTAGTAACCTTTTGGTGTAAATGTAAGTAGTGAAATATTCCTTTAAAATAATTGGCGAAATTAAAGCATGTATTCAAGGCTTTAACATAGTGCAAAGAGGGGGGGGGCAGGGGGGGAGGGCTGCCTCTCTTGGTAAACTGAGGAGGGGGGGTCAAATTGGCACCATGCAATGACGTTATAGTAAGAGGAGGGCACTGCGATGAGCCTACGCTCTCCCTGAAGGGGAAATCTGCGTATGAGCTTCAACAACCATTTCAAGCAAGATTTTAAGAATGTGCTTCAAATTGGTTGCTGGGATTGATTCATATGTGCTAGTCACTCTTGCAATCTTTTTTCGCTCAGTGTACTTCGAGATGTTAACCACATTTAACACATATTCACACATGACTTGTCTGGTGGTATCACCTCTGTCAATACTACTCGGAAATTGATACCACTAAACATATATTTTCATCAAGTTTTCAATACTAAAAAAGCTCTATAGAAATACCTCTTGCTAGTCCACTTCTGAAGATATTGTTAAACATCAGACATAGTGCTCAATTGAAGCGTATCGGTTTTGGCGCGGGTTGCGCAATTTAAGCGGCTATAGGCACACCATATAAGTCTATTTTTCCAAATATATTGATAAAGGCATAAAAACGTATTAAAATATAGCATACTTTAAATTGATATGGTCAGTTCAAAGCAATCTTCTGGTTTTTTGCGCGTGATCACACACTTGAATATATTTCTGCATAATGTCATTTGTGGTTTAAATGATGATGCACCCATTGTTCAAGTTATTTTCAAATGTTCAGATGAGGAAACCTTGGAGAATATTTCAGATTGGGTGCGATCAATATTGATAATGAAACATGCAAACCTTAGTGTCATTCTTCGTTTCCATATATACTTTCAATGACATATTAAATGATTTTGTGTCGGGGATGACTCCCTACTTTTTCTGAAGTAGATGCCCCCCAGAGATTTGGACATAATGTACGTTGTTTGCATTTATCTCCCTTGAATATTGCGCTACGTTTGAATAAATATGATTCCTAAAGATTTGCTTTACGGAATATGTATTCGGAAATAAAACATTTGCTGTCTACTGAAGTTTATAAACAATATGAGAAACTCTTCGATTTCGTCCCCTGACACGGATGCGACACCACGGGTGCTCCTAATTAAAATGGATTTTATATCTCAATCGAAACCAAATATAGTTCTTCTAAGAGTAGTTTTATCGTTACTTGTATTTGATGTATATATATATATATATATATATATATATATATATATATATATATATATATATATATATATATATATATATATATATATATATATATATATATATATATATATATATATATATATATATATATATATATATATATGCACTTTCGTTATTAATGGCGAAGGGGAACATTAAGAAGATGCTGTCGTATGATAACATCGGAAGATACCCTCATAGATTTTTTTCTTTCTGACTGAATTGTTCGGGTTGTAAAATGATGTAGATTTGCTTGCGTATTTCTTCAATTTGCGTTCGTTCGGGTCTTGTCTGCGTTCAAGAGTTTTTCCAGGAGTATTCATATAGTGTGAACGCATATATTTTTCTATGCGCGAATTGGGTATGTGTCACGTTGCTGTGCCTCCTTTTCTTGTTTTGTGAGCAACGTCGCGAGCTCAAGTCTTGTCTAGGATGACTAAAATGCGCCTTAGGCACAGCCGTACGCAAGCGAAAAGCCCGAAATTTAGTGCGGAGCATGGATGTAGCGTGTGTTAGATGCTGTAACGCTGTCTGTTCATCTACCACTAAGACGTGCGAAGCGATTCCTCACTCAAACTTTCCTCGTCTCGATGTCGTAATGACGGTCGTAATTAACAGCTCTTAATCACCCAATTCTGATATCGCCCTTATTTATAATTTAAGGGGGCCTCTTGTGGAGCGCCCGTAAGTCTTCAACGCCATGGCTAATAAAGAGCCATTCGCGAAGATGGCGAAAGTAACGATGCGGCGCGGTGGTAGCACGCTGGCCTTTGTTTCTGTACCGGCATTATGCAGCGGCGCCCGTATGGCCGACTATCGAGTGAGGTCATCTCGATCACCTCGCGGAGCCCATAATCCACAGCGCTGGCTTCTCGATAAAGGAACGGCGAGCGTGTATGTAAGCAGGCGTCCACTTCCTCACCTGCATGCGTATACGACGCGCGAAAGCCATTCCGCCGCGCCGAATGCCCGACTCGAATACTCGCCCACAAAAAGTCGTGGAGGAGAGGACTCGCAAATATTTACCTGCCAAGCATAACGCACGAGTGAAAAACCACTCGCGCAAGACGGTCGATACGTGGTTGAAAAGGAAGTCGAAGGAGACGTTCCTCGAGGAATACAGTTCGGAGGATGTCTTCGAAATAAGCGCGGATTTTGCCGAGCGCTCAGGAAGAGCGACGCGCCGGTTGGCTTTCGAAGTAACCTTGTCTAAAAACGGCATCGTTTGGCGCACAACCTTCGCGACCTTTTTGTGCAGGCAGCCGACTCGATAGGAAAGGCGTTTCGCGATGAGTTGAAGCGGTCTTCCCTGTCATGGGGTTCCCGATACGATGCCCGATCGAGCAAGGAGGGGGGGGGGGGAGTTCATGTCGATCGGCTTGTAGTACAGGAGCCAATTCTCACTTCCTGCATTTTTCTTACTATTCCTAATCGGTCGCAGTCGAACGGAGACTAAATCCGCTTTTCGCAACTCCGGAAGACGCTGCTATAACTTTCCTTAGTTTTACTTTGCTCGTGTATATTCCGCGTGGGGTCAGAAAAGGCGCGTCGCCGCGCGAGTTGGAGCGCGGATTCGCGAGTGTGGAACCGATTCCGCCTGTCGCTTTGCGAAGCGCCGCCGGTACCACGCTCGGTCAAAACCGGCGTACCTCCGGGTCGTGTGGGGACTGCGATTGGCGCCGCTGTTCCGCGTGCCCGCCTGAAAGTGACAGTCAACGACCTGCGGCGGCCGTGCTGGCGTGCAAACAGTCGCACTGCCGCCGCACTGAAAGAACCCGCCCCTCGAACCGTATATCACAGTCGCGTCCCTCCGGCAACACAAACAGTGCGTTTGAACGGTTCACCGGTTTTGTAGAGCGCGTCGTGTACCCCGCGGATATGCCTCCATAGAAAGCGAGTCCTTATCCAGTGTAATTGGTTGTATTTAGAGGTTGTCTTTTTGATGGGTGGGCGGTTGGAGGGGGGCAGACAGTCTATTAGCTCGCTACCTACCTCGCCGCGCACAAAGCGATGAAAAACGAAATGCTAGGAAGCTGAGAGTACGCTTGGATGGAGTGGCGGGTGGCATGGATGTCCGCTTGCCATCGCGTGTGGTTGACGGCGGCAGTGGTAGATTGATGCGGCGTGATCGCATCCCCGCCCCGAGCGCGCTGTGTTCGTTGTCTTTGCCGTCACCTTCGCTCATGACGATCGTCGCAGGACTGCTGTCGCCCGGCAACTGGTTGCACGATGAACCTCCGAGCATTATGCCTGACCACGATTGTCCACGCTGCTTCCCTAGCCCGGGCCTACACCATCAACATCACAATCAACGCAGTTGACAGCACGCCACGTGAGTATGCGCCCCCCGAGCATGTAAAGCACCTCATTTTCAAGGTGTTTTTAGTTACGATTACTATTGCTTGTGCGTTTATTTCACTTCGCGGAGAGTATTTCGCCGTGACAGATTTCACTGTATTTTGTGTGCAAATCCTACACTGCAACGGCCCGTATGGGCTTGCAGTATTTTAAATAATGAAATGTAGTAAGCAACCCCCGGTATTGCTCTCCCATGCGATAATGTGATGTTCAGACTGACCCTTAAATTGAATGTAACTGGTTTCGTTTTCGCTGATAACACGGCTGGGTCTCCACCTGTGGAGGTTGATACCAAGTGAAGCTTTGCTAGAATCGAGCTGCAAGTTTCAAGCTGCACGATTATCACAATGAGACATAGCAATCTTTCACCAGTAGTATGATAAGGGAACCCGTGCGCATGTACAACATTTATATTTTATGTTCTAATATCGTTTCTCAACGTTCATCATAAACATACATCCATTCATTCTACTACCAATTCTCCGATGTTTTAATTTAAGACTACCATAGCTGCAGCAAGAAATGGTTGACATAACTATTGTGGCGCATTTACTCTCGTAGTCTCGCGCTTGCGCTGAACTACGATTCCCAGCGTGAATGGTACCCGCTAGCCTGATTTGCATTTTTGATCTTTACATGAGTGTATGAAATGTGCCCCGGTGGTGGCATTAGCCATACCACCGTTCGTGTTCAATTTCCTACATACCCACATACCCAGCGCACCGTGCTTCATAAGTTCCGGCAACATGTTACACCCATAATTAACAGCTGTGTCATTACAAGTACAATGCAGCTGTGAACAACGCTAAACTCGCAGACCTGTGCACGCTCATCCCCAGGAAGTCACCCCTTTTAAGTTCCCAAAGCGTGCAAACAAATTTGTTGAAATTAAACAATTGGGAAGTCATTGAGGGCATGAAAACATGCAACAAAAGCTGAAAGCACACCCTTTGATTGGGTAAAGAGTTGCAAAGTTGAAGTGACCAAAGAAAATTATTTATCTAAGCGTCGACTTTTGCCGGTGCCCTTATTTATATACAACGCGTTGAGAGATTGTCTGACCCCCCCCCCCCTCCTGTTCTTTGACTAAACCTATCATCAGCTTGTGTATAACAGAACAGAAATGCGCAGTAATGTATATACATGTCACCTGCGCTTACAGACTGGATTAATTCTTTGCTGCAAACGTTGCACGGGTATCGGTGCCGCTCAAACTCCACGTTCATGTCACGTTTTTGTTCTATTTTTACAGGATATATAAACCCTTACTACTCGGCACCATTTGCCTATCGCCCCATGCACCCTATCTGGCGACCGAAGCCTCCAACGCGGCCATACTACCACCATCGATCGTACCATCGGCCCAGAGCCCCATACTCTTATAATTCGTACCGGCCACGGCCAAAGACTCGTTATTACTACAAGCCTCGGTACCCTCAGCAACCTCTTCGGACGATACCGAGGCCACCACGGAGACCCTATGGGCCTCCAGCATACAGGTTGGTCCTTCAAAAAAGCTCATCGTCAGCATATAGTTGTGAGCTATGCACATCTTATCGTTGGAGCTGCTTGTATACTGGCCGTTCATCCACTCATCGTTCGCAAAATTTCAACCTGGCTTTGACGTGTAGGTGCCCTGAAAGCAAGTATGTGTGAACTGTCTCAAAGCGTTGCCATGTCGATGGCTGATCAATTCCTAATTATTTGCCAACCAATAACCAATTAGTTCTACAGTATTCTTGAAGGTGTTTAGTATGGCTCGAATACAAGTTCACCGCTTGGTGATGTCTAAGCGATCATCATTCAATCAGTAATTGATAATATAGCAATCGCTCATAAATACTGCAAAATGCCTGTATGACTTCAGCCCGACTCATGTTCATGACCGATGTCTTGGGACTCCCAATGAATAGCCATTCAATAGCTAATCGATAATAACCAATATATCTTAGACAGAGTACAGAAGGAAAGGCACTAATGCATAACCGAAAGTCCTTGTATGAGCATAGCCTGACACAAAAAATGCATGACTGATGGGTTGATAACGAACTTATAGCCAATGAGTAATTGGTACACAACTCATAAATCTAAGTAAATGCTTGGTCGGGCTTATCCAAACAGTACCAAGCATTTTATTGCACAGCAGGGCGTGGGAACTGAAAGTGATGTTGAGCAGGAAAAGCTGAGAGGGACAGCTACGTAGTCTTTTTTTTTTGGTATGTTGATTCTCGTCGGTTGATGAGACCTACAGCTTTTGCTGCATGTGCTGCGCGAGATGAAAATGTTAGGGACGCCTGAGTGTCTTATTGTGCCTTAAAATTGTGAACTAATGTAGTATTTATTTATTGCAAATATTTAATTAATTTATTCATTTATTTCTTAGTGCAATCTATATCGCCCAAGTGGGCATTATTTAGGGAGTGAGGGAAAAAAGACAGTAGTACAGTAAAACAAAGCGCACATTCACGCCGTCGTAAATGACATACAATTGCGCAGCACTTCCTGCGCATTCGCAAAAAGCACACATCTTGTTGTGACGAGCAAACAGCATCGAATAGATCAACAATACACGCATCCAAATTATTTCATTCGCAAATGGTAAAACGAAAAAAATTGCAAAGCCTGAATTTACAGCTGACCTCACGAATTTTTTAAGCGATCATTTCTATGTGGCATGTATGTAGTGTGGGCTCATCATTGATAAACTCTTGTTAATGCCGATTTCATTACATAATATAGAATAGAAATGACTCCCAACTTAACTTGTGTAGCTGCAGTTCAGTGTTTGGAAAAGGTAGGAACATTTGACCTTCAGACTTAAGCTTAAAAAGAAGCGTCAGGAGTATAGTCGAACTTCGCGATCACGGTTATTTAATACTACACGGGTTAACTTATTTTACTCACGTTGGGCAATTACCTTTGACTGGTCCCCTAAATCATGGTCATGGGTTATGAAACCGCATCAATTTTTCCAGATCAGTTCAAACACGTGTGAATACAAACCATTGTTGTTAAAAGGTAATAAAAACTAAAGGATAATTGCTTGATTGCCCATAATGGCAGCGAAAATGGCATTGCTAGAACTGCAATCGCTGTGAGATTGCGTGACTTGTTTCTGCAGCTTTTTTTAAGTTCTTGCATTGTCAAGGCTTTGCAGACACAATTCCACTGTCAGATAAAAGTACCACGTATATCCTATACAATTTGCACTTAATTGTCGCAGGCCAATCGTTCGCACCAACTTGAGTAGCCTGTTCTTTCTTCATCTCCAATAAAGCCAGACTGGCGGGCTTAGTAGATTGCATCCTAAATGTTAAAAACATAAACGAGGTAACTAGGATTCGCCCTGTGGCAAGGCGTCTATACGTTTTGGATGCTACAAACCATTCGGTATTCGGCAAGAATGTGGAACGCCGCCAGCTACGTAGACGCCCATATAGCTAGCCCTCTGGATGCGCGACACGGACGCATTTCGCGCTTGGTTGCCCAAGTCCCCGCTTCCGTGGCACGCACTGCTTCCGCGAAGCCCTGTGTGATTGAGGCATGTGACGCCGCTTTCCGTGTACGTGCTTGGCGAGCGCGCGCGCAACTCACGACTTATTCGCAGGCCACCGTACGAGATGGCTCCCTTCGTGGCGAAGCCTGCGCCACACCTGGAAGCGGCGACGGCGGTGCAGCTGAGGCCTCCCGCTGCGGCGCCCCCGCCGACGTCGTCTTCCGCGAGGCCCCTGCTGGAGTCCACCGACGAGAGTGGCCCCGGCGCTGCGGCCCCGAAGCCCGCCGCGGCCTACCAGCCGGCGGCGTCGTCGGGCGGCCTCACCAAGTTCCTGAGGAGGCCGCCCTTCGTACGCCCGGGAAGAACGGGCAGCGGCTCGGACGCCTGCTTCGGAGGCTCCCGGTGCACGTTCTTCCTGCACTGCTGGATGGCCGGCGGGTCTCTGGGCTCTTCGTGCGGTCCACTCATGTCGTGCTGCATCACGCCCTCGGACGCGGTCATCAAGCCGCGCTACTACGGACCCGTCAAAAACGACCCCTGTAAGGAACGCGCGCATTGGCCACGTACGGCCCATCATCCTGGCTATACACTATCTCAAAAGCTTTCATCAGGGTCAGGGCTACGACGTGTGGGTAAACAAGCACTTGCGCAGCAAAATAGTCGATTTTCTAGTCGCAATATGGTTAGAGAGGGCTGACACAACTGAGTTTGCTTGGCAAGTGACGCGTCATAGCAATACATGACACTCTAATCGCGATTCCTATGTACCTAATGAGCATTTGCCTGTTGTATCAGCAACTTTCGATAATTTTCGCGGCGAAGTTCGCCGCCGTGGATCAGTGATTATGCTGCTCGTCTTCTGAGCCAGACATAGCAGGTTCGATACCGGCTACAGCGGTCACATTTCGATGGTGTCGAAATGCCCGAGATTCGTGTACTTTGCAATGTCTGTAGATGTTAAAAAAACCTACAATGCATTACTACAGTGCATTTACTACAGTGCATTAGTCATACCATGGTATTGGGACGTAAAACCCCCGGTATTGTATTTCTCATGGCGAACCAACATGGCAGTGCCTACGCTGACGTGACCGCCCGCTTCGATCGGAGCTCTCCATGCGATTACTTTACTTGCCCAGTGTCCTGACAGAAATAAACTTCGGGATCGGTTGTCGCTTTGTGTCGTAAAGCTGAGGACAATGTGCTAGGTACGTTTTGTTCTTATGGTTTAGATAGGCCGTTTTCTTTAGCCACGCCTTTCAAGAATCATCCCCGAGGATTCGAGAATGAATCTTGAATGACCAGTGCAAGGTTGTTCCCAATCAAGCTGCTTGAAAAGAAATGCGGCCGACTTACCACTCTCATTAACAGACAGTTACCATTTTACAACTCAAGCGATGTTGATGTATAATTCCTCTTCGACGCAGACGCTATAATTGACTTAAATTCAATTGTATTTCATCTCTAGGATGAGGGCAGGCTCGAGAGAAAAGCGGCGTCTGCCACTTGAGGACCCGAGTCTCCCTAATGCATGGCAAGCAACAGACATGCATTGTGTATGAAGAAACAGGGCATGAAAAAAATAAAAGCGCAGTAGAAATGTAGGTATGCATGTAAACAATGCTATGCACAAAGGACTACTATACAGGAGCAGTTTTTAGCTAGTTGAATTTTGTAGAACTAAACAAAATATAAGATAACACAACTATTAAATACAACAATTTCCTGCACACATTATAAAAATGTCACGCATTATAAAAATAACCAAACCCGATTCTCTCGATCGTCACAATAAAAGTATTTCTCTTACGACACTTGCGCTGCGTTCTTCAACAGTTAGTTTTTAGGTAGTTTATTCAGTAACACTGGAACATTGAAATGCAGCATTTGTCGTCAAAAATTTGTTCTACACAACGGTAGTGTTCTAAGGGACAAATAGGGTAAGGAGTAGTGCATGTTTCCAGTACAAAGATGTCTCTGAAGGCACGGTTGTTGTGAAAAAGATTGCTTTTTCTCCGATTGCTAGCGAATAGTCGTAAAGTTTGTGGATTGGGACAATATAAAGTGCTTGAAAAGCCCATGTGTAAGTCTGGAAAGTGCGATTGCCATCGCACTCCCTATGGCTAATGGCGGAACCATTCTTTTCTGGCGCTTTTTACTACCTAAAACAAACCCACAGCAACGGACGGCAAATTGCACGTTTACACATCGATTAGGTTTTCAAGTGCAAGGACGTCACGTTATCTTACATGTTTCAAACCATTTGCATAGTATGTTACCGATGCACGATAATGGATTTAATACACATGTTGTCGACGCATTGCTTACCCCGTCTTGTTGCGTCCTGTCTTTCTCTTACAGACTGCGGTCGTAGTGGCGGTCGTATCAGCCGCATCGTGGGAGGCAAGGAGGCGGAGTTCGGCCAGTTTCCCTGGCAGGCGTTCATTCAGGTTGCCGGTAGCCGGTGCGGGGGAACACTCGTCTCCCGGCAGCACGTTGTCACGGCCGGACACTGCGTTGCCAAGTGAGAGTGCAGCCATTCGTCCATGTGTTTACCACTCGCGTTAACTCAGTGGTCTCACTTTGTTTTCCTTTTCGTTATAGAAGGAATTGTGTGACATTGAGTGCACGGCAGTCCGCCGCGGTAGAGAAGTGGCTATGGTGCTCGGCTGCTCGCGGTAGGTCGTGGGTTCGATCCCGGCTATGGCGGTTACGTTTCGATAGAGACGAAATGGTTAAGTCCTGTGTACTGCCTCCGCACGTAAACGGACACCAGATGAGAGAAACTTCCGGAGCCCTCCTCTACGGCTTCCTTCGTAATCATGTCCTGGTTTAGGGACGTTAAACTCGATATATTATCACCAGACTGCCTCAGTTACTGAGGTCACATGAGCCGAGCCACGAATTAGTCGAGTTGGGTAGACTACAGTGTACGCCGGTACAAATACGTGTCATCAGGCTTCACAATGCACTGTCTGGCTTTTTTTTTCTATAAAATAGGTAATGCGAAACTTATTCTCGGGCGCATAGTGACACCTCTCATGATAATCTAAACTATAAAAATTGCTTCCTATCTAAATTAATAATACACATGACACACACAGGACGCTCAATACTCCCATCAAGAGGACCACGCCGGCCTGCTTTTTTAAGAGGACTGAATAGGAATAAAGTAAGTTTCATATAGCAAACGTGAAATGACAAGACAACGTGCAACACGGATAAGTTTACGACCACATACTAATCTATGCTAGTAGAAACGAACGTTCTCCTCAACAAGGAAACAAACACATGAAAAAATAACTGCATTGCAAAGTAACACCTAAGGAATGCAGTACCACGGTAACTCCCCCGCTGTCCGGTACTATGTTGTTGTTGGTGTTTCTCTAAATTTCGTACTACTATAGCCTAGTGAAGTACAAACGTACTAGCCTTGGGTCTATATATTCTTTGTACACAAATATACTGGACATGGAAATGCACCTAAGTATTCCCGATGTAAAAACTTTCAAAGGGTACTATTAGCGACCGATCTCCTGTAACGAATTCCGAAGGTCACGATTTTGGCTTTTTCGCAGGACACTTGTGTATCCTAGTAAAGACGGCAAAAGACGTTACAGGCACGTGATAAATTTGTGGGCAATAAACAACAAAAAGAAAACTTTTTTCCACACACTCAAACCACCGATGGGTGTGATGACGCTTAAAGGAACTTCAACAAATGCGTGGTCTATCCCTAAGCGACGGCTATTACTCTTGAAATTTATCATCTCTTGATCATCGATACCGGCAGTGCCTCGAAACATGTCAGTGAAGCCACACAAAACATTTACTACACATCGCATTCGTTATATTTGTGTAAACACAAGATTTTTATACAAATGTATTTTTGCGTAGCGGTGGTATAAGGGCCGTAAATGTGTTCTGACATGTCTATCATACTCTTCATTGGTTACTTCGTGTAATGTCTACTCTTTGGAAGTTTTGGTGCGCGTAATACGTGACGTCTCCCTTGCAACCTGATATTTCATTTTGTGCATGTGGTGAGCTGAAAACGGGCAGCTCGGCATCGTATGCACGTTTTTTTAAAGTTTAAATGTATAAAGAAAAATTTCGCGCAATAAAAAAAAACCAGACGGACAGCACCAGAGAGCAGACAGGCTAACTTTATATGTAGTAATAGTCTGTCTTGTTACAATAGATTATTTTCTGTAGTAAGACGGTAAGTTGAGTCAGTTGGTTAGGATCCATCGTGAACTTATTAACAGCGCAACAGCAGAAAAAACAGGACAGGGAAGGAGCAAAAGCGAAAGAAAAGACGGCGCCGTCTTTTCTTTCTCTTTTGCTTCTTCCCCGTCCTGTGTTTTTTTGGTGTTGCGCTGTAAATAAGTTCACGATGGATTATTTTCTGAGCTGGGTTTTTCGGGAGACAGCCCATCATACATAACCCGTTCTTTTCATTCTGCTTGCGTGTTGTTGACGGCAGTATACATATGTGCCTCTCCCCTGCTATTTGGCAGTTAAGTAGCTTTGTGTTTGTAATCTTGTCATTATTTTTGCGCTAATTTACATCTGCCATAATAAAGACGAACTAGCATAAGAAACGATTATTCTAGTTCTCTAGATACACGTGTATGTTTCCAGAGCAGGTAAAGTATATCATGTCGTTTCAGGCGCCTTTTTCCGCATTTATTATTTTTTTTCTGGGGGGGAGGGGAAATTATTGTGAATCTGGGTCATCAAAGTCCCTTCATGCTTTTATTGTGGTTCCAGTTTAAATTTCACTGATGTTTTTCATTTGACCTTTCATTACTGCTTTTTAGAAAACTTTTGTGCTCCATATCACGTGGCAAAGTGACCATCTCTTTACGTTGAGGTAAAAAACAAATTGTGAACACTCCAAGAGAATCGTTTGAACAAGTTGAGGGGGGGGGGATAGAAACTGAAGACAATGTGCCACTCGATGATCGTTTCTGTAACTTACTAGAACGTTATTCTAAACTTACTAAACCGTGTTGTTGGGCTGGTTGGTTCATACCGAAGAACTATTAAGGGAAGCAACGCACATAGAGAGAAAAAAAATCTTATCTTGTCGCCTTCCTCTTTTCTGTCCATGTGTGTTACGTTCTGTAATATTTCTTCGGCTGAACTAAGCGCTGTTACTGTGGAAATTTAATAACGACTGGTACTGACTTGGATAATAGCTTAACAGCTTGTCAGTTTACCTCCACTATAATATGTGTTAATACTGTTATATAATTCACATTCTGTTACTATCATGGCGCAGGTGACTGATTACTCGTATTCTAATCCAAGTAACAGCACATGTCTCTGCCCATTACAATCGAGGAAAGCGATTGCCACTGCCTATTCTTTACGCGATTCTCATTTCCTTTTCCGAACTTTTTGTTAACAATCATCTGTTCTTTTTGAATTCTTGTCAGTACAATCATCTCCGAATTGTCTTTGCATTGGGACTCTGGTGTCTTTCTTACCATACAACTATCAAGAGAACACCTTTCAGGCTCGTTCAGTCTCTACTGTGATTTTTGAACATGAACATTGCAATGCAGGAAAGCTGCGTTAAACATAGACATATTAAAGTCGTGAAAAGAACGTGTCAAATGATTGATTCAAAAATACGAAATGAAAAAGAACGTGCACATATACAACCGCAAGCGTAGTAGGAAAGTCTCTGCAAGCAGATTCCAAAGCGTATTGGACGGTCACTCGTAGCACCAAGTATAAAAGCCACAACGGATTTTCTTCATGCGCTTGGAGACAAGATGACAATAAGATTAGCAAAAAATAAACTAAGGTATGGGAATGTCACAATCGATTCATTATTGATAATAAACGGCGACAAATGGGTATATACAGCTGGTAGTCCCGTAGTTAAAACTGGAATGAGAGCTCCTTTGCGTTATTGATAATTATCCTACCAAACATTAGGTTTATTCACATGTTGCCAATCAAATAATTTAGCAGATATGGCTGAGATGTAAAAAGCCGTTAACCTTGTAGATACCGGGATCTCGATCGATTTCTGCACACCTATTCGTTACGAGCAATAGGTCCATATATTTTATACGTGCATGCTTTTGCGCGTCATTGTGAAAACCACGATAATCAAACGATCTTACGTTACCGACATCGCAGGTACCAGTACAACCCGTCTAGCATTCGCGTAACGCTAGGCGACTACGTTCTCAACTCTGACGTCGAGAGCCTGCCGAGCGAGACGTTCGGCGTGCGCCAGATCCGTGTGCACCCGGACTTCAGGTTCACGCCGCAGGCTGACCGCTACGACGTGGCCGTGCTGGTGCTGGACAGGCCGGTGACCTACAGGGACAACGTGTTGCCCATATGCCTACCGCCAAAGGATGCCCAATTCGTGGCCCGAGTCGCCGAGGCCGCCGGTTGGGGAGCACTCGAGCCTGGCACGTAGTACATCTTTCATTTGTGTGCGTGGTGCTTGAAGAACAGCGCATAAGACAGGACAAAGGAAGGAAAGAAACGTACCGAAAGAAAAAGAGCTTCATGGGTATTTCATACCCTACTCCTGTCTTGCACGTTGTTCAAGCACCATGCATTTAAGCTTTCGGCGAACTCAACCAGTCTGCCGTCTCATACTTTACCTCTGGGCAGCCCGACCACAATATGACAAGCACACAGTAAAATTGAGGTAATTCTCTACTTGCGCTGCCTTTAGAACTGCCTTGATGATCAGTGTTTATGGTTCTCAACTGCTGTCCCGCACGTAGCGGGATTAAATCCCGGTTGAATTTTTGATGCAGACGACAGCGCCTGAGAACCATGCACTTAAGATAGATTTACGTGCACGTTCAAGAACCTCAGGTGGTCGTTTTTCAGGAGCCTTTCACTACGGGTTCTCTTGTAATCATATAGAATTCAATAAGTCCAGCATCAGCATACAACCGATCACTAAACTTACTGTTTTGTACACTAGTAGGGGATTTTCAGCAGCTGTAATGTGGAATTGGGATGTCATCGGGAAATAGAGGGAGAAAACTTGTGAAATAAAATTTTGGCACAGGTATGTATAACACATCAACGGCAAATATCGCACAGTACTCATTGACTACTGTCATGGAAGGAGGACAATGACTTCAGTGAATCTACCGTGTTCGACGCATGCCTTCTGCATAAAGTGTGTCTATGATGGCGAGCCACAAATACTATTGAATATCGAGATCGTGTACTGATGCTCCTGTCATTCCAAATAATATGCGTACAATACCTCAGTTTCGCACGCTCCAAATCCAAATTTGCTGAGTTATTATTCTGCCAAAAATTCATCAAGAAACTCTCAATTCTCTACAATACTTAGAAAGGGTTTATTGAGGACATTACATCGTGCAGACGAAACAAAACTTTCTTAGAGCGCGCAGACAGTCACCTCAGCTGTTTTACGTTAAAGCATGCAAAGGTGGATGCCGTAACGATACCTGACAGTCACACTGAATGCTCAGTTCTTGTACCAATTAAAGCATGAACAGAAGCTTGTAGCTAACGCGATGTTGAAGATGCGGACGACAGCCTCCACAGCCACACGCTTCATGCTCTAGACAAGTGTGCTTCCATCTGCACAACTAAAAAGACGAGCTGCTATTTTTTATCACCCAACCGCTAACCGCACATGCTTGGTGCCATTGGGAAAAAAGATATGCTTGCTTGGAACGAAATCTTCAGTTCTCAAGTTTTTTTTTTTTTTTTTTGACAAAGTTATGATACGCGTTTACATGTGGCATGTTCGAACTTGCGGTTTTAAAAAAAAGAAAAAGTAGAGGCAATACACAATCAGACGCCGTAGGTGCTAAAACTCTTTTACACGTGTGTGTAGGCAATCTACGCAGAATATATTCTACCAATATGCCCAGCTCCACACTCACCTTCTTGAGATATTGGCAGTTACCGTTCATAAATTGTCGGAAAAAGTCATTTCAGGAATGCTCGCGAGCGTGCCAGGAAAACAAGTACTGTAAAAATAAAAAAAATAAAAACCTAACACTCTAACTCGCGTTTGGATTGAAAACAATGTGCAGTTATAGTAACCTAGGAGCTGTACTTGCTCTAAACACTCCGGTCTACATAGAAGACATTGCCCTTGATACCTCTACACCCTGGTGTATGTATACCTGGACGTTATATACGCTTGATCACCTGCATAAAAGCGTGGACGGTTTTAGCGCAATCTACATTCTTGTCTACGCCGCCAACGAGGCAGGTCAATAACTATTCTTCACTATCTCTGACTCGTGCAATTCACATTTTTGCGCACCTCACCAGAGATCCAGGCCAACGATTACGCTCGTTTTCATTTTTTTGTCGTCACTCTTTCAGGCTCCAAGGTGCGACCACGTGTTCTGCAGTACGTCCACGTTCCAGTGCTGCCCAACGAGGTCTGTGAGAATTGGCACCGGCGACAGGGCATCAACATTCGCATCCACGACGAAATGCTCTGCGCGGGCTACGAGCGCGGGGGCAAGGACTCCTGTCAGGCAAGGGCACCTCCTTTTTCGTTCTCCTCACTGGGACGCTACTTCGTTTCCCGCGTCACCCTTCGGTCGCGAACAATCACGTCGCGCACGGTCACCCACCAGAAACGAGCGCCGTTCGCTATCGTTCCTATACACGACGGCGTCGAAAGCACCGCTGGAGCTATCCTGGTACCGGTCATTGTGTCCTACCACGTCTGCGCCCGTATCTGTAATATAGTCATCACTTAAGGGGTCGCAACGCGGGCGTGTAGGAGAGACTTGTACCGCGTCATAAGACAGGTGCACCTCAGTTCTACGGCGGGCTTTCTCATTACACGGCATTCAACGTGCCTGGCGGGAGAACGAAATTGACAGTCTGAGCCGTGAAACGGTGCGGCGAAAATAACGGTGGTGCGTGGAGCAGGAAAAAGAAAGGCACAATGCGCGACCCCGTTATATAAGCTCCGTGTTTTTTTCGGCGCCCAACAATGCCGAGATTTTTGCGGGAGGGTGAATGGCGGGTGCTTGAAAAGATAGTCGCTTTCGACGGCACACTCTGTCGTCATCGCCAGAGGGCTTAGAGAGATATATATATATTACGCGCGATGTTCCCATTGGACCATGCATGGGATAGGATACCACTCTACCCCTTTATGTGTGCATTCCTTATTCGTCGCTGAGGCGCTGCTGTAATTCACGCACGCGGGTAGTTGGGTGGTCATCGGTATATTTTGTGCTCTACTCACCCACTGCTCTCTGCAAACCCCTGTGTGTCTTTTATGCTATATTCTCGTTTTCAAGTGCATTGCACCTCTTGAACAGTGTTTTTCTATTGTGACCTCGTTTCGGAGGA
This sequence comes from Rhipicephalus annulatus, assembly GCA_013436015.1. NCBI lineage: Eukaryota > Metazoa > Arthropoda > Arachnida > Ixodida > Ixodidae > Rhipicephalus > Rhipicephalus annulatus. The sequence goes on from WOVY01001604.1 coordinate 252,714, forward strand.
AAGAGCTTGAAGGTAACCTGTGGTATACTTGCGAGTCCATGTGGGCAGCGACAAACCTGGGATGGTATTTTGTAAGGTCCCGTTAGCGATACGACACTCGGTAGAGCTCGAGAGCCAGCAGACTGTAGCCAATGGACACCGCTTTCCCCAGAAGCCTGTTCAATAAGCGCAAGGATGTTGACTGTCTAAACGCGTAGTAATGGCTAACAATGACTATAACAGTTGTGCGTATTATATTGTTGAAAAAAGTGTTCTGGACGTCACATATATACTGGGCGATTCCACGTAAGATCGAACAAAGCATGGCTGGTCGACCTCTTAAACTTCTTTCAAGATGGAGACGCCCGCTACGCGCTAAGCGCGTTCTGCAGGACTGAAATAGTTTTTTCCATTCCATTCCATTTCATATATTGCTACCTGATCAGTTAAAATATATCCGCAATCAATTTTGCTGTAAAAATTTCTTTGCGGCAAAGTAAATTTATGACGAGAAGGTGGAGTGCCACGGTTACTTGCTCTGCTGTTTTTTTTTTTGAATTCTGGAATGAATTAGACGAAATATATTTGGGCGATGAACCTCGGTTTCTAGCTAAAAAATTGGTAGTTCCACCTACGATCAATCGTATTTTGATTCTCTGCATAGTGTATATTTTCCAATAAAAATTCTCTAATTCGACGTAAAACGCGTTTTTATTTTGCTTATTTCGCAGCACTTTATTTCAAAAACTACTTATGACAGAGCAGTGAAAATTCCGCATTACTTTCTTAGCATGAATATTTTAAAAACTTCCCAGGCTTATATAAAAAACAATTTTCAATTAAAATATAATTGCACTAAATTTAAAAAAGAGCATGCAAAGTAAACTTCTGACGACGATTAAAAAACAACTTCGATATTTTTATATACTTTCTCCACTTATTCTCCCGCACATCAGCGCCAAAAAATGCCCTTCAGACTTCTTGCCCGCTATGTATGGAGTGCAGGCCTATACTTCCATTTCTCAAAAGGCAAGCAGCACTGAAATAGCTGTTGATACACTGAGGTCGCCAGTTTCGAAATTATTTGATAACGAGAGCAGCCCTGAGTGCGGGATTAATGAGCAAGCTACTACGGGCTCAGGTATGATTATCCATCGTCCGTATTCACATTTCGTATCAACAAATAGCAAAGCAAAACTTACAGATAGGTATAAGGTACCTCAATTATCCACAGAAAGACGAATAATGCCGCTGTAGGTGCTACCTTACTTCACAAATATTGATTCAAGGCGTACCAAGTGGATACCTTGGTCTAAACTTCTGAAGCTCTCCACCATGGCGTCCCTCACAATTATATTGTGCTTTATGGACGCATAAGTTAAGCATATCCATTTCGGAGGCTAGAGCTCGGCAACACTGCTGGAAGGCATGTTGAGCGAATCGCATAAACTTGTCGCGAGATGGCAGAGTGTTCGAGTGAAATGTGAATACGGCGTCGGTGTCTCGAAAGAGTCATGCATCGTATTAACAAGCCCGATGTTTTTTAACATGGCTCATGCGTTGCATCCGTGCGCGAAAATAAGTGAATAGGGCGAAGATTGATGTTTAATGGTGCACCAATGATGAAGCAGTTCGCTGAGAATGTCTGAACCAGGCGTCCACGTTTGACACTTTCTCACATTGCATAGGTATGCTTGCGTGGGGCATAATACGTTTCATTAAAGTAGGTAAAGAAATGAGCAACGAAGTGTGCATGGCACATTACGAAGTGTACTCCGCGCCAAATTCAAGCGTACCAAAGCAATCAAAGCAGCAAGTCATCCCAAAAGAGGGCATTTTGTAATGACTTTCTAATGTGATTGTCCCAAGAGCAACGTGGCACTAGCATGCTCATGCATTCAATGAGACAATCCTTCTCAGTGGCCGAATACTACCTTACGTTTTCACCGCAAAATTATGGGAATTTTTTTCAAGTTTATTTCACATTGTTGATATGAATTCGCTTCACCGGGAAAACAAAGCAAACAGGATCGAAATCGAATTCATCGAAACTCGCGTTGTTCCACCACACAAGCTCACAGCCTCAGCAATCGCTCATGTCTCGTGTGTTTTGTTTTTGTTGGTGCCACCTTTTGCAGGGGGACTCGGGTGGTCCATTGATGATGAACGATTACGGCGTCTACTACCTGATCGGCATCGTGTCGGCGGGCTACTCTTGCGCCAAAAACTACCAGCCCGGCATTTACCACAGGGTCAGCAGTTCGTCCGACTGGATATCGTCCAACATCTACTAGACGCCCTTCCAAGTTACGAGTTGCGGACGCCGCGCGCTTCTTGAAGCAGCGCGTGCGTGGTCATCGAACGATGAAGCAAACAAGATGGCTGTTCCGCGGTGCGTGCAGCGTCAACGGCGAAGATAAACGGGACCAATGTGCGCCACGTCTTGGACGTAAAGACAGTTCCGAAAGAACAACTAGTTTCGAAGATGATTTCCAAGGAACAAGTAGTGGTGGGTGATGCGCGAGTGGTGTACTTTTTTTTTCCTTGCGCGAAAACATTTTGGTGCGTGGCGCTGGTGAGCCGATAGGACGCTTCCCTACATCGCCGGGTGCGTGATCTTCCGAGACTTTCCTTGTGAGCGCTCGGAGCGTTCCAGGAAGGTTGAGTTGTTGTTTCGTTTTAACTGTTTTATAAGTGTTTTTTGTCTCATTCTAATGTTCGCAATTTTAGGCTTTAAAAAGAGAGGACTTATTGAACCCAATTTTTTTTTCGTCTTCGAGGTCACTTGTTTTGTTTTACTAAAGAAGCGTGAGCTGCCACTCTTACTTTCCTTGTCACAAGGATATAAAGGCCACATATTTTAGCATGCTATGCACTATTTTCTAGCCTTGAAAAAAATTCCGCGCACACTGATCCAACCGCTGTTCCTATTGCTGGCCAAACAATGTCTTCTTGATTTCGCGACCCGGCAGTGTTTGTTTCCTAAAATTGAACATAAGAGATTTTACAGAAACAAGGCATGCTTTTCATGCATTTGTGAAATAAAACGTGTTTAAGTGTGTGTGTAAAGTCTCCTAGAATCATCAGTATAAGCAACCTTGATGTTTGAAAGGTAAGTCTGCCGAGAGACCCACGATGAAGAGAGAAGTGATTCTTAAAAAGAGAAAAGTGAGCCCCGTTATCGTCTGCTTCAATGAGCGACACCGCCACAGTAGCTCACGAGGGATGAGGGTGAGGAGGGATAAAAAGGATAGAAGCAAAGATGTAGGAAAGCGGAAGAAGGAGAAGAGAGGAAGGGACATAAGGTGGTAAGCGAGAGCAAGCGAGGACAAACTGAGGGGATAGAAGAGATAGGAAAGATGGGAGCACGGTCACTGGAGTCCGAGGACGGGGCGCACCTGCGAGAGCTCCTTTCGGCGTCGGTGGATGGCGTAGAGCAAGTCCAGTAAGTCAGAGCTGCACTGTCGTCGAAGGTGGAAGGTCGTCGGCGGCAAGAGGTGACGTAGGGCGAGCCCAGTCGGCCAGAGCCACGTTGTCGCCGGAGATCGCAAGCGCGCGGAGCGCGCGAGCGCACGACCGATCGGCCCGAAATCCAGCAAGCGAGTCCCCCACGATGAAGAAAATCAGTTGATTGGAGCAAGTGCAGTAGTTTATTGTAACCGCTGTCATCAGCCAATGTTATGCCTACTTCAAGCCTCTTGATCTACAACTTGCCCTATCGTAAGTTGACAGATTCCGTGCGATGCTTGTGAATTCGTTAATTTCGTCCTTCTACACAAGCTGCTGTCATTTTCGGCTGCGCTTTCCACTCTTGGTAACCATGTTGCTCTGACCATCGGTCATGTTTCACGCATAATTTATTCGCTCTTGGTCCATTTCTTCCGCTCAATACCGAATGGCGTGGCATTGGCCACATTTACTGATATTCAGCGGATTTTCAATCTTTTAACATTACGCCTACAATTTTCATTTATACTGAACATTGTAGGCAAATGTGTACGAAACGTGAAAGAAGACTCGAAATCGTCCACTACCAACAGTTCATAGGAGGTAAAACATCGATAACTAAGCAAACTTCCGAGCAGGTGCAGTCGCATGGCAGCATGACGTCAGAAGTGTCGCCATAAAAACTTTCGACTGAAAAAAAAGTGGAGTTCAGATTCCTCACCATTTCTTCCTCGTTTTCTGCAACGATATAAACTTGCGCTAGAGGTCACGCACACGAGCACGATTTTACGTGGGCCCGAAGATGCACCCGATCACTTTTACTCATCGCTCAAGCGTGCTACCTCACCGGTCGTTAGGCGTACACTTCGTGATTTTCACGGCGGAATTCAAGCGATATAGATTGTGGTTATAAGGGAGAACAGAAAGGTGAGCTCCGTAACTGTCTGCATCAGCGTGCGACACCACAACAGTAGCTCACAAGAGATGTGGGTGAGGAGGTATTAAATAAATAGGATTAAAGGTGTATATATATAGAGTGAGACAGAGATGCGCGAGGACAGCGAGCGACGACATAAGAGAGATAGGAAAAATAAAACACGGTCACAGGACGGGGCATCACCTGCGAGAGCTCTTGCCTGCGACAGGAGATGGCGTAGGGCTAATCCAGTCGGCCAGAGCTGCGCTGTTGTCATTTGTCTCTTCAAGTTGCCAAGCATTCCCTCGTGCTTAACACATTGCCATCTAGCAAGTCATCCAAAACTGCCAAGTTCATCATTTCTTTTTACCATTGTACTGCATAGCCTGCCTCGGAATATAAAAGACGACAAAGTCCCGCTTCCTGAAAAAAGAAATCGCCATCCGCACATCCACCAAGGTTTCCGACCAGTGAAGCTGAAAGAAGCATCCACCTTGTTCGTCACTGGGATTTTCGCGAAGCGCCTTCCGCTCTGTAAAGGCGGATGATCGGCAAAACTCTGCAGTACACGGCAAAGATGTGACATTAATTTTTGATGGCAGTTGCAGAGAGTCCCTTTTAAATGTTCCTTAAAGGTTTTCCATTCGAGCAGGGCACGTCTTTTTTTCGCCAGAAGCATCGTCTTGTTTGGCTTCGAGCGCGCGCTTGGAGTTTCCTAAACCAGAACTATTAAGACAGCATTCGTATTTTTTGGCCGCATTCTCCGTTTCTTGGCACCTCAGTGGACCAGCAGCGAGTAGTGGCGTAGGCCCGATTTTCGGGGCGTATATGTTTTGTCCAGGGTCACTTTCTGTTAAGCGGCGCAGTTATGAGTACTGTGGGGCTAATATGGGGCACACACATTTGCTAAGGTGGGAGAGAGATGATATATTCGAAGGCAGAGAGTTCGACCTGAGCTAGCGTGCTCTAGCTGACTATACTGTGGAGGGGAGAATTGAAAGGTGGAAAAAGCAGGGGTGAAAGATGGTAAAGCTTTAGTTTGGGCAAGTTGGCGCATACTTGAACACATGTTTCGGTTGCGCGAAGAAGGCACGGACGAAGGAGAGGGAAAAAACACGGTCACAAACTTCAACTGAGTAAACGGAAAACCACAGAGCCTCTATAAGAGCGGCTTTTTCTTATAAAGCCGCTTTGGTCTTCCGTTTACTCAGTTGAAGTTTGCGCCCATGTTGCATCGTCCGTGTCTTTTTCGCACAACGCATACATGTGTTCCCGTGAAAGGTGGTTACTGGTGGAGAAGCAAGTTACGCGTATATACAATAACAACGTTCGTGTCGTTTCTCTAGAGTCTGCAGGTGTCAAGTCATGCACTCTTAAGCTATTCCTTCAAGTTCTTGTTCTTTGAGAATGAAGATAACAGGAACAGTTTTGTGTACTAAGACAGTGATTAACTAACTTGTAGCTATTCTCTATCTCTGGGTAACGTGTTGCGAAAAGCACCGTAACCCTATTCACAGGGAGCAGGGGTGGGGGCACTCACTCCTACTCGCCTAAAAGAGGGAGGGCGGCGTAAAGGCAGACCCACACAAAGACATATTACGGAGGTACACTTCTCGCTCCTTCTGAAGGCAAAACCTGCGCATGCCTATGAAAAGCACTTAAGACTTCACAAGAACAAGACCCCACTCTAGGCTTTATTACTGATATCCACATGCCTTTTTTCACTGATGCTCTATTGCCTTGAACCTTGAAAAAGTCGGGCAGTTGCTAGTGCTAAAAAATGTGACAATGCATAGCCAACAGCAATTGTATCGGGTAATGTCAAAATTGATAACTTGAAGCCGCAAGCAGTGCCGTAGGGGTGTCTTGAACTTGCAGGATCATTATTCAAGTGGTCGGTTGAAATCCTCTAAAAATGCAGTAGAAATTTCTGCTTACCTTTATTCATATCGATTCGAACGCTTTCCACTGCAAGACTAAGTTGTTGATCATTGCTGTGCATATTATCTCTGTCAAGCGGTTAGCTTAGACTTGGTTTCAGCGTGACGAATCCTATCGTACGCATACGTTCTCCGTGGTCTGTTGACGTTCACCCCCTATAACACTTAAAGTAAATCATAATTTTACTTGCACTCTTTACAACTTATGTGTCATCTAACAGAATGACCTAATAAGTTCGCATTGCAGCTGGCTACTTAAGTTTCTCGTTGTACCGAAAGTTCGAAGTGATTCTGTTCAGCAGAAGAACTACGCATCACGATGAGCTAGTGGTTAAGGTGTACCCCTGCTTTCGCGAAGGTCACGGGATAGAATGCCGTGACTACATTTCGATGAAGCCTAAATGACCGAGGCCTGTGTGTGTATAATCAGGTCAACGTTCAAGAAAACCAGATGGTCAGAATTTCTGGAGACTTCAACTACGGCATTTCTAAGAATTCTATCATTGGTTTTGAGACGTAAAAACCAACAAAACCATAATAAATAAGAGAAATACGCAGTTAAACCCCGCTATTTTGAACTCGTGTAAGTCAAACTATCCTTTGTATCGAACTATTTTCGATCATGGCAAATGCTTTAAGGTCCTTTCATAGGTAAGTCTACGGCTACATAAAAAAGTCACAGCTTTGCCACAAAGGCGAAGCAATGAACACGATAGCTACAAATTGGAAGGTCACGCGCAGAATGGCAAGCAGATTGAAACATGCCCACGGTTTCTCACGTACAAATGACGCACGAAACGTACTCACAGGTACAGATGAACGCGAATAAGCGTTTCGGTTGTTACTTCACTGTATCTCAGAAGCGCGCCCTTTTCGCGAATGGAGACTGCGCAATGATTGCAGTGACCTTTGTGCGCCCGGTAACTACAACACAATCGTTCCGGTTAAAGCCAAAGGCCACCCAAGACGTACTATTCTCCCCACCGCGAGATAAGAGTACGCTAGTGAGCTCCACCCACTCCTTTCCGCTGGGCAAAGTACACGTGGGACATGAAAGCACGCACCGCCGCGTCGTGACGACGTGGCAACGCACGCTCATTGCGTCATCTTGCTGGTAATACTGAAAACACAATATTTCCCCCCGAGATACCCACCAGTGGTAAGCGGTAGATGTAAATAGCTTGCCGTTTGAACGTAGAAGTAGGTGCTCCTTCGTGGCTCAGTGGCTAACGCATTGCACTCACAATTGAGAGGTCCGATGCCCGATCCCGTGGGTGTGAGCCTTTTATTATTATTTTTATTTCTTGCGTTTTCATATATATGTATAGACACGTATACATTAGTAGGGTTGAGAGCTGGGCTAGTTGGTGAGACATTTTTCGGCACCCAACAAGCTTAGTAAAATATGTTCCAAACTAGACCGTAAAGTTTCCATAGCAGTAAACACTAATGCTGGTAGTTGTACGGTAAATCACACAACAAAGTTTGTTAAGTGTAGCCTATCAGTCGTGTATTGCTTGCCGCTAACGTGTGGAAAGGTATACATCGGCCAGACGGGTCGTTGTTTGAACACCCGACTTTTAGAACACAAGCGATCATTAGGAACTGACATTCATTCTCACATAAAGGGACACTGTTCCCAGTGTGGCTGCTCACCACTGTACAGTGACACAACCGTAGTCTTCCGTCATGGAAACCAACTAACCAGAGAAATTGTCGAAGCCTTTCACATTAAAAAAAGAAAAGAAGGATGCATTAGTCAGTCATCGGTTTCGTTAAGTAACCGAGAAGCCAGCTACCTCGAAGGACTTAATTGAGATCAGTGTTTGCATGTGTCATACTCTCCTTCTTGTCGTTTCAAAATTTTGTTTCAAACACGTGTAAATTCCCGCAAATTTTTTGTTGTTTTTTTGTTTTTTTTTTAATTTGATGTTACCCAGGGCTGTTTTAGTTATGTCATCTAAAAGTGTCTAAGCTTAACTGCCGTGTACTATCGCTTGAGTGTGCGCAAAAGCTTCTGTTGGCAATGATTCAGTGTTCGTAGTTCTTTTCTGTGTCGCTAGGGTTATGGGTTATATATGAAGTGCTGCTTCTGAAATAAAAATTAGTTGCGAGTGTAGCGAGTGTCGTGTTTTCTTGTCCTCTTCGTCCCCGTGAATTTGCGCTACTGCACCATATGGTTAAATGATGACACGTATACATATACGGTGAGTGACGGCTACGCAGGCGGCAAAATAAAGCTGAGAGTGTCCATAAAAAGATATGCCGGAACACGTCACACATCACACTTGGGGAAAGAGCAAACGCGCCAAGAGGTTGGCTTTCTCTCCGAACGAATAGCCTTTTTTTATTTGCGCAAGGTGGCTTTTCCGCACCCTTCTAGGAGCGCGAGCAATGTGAAGGCGGATTGGAGGCTTCAGGCGCCCGGTTAGTGCACACTGCTTCGTAATAAAATATGGAGGTGCTGTTTACTTCCGTACTATACTTTCTTGCGTATATATATTTCCTGCGTATATATCATTCCCGCTCGAACAACGAACGATGGGAATAATATAAGGTAAAAAATAAATCACCGCCTACTGTTGTAAAGCTGCTTTTTTTGCAATATTGTAAAGTGCAGTTGTGAAGCCAACGTGCACTTTGAAGTTCGCACAAAAATGTAGTAAGTACTTCTTCAATGTTTGATAGTTAAATGCACCATAAATAGAAGGAATTGCTTTTTTTTATTTATATAAGGTATTCACGGTACAAAAAGTCGAGGATCTTCATTTACCCTTGGACGACTCACTCTTTGTTTGAGATGAAATGTTGCTTAATTACTTGTTCGGAGATGTCGGACATGTTCACAGCTTTTGTAGCCAGTTTTTTTTCTTTCTCGGATATTACCGCCTAGCATATTTATATAAATGGCAAAGTAACATGTGCCCGTAATTGCCAACACATGTCGTTGGTCAATTGTGTTGCAACACATGTCAATTTACTTGTAGAGTACACGCTATTGCAAAAAAAAAAAAAACGGGGGGAGGGGGTAGCGTTAAGCTGGTGTGCTAATCGGGTGACGCGTTATATGCATCAGAGTCACAGCGCATACGGAAGGCAATAAAATTAGTATGCAACAGGAGGAAATGCCGTGAGGATAAAAGTGTCCCCACGACTTCCCCAAAAGACAAGTGAACAATGCAATGAAATTCAAAACGTAAAATTTTCACTATAGTAGGGTCGCATGCACTGTAAAGACAAATACTGCCAGTAAATACGGATACATGCCATGCGTAGTTTACAAACAATTATTATTAGGCTACTTTCTGCTTTCGCATTGGCAGACAGTGTATGTCGCTACCTTGCCACATGTGGAGGTAATGATTTTTAAACTTCGTTGTAGGTCGGCAAGATACATAAACACTTATGAGCAAAATCTATGAAAATCTACGAGAACACAAGCTCAGGTAACAAATTGATTTGATTGATATGTGGGGTTTAACGTCCCAAAACCACCATATGATTATGAGACGCCGTGGTGCAGGGCTCCGGAAATTTATAACACCTGGGGTTCTTTAACGTGCACCCACAAGCCCAGATAACTGTGGCCGTCTTATCAGTGCCAAGGAAATTAAGAAAAATCGCGTAATAGGAACGTTTGAGCTATGAAAAGTGTGAACATTTTCATGCGCAGTGATTATACGGAGGGAATCGGCAAAGCTGCAAAGTTTACGACGGCTGATCGAAACGACAAACGCGAAGGGCGATTTATGTTGGAACACGTCTATTGAACATCGACTGCTGCTCTGGCTAAGGCTCTCCGAGCAGAATGAAAAGCCTAAGTAGCTGCGTACCTGCGCGTCATCTGGCGTACGGAGAAAGCATTCCATACCGGTCGGTCGTCCCAGGGTGAAAGGAAATGCGGTGGCCATGGGAACCTCCTTCACGGAGGCTGCAGTGTCCTCGAAACCCGTATTTACTCAAGCGGTCCACTAGATGGCGCGACCAGTTTTGAAAAACATACGCGCATTGACAGAGGCAACATCTCTTCGTCGTCAAGCAGTCAGGGGCTGCAGAACCGGGGGGTAGTGGGGGCCGTCGCACCCACCAGAGGGGGGGGGGGGGGCACGGCCCTTTAACTAACAGCTGCTGCGACCCTTCCTTTTTCCGCCCTAGCAAAAGTATTATTATATGTATTAACGCCCCCCCCCCCCACACACGCACACACAGACACGCACACACACAGATCTCATTAATATTCTGACAAAGCACAGAAAACAACAATCCCTTACACTTTTTTCTGATATATATATATATATATATATATATATATATATATATATATATATATATATATATATGTGTGTGTATATATATATATATATATATATATATATATATATATATATATATATATATATATATATATATATATATTGTGGTAAAGCCTTCGAACAGTGGGTCCACGTTCCTCCCTGGAGCGCTCGTCTGGCTCTCGATCCCTACCACTACAACGGGCCTATCTTCAAAACTCTTGCCCAAATACGAAGGCCCCTACCGTGTCGTCAAATGCACTTTCCCAGTCAACTACTTAATTGAACCCATCGAACCATCTTCGGACATGCGCCGTCGAGGGCGCGACATTGTCAACGTGGAGCGCCTCAAAGCCTACCACGACCCGCTCATTGTAACCAGCTGTTAGGTCGCCAGGCGGCTCCCTTTTCGTACACGGGGTAGTTGGGGTAAAGCCTTCGAACAGTGGGTCGTCCTCTCCAGCGCCTTCCAGTGGAGCAGCTCGTGCAGAGAGTCGGTTTCCGCATTGACTGTCGCTGTCGTGAATCATCGCGGAGTATATATATATATATAAATATATATATATATATATATATATATATATATATATGTGTGTGTGTGTGTGTGTGTGTGTGTGTGTGTGTGTGTGTGTGTGTGTGTGTGTGTGTGTGTGTGTGTGTGTGTGTGTGTGCGCGCGCGCATCCCTGCCCTTGCGGAGCCCCTGCAAGCCGTGCTTGGAGTTTCTTCATTGCCGAGTGCGTAAGCAGACATACAGCACGCAAGCGCACATGCGACCACCCGAGGGAGTGTGGCCTGTGTATTGTGAGGGCGAACGAGACAAATTGGTTGAGTGGTTAAAAAAGAATAATAATTTCATTGTTATGTGGGGTTTTACGTTGCAAACCACGATATGAATATGAGAGATGCCGTAGTGGATGGCTGCGGCGATTTTCTTTATCGTGCACCGATTACCGTACATGGGACCCTAATATTTCATCTTCGTTAGAAGCTGACTACAGTAGCCGGGATCGAACCCGCGACCTTCGGATCAGCTGCAAAGCACCCTAGCCGCTGTTTCACCGGAGCGGACAGAAGAAGAAGAAGAAGAAGAAGAAGAAGAAGAAGAAGCTATTGGAGTAGCTTTTATTGCAGATCATTTCTCGTAATATCAAACATTCCCTCGGAACTCTTCCCCCAGTGTATCCACACGGATTGCGCTCCACGGCAAAACGAGAGAGAGAGAGAGGGGGGGGGGTCATGAGCCCCCCGCGAGTGCTTTGAAGACGACGCTGCTACGTAGCCTCCGCAGTAAACCCTGAGGAAATAACCAAGTCGGTTCCAAAACGTCGGGTTTCTTCAAACCTTTTGGTTGGAGTCTAAACCATCTCCCCTCCCCCCTCACTTAGAGATGCATCGACGCGCTGGCAAAGAGATAAGACATCTTCGATGTAACTCGTAAAGGTCTCGTCCCTGCGCTGGACTCGACTACGCAGACGCTGTTCCGCGTGAAGCCGGCGCATGGCGGGACGACCAAATACCGCGGCGATGGTGGTCTTGAATGCGGACCAGTTGGTAATTTTGCCCTCGTGGTTCTTGAACCAGAGGCTGGCCACATAAGCAAGGTAAAATCACACGTTCGTGAGCTGGTCGCAGGCATTCCATTTGTTGGAAGCGCTTACTATTTCGTACTTGATGAGCCAGTCCTTGACGTCATGTTCGTTATTGCCGCGAAAAATTGGTCGGCCGCCTTGTCGAGTCACGCCAGTACAGAAGACTGTCGTTGGTGGGGCCGCTTGAGAAGGGCCAGGAGCAGTCATGGGGAACGGTGAGGGTAGCGTCCGATTGCGAAGTTCCAGGTTGATGGGAACCCCGGCTCCTCCACCACTTAAAATAGAGGCGTTGTACGTCGAGAAAGCGTGATTGATATGTGGGGTTTAACGTCCCAAAACCACCATATGATTATGAGAAACACCGTAGTGGAGGGCTCCGGAAATTTCGACCACCTGGGGTTCTTTAACATGCACCCAAATCTGAGCACACGGGCCTCAGCATTTTCGCCTCCATCGGAAATGCAGCCACCGCAGCCGGGATTCGACCCTGCGACCTGTGGGCCAGCAGCCGAGTACTTTAGCCCCTAGATCACCACGGCGGGGCGATTTGCTGGTTGTTGAGAAAGCTTCAGACGCAGCTTGGCGAGAGGTGCTTCATGAGGCAGGTGTGGTTACCGGCGAGCGCGGGCGCGAGCTACTACCACAGCCACCGATCATCATCGTCTTCTTCAGTGACAGCAGACCGTCCGTCATTCAGATTCATTATATATATATATATATATATATATATATATATATATATATATATATATATATATATATATATATATATATATATATATATATATATATATATATATATATATATATATATGCACCGCTCTACTATATGGCCTATAAGAATTAACAAGAATTAACACGCAAGCTGTCATACTCTGCAAAGCTATTTCAAACACAACTGCGTTCTGGCACAGTCCGTCTTACTTCTAAGTTGCCGTTGGCAGGAACCAAACCTGCGACCTTCAAATAACACGTCCGATACTCTCCGAACTATGGTAGGGCATCGGATGCGTTAAACGAAGATCGCAGGTTTGATCCCCTGCCCACGGTACGTTATACTTCAGTCTACTTTCGTTTCTTCACATTTACCTTACTGTTACTTCCAAGAACGTCGCCTATACTTTCATTGGCATGATTGTCAGTTACAACTCATTAATCTTGCGTCTAAGAAAGAATGAAGACCTTAGTTTTAGCCTTCTTTGACATATATATATATATATATATATATATATATATATATATATATATATATATATATATATATATATATATAAATCTTGCCACCGGCTCCTGCCCTGCGGATCCTGCCCACGGCCAGTTATCTTTTCACCCACTTTTCTTACTTCTCATATACACTACATATGGCCCAATAACTTCCCCTATACCTTCCTTGGCATTATTGTCTGTTAAATGTCATTAATATTGTGTAAAACACGCCGCCAGCGTCGTCGTCATTCGCCATATATATATATATATATATATATATATATAGTCAGAAAAAAGGGATGACAAAGGTACGAAACGCAATTTTCACGAACGTTTCGGCAGGAGGGCCTGCCCTTTGTCAGAGTAAATGATGAAGGGCCGCGCAGGGCCTATATATGAGCGGCTGGCTTCGGTATCACCAGAATGCGTGATTTTTCACTTTTTGACACTAGATTACAGATCAACAATGCAAATCTGTTATAGACGTCACTATATATAATACACGTGATAAAATTTCAATCACGTGTATTATATATAACGATGTCTTTAACTGATTGGCATTGTTTATCTGTGGAGTGCTTCCACGTCTTTCTTGGCGTCTCCCGTGGTTTTGTAGTTGATGTAATCGGAGGCGCAGATACCATCTGTGGCGGCATTCTTCTGTGCCCAAAATGTCTTACGTCTTGAGGCGGTCTTTGGGTTAAAAATCTAATTTTTCATTCTTAAAGTCGCAAGTGCGCTTCCGGTCATGTTTTCGTTCGTCGTACCCTTTGAGGCAGTCTCTCTTGTTGTCGCATAAGTTTGTGGACTTGGCTTTGCTTGCTTTGCTGATGTCACCCAAGAGATGGCTGTGCAGCCAAATAAATGATGCTTTTCACGACACTACTACTACTACTACTACTACTACTACTACTACTACTACTACTACTACTACTACTACTACTACTGCTGCTGCTACTACTACAATATTGTTTGCACCTGAGTCCCTTCATTCATTCTTTGTTAGACAAATCCAAAAGGATGCAGCAGACAGTTAACTATGAAAAGTACATGGGTCATTGATCGTTGTGTATAACTGCAGTGTACAAATAACGACGAAAGTTCAGTTGAATTAAGGTGAATGACAAGTCACGTTTTCCGTCGGTGCGATGTGAACTCAGAAGCTACGAATAGTGCATCACACTATCTACTAATTCAGTTACGACGAGATGTGCTTCCAGTCACCTCCGTGAGGTATGTTGTTTTTTTATGTGTATTCCCTGGAGTGCTAGTCAGTGAAGGTCGTATATACTATACACACTAAACAAAAATGACCTGAAATAACCTCAAAAACCGGGTAAACCATTTGTCCTCTAGCGCACTACCTTTCCTGGTTTTTTTTTACCACCTACTACCGAGGTAAAAATTTACTCTCGTGCTAACTGGGTTTTTGAACGTAGGGAGAGTAGTAAATATTTACCCCAGTGAGGTTTTCAGCGAGTATAGAGGGAGTAAATTTTTACTACCTTCACAAGGTTTTTGAGGTGATTACTGGGAGTTATTTCTGGTGGTAAAAAAATAAAAATTGACGGGTGCATTCGGCCAGAGACGACAAATTTATTGAATAGCAGAACTGATTGAATTTATTGAACGGCAGAATCGGTGACACATAGATTCACATACAGACAAACACGCACACACAACAAATGCAGAATAATACATCACTAGAACAGACTGAACGCGTTGCTCGACTACACTTCGACAATACGGTATATATATAGGCACGACTTTTTGACCGACCAAGTAGTACCGGTAGGAGAGCTCTTTTTTTCCATCGATTAACAACAACGCTTGAAGGTGCAAGCGTAAGCTTCAGGTGGGCTGCAGGGCACTGAATGTCACACCGACCTTTTATTATAAATCTACACGATCTCACCTTTTTGATTATCCAATAATTGCTTGGCACACCGGGCTCATGGCCCCACGCGTGTTAGCACTGCTGATGCACAAGTCCATAAAATATACCTAAGTACACACAAACCATGGTAGCTCAATGATTTTAATTGAGCGACGATGCACAAACACAGTAGCAGCACGTATTCATCACAACGGGCGTAGAGGAGCGATGCACGCCTGCACACAAGCATCTTACCGAAGGCATTCTAGGCCTTTTCGAGGAGCACGGCTATCCGATGAAACACAGCTGGCGATCACAGAACACATATCCTGTGCGAATTTCGTCGTCATTTCAGACACAGTTGAACACGTGACCGCTATCTTGCGGAGACGGGGCGGTGTATGGATACTTCCAACGAAAGACCACCATCCGGGCAGGTCCGGGTTTTCTTCGTGCTCACCGGCCGCCGCTTGTTGGTTCCGTCTGCCTCTTATCGGCTTCGTGCTACATGTTTGAGAACAGTTGGTGTATGAGGTGGGCAATTCGGGCCGCACTTTACTCGTGCAGACATCGCCTACTATGGAACAAAATATATGCGATGCTTCTTTCACCTGTCCCGGTGACACACTCCCACTGGTCACTGGTGGTCGCGGCTCGGTGCCGACGACAGAGTGAAGCATTTTGCTTATTGCTTCTCCAGCAGGCAAGCACGGACGATGACACCAGATTGATTTTGTTACCACTGGCAGATCTGGAGATATCCGCGAACTGGAGATATCCGCGACGTGCAGGTTCGGAGGCGCTCAGAAGAGCACGGTCGCTCGATGATGTAGGAAACACGTGAGATCCATCAGCCCAAACAGACACACAGATACCGAGCTTCTTGCACTGTCTGTCTCCAAAGCCGCCGCCGAGCAAAAGCAACAATTTGCCAAAATATGCAGGACAACTTTCCACAGCAGGTTTTCTTTCTTTTTTTTTCTCTTTTGAGAGGCCCCCCTCCGTCTTTTTCTTTTTTTTCGTTCAAAGAATGCTGTTCTCACTTGTTGTGCTTATGCTGCCCCCAGTTCCAGTAAAAGTGCGCTGACTCGAAGTCGGTCCAGAGGTACGGCGATGCAAAAAAAAACAAAAAAAAACATCTGTGGGCTTCGCGTACCTTCAGTATTCACTGAGAGCGTCACAAGGGGGGTATGGGGCAAAAGCCGCTGAAGCAGCTGCACCTTGCAGTCACGTGGTAATGAACTCTGAAACGCAGGTTAAAAATCACGTGATAGAAAACTCCCTAAGTGGCAAAACTAGATTTTGACATCCTTTTACTACATGTCTGAGAGGTAGTGGTAAAAATATGTCATGTACCATCTTTTACTCCTACGCGAGTTAGTAATTTTAAACGCAAGAGAGTTTTCAGAGGTCATGAGCCGGAAAAACCCCAAACTCGGATAGTTTTTGCTTACAGTGTATAGCCGAGGCAGCCAGTGGGGAGCAAGCACTCTTTTTAAAAGGAGGCGTGACCAGATCTTTCCACGAGGTCGCAGCTGATCAATAGACCATTGCAAGCTAACCTAAAGTATTATGTCTTCCGTATGATGACGAAATAAACATTAATTGTCTCGAAACACTGTTCTTTAGCTCGGGAGCTAGGGATCGCCCAATGTGGGAGGGTCCCCCGTTCGAGAATTTTTGTGGCTGCAATCACCTCCCGGGCCCTGGCGACAAACTCTTCCGGAGTATTGTGATGCTCTCTACAATGTTTGCGTCACGAGAAAGGGGGAGAGACAGTGAGGGGAAAGTGCCGATAGGTGAGCTATGTCGCAACAGTTCCGAGCACAAATAGTTACCTTGTATCACTGTATACATATTATACATAAATTCAAGTTGCTTCTACGAGAAGGGCTGGTCTCCATCCTTGGGAAGCAGCGATAACCATGGCGACGTAAGGCAAGGCAGCTGCAACCAAGACTCCATTCCCTTCTGCATCGACAAAGGATACGCAGCTGAAAGAGCAATGCTTTGGAGAAGAGGAGGAGTGGGTACAAGGTCGCTATGAATGAACGAAAAAAGGAGAATTTTTCCGAAGGCCTTTTTTATTTTTGAGACACATCTGGATGAATAAAAGTGACTACGATGGGGAAAGCACAGGGGTCATTCAATTTTGTCTTTACAGTTATGTAGTAATAATAATCTATAGGTTGAAAGGAACCAGAAAGTGGACGAAAAGTATACCCTGTCGAAAGTGACGGGTTCAGATCCAATAGATGCATGAGATGACATTTCGTAATAAGTAATTAGCTGAAAGCCCAGGAATACTGTTTGATACAGCTTCAAAAAGACCTAACACTGCTCTCATGCGATCTTCGTTAAGCGACTCCCCGTGTACGCATATATGCGGATAAAGGGTCTCGCCGAGCGAAGACTATAGCTCAGTGAACTTAGGTCTTCTAGGTCTTAATGTTGGTTCTGTGGTTATCTTTCTGCTTGCAGCCTTTTTTAGAAGGGCTAAAATTCACCAACTCACAAATCTTGTTCTCATTGCTTCTTTTCATCCTGTCGAAAAGCCTTCCTTGGTCTTGGTGTTTCGCGTATTCTCCCCAAGAAACATCATCGCGAGTGCGTAGATGATCTTTGCCCTACTCTTCACCTTTACTTCCCGTTCAGCGAGTTTTCGTACTTACAAATCATCCGTCGGAAGCCTCTAAACGTCTTTGTTACTCTGTCCGCCTAACAACTCCTCGTTGCATGCACGTTCCGCGACCCACTCATTCAGCTTTGTTGGTTCGCTTCTTTTTCACAATCCATCACTCTGCGTGCTCGTTGGTGCCTGCCTTTATTTTCATCTTTCTGGCCGTCCTCCATATTTTTCAGCCTATCTAACGCAGCGTGCCAATCCACTCGTATAAAACAACAATCAACGGCAACAGCCACGACATCCTCGCACATTTGTGATCACGATCGCGTACACCCGCGTTTCACGAGCCGGCACGTGAACTTTCCGGCCGTCGAAAAATCACGCGGAATACCGTTTTTCAATGAGACAGCGTGACTCCCTCGCTTACAATGCCAGAACGTGCTGTAATGTTTGTCGAGCACTCGCGGATACTCTGCAAAAATCGTACTGCTGTTGCTGCTGTTACTGAGAGGTGCCCGTGTCACGAGGTCTTACAGTAATTGGTGCTCCTGTGGGCAGCCGCACATGGCCCCGTACTCATCGCGGTAAGCAACACTCCGCCAGCCACTGGCTCAACCCGGCAAGGGTCTTTGAGGAAACGAGTTTCTTCGTGCACGCAATCTGTGCGCTACGCATCATTACGCCGAAAAACGTGCGTCCTATATGGGCAGGAGTTTGCTGCCGCGGCGTAAAGGAGACGCACGTAAGGAAGGAGGTTTCCGGCAAACTGCCCGTATTCCGACCAACAGCATCATGAGCTACTGGCAACGCGAGCACATGAGGATGCGTTCCAATTAACGCGGTGCTTGTTTTTTTCCTTTTACGTTAGTACATTTCCATACAAGGAACCGTCACTAAACATATCGGCGTAGTTCGACAGGTGTTACCGCTGTATAACGCAAGAAGACGAAAGAAAGCCACAGAATCTCCCACCTATTCGCGCGAAATTCACTTTGGAAAATGACTGTTCAGGGGCCTCTTAATTGCGGGTTCTGGGTTTCTCCACAGAAGCCAGGTCATCATATACGGCTTGCCTTCGAGGGCGGTATCATGCATAAGCGAAGCCCCGTACAGAGGCAATCACGGCCGCCAGGCGAGAAGCGTGTAAAGAGGCCAACGCGCGCACACCGCGAGGAGAGCCGCAAGCTGTGGTCCTCTGACACACGTGCCGGCCGTACCTCTGGCCGGACGAAGAAGAATTATGAACGCGCTAACTTTCCTGCACGGGAGGAGGAAAAAAGTAGCGGGAATCATACACATTCACTGAAACATCAATACATTCTAATCAATACACAGAAGAAAAAAAAAACGCCTCTATCAGTCAGTCAAACGCACTTCTTCATACCCTGGTTCACGCTTATGTTAAGCGAACGCGTTCGAATAACCACAGGGCAGAGTTACTGCGTAGTATTGATTTTCCTTCAATTAATCTCATGACAAAAGTAACGAGGTTACGTGCACCCCCATATATGCGCTGGAATGCCTGCAGAAGCCGAGCAGTGGATTGGCATGCAGAGATGACATTGCATACGGACCTGAAGAGAAGTGATAACGACTTATTTAGCAGTAGCTGCCACGTCTCTGATGTCCCCCTTAAGCGACGCGCAAGAAGCTAAGAAAACGATTGAAATTCTCCCACTCAATGTGTACGAAAACACCATAAGGAGACGAAAGACGACGTAGTCGGGTGAGTGCAGATACATTTAGGGTTCTCTATCCGACCACCTATGCGTAAATAGACTGGTATATTTGCATAGCGTCGTCATCAAAGGGGAGCCTAATGCAAAACTAGAAATCAAACTCACGTCCTAGAGCTTAGCAGCGTATTACTCCATCGCCGCTAAGTCAAGAAGACGGTGTGCAACAACTTTTGCTGTGTCTGTGAATGTTGTGTTCTGTCGTAATGTTCTGTTGAATTGTAATTGATGTTCATTGTCTGTGAGAATAAATTTCTCTAAACACACAGACTATAGAGGTTCACTTGGTAGACCATAAATACAAGTGCGATGTTTACGAAAAACCAATGCTTGAGGTACAAGTTACAACAGCGAAAGTAACACTGATGGTTATCTAAGCTTCGTGAAGTTGGGAACGTTGCCCTTACTCAATGAGCTTCCATTTCAGGTGGATGTTTTCATTTTCTTTGTTACCTTAACTCGTAGGGGTGCAAGTGAGCAAACATTATTTGTTTATACAGAGCGTTCCAATGATCACGCAGCGCGGTTTAATGAAGAAGAGGAACGGCGTTACGCAAAGCAAAGCTATAGTGCATATATTTCCCAGTGTGCTGTAGTGGCGGCTACAATTTATTTTTATTAAGAACAATCAGTTAAT
Organism: Rhipicephalus annulatus; assembly: GCA_013436015.1. Classification (NCBI taxonomy): domain Eukaryota; kingdom Metazoa; phylum Arthropoda; class Arachnida; order Ixodida; family Ixodidae; genus Rhipicephalus; species Rhipicephalus annulatus. The sequence goes on from WOVY01001604.1 coordinate 272,959, forward strand.
AAGTACTAAACATGTTCATAACTGAAAGTACTCGCCTGCCCGACCACGGTGGTCTAGTGGCTAAGGTACTCGGCTGCTGGACCGCAGTTCACGGGATGGAATCCCGGCTGCGGCGGCTGCATTGCCGATGGAGGCGGAAATGTTGGGCCCGTGTGCTCAGATTTGGGTGCAGGTTAAAGAACCCCATGGCAGGTGGTCGAAATTTCCGGAGCCCACCACTACGGCGTCCATCGTAATCATATGGTGCTTTTGAGACGTTAAACCCCACATATCAATCGATGAGGCAGATGTGCGCATGCTGAAACAACATTTCTGTGCTACTTTCAACGTACTACTTTCATGCTCAATTTTTTTAGTTTTTAAGAGAAAGCCCACGAAATACGAAAATAATACGTGACTAGATCACTGCGCGTATAAGAAAAAAAAAGCCCTCAACCAGCTAACTTTGCGACAGCCAGTAGCAATGAAGGAAATGTAGAAAAAAAAACGCCAGGCCTGCGCTGAAGGCGCAGCACAGCCATAGTGAAAACTAGAAGATCGGCCTTTCAGCGCTTTTCAAAACACTCATCGGGTAACTACTGCAATAACACTTGCTTGATACCCACTAGGTCACTAATGATAAAATTTTTGGGTAGTTGGTCGGTATTCGTTATGCTATCTTTCGTCATTCTTGTGAGAAGCGCCGTATCCGCTAAATATTTGCAAGGAATTTAGCGCCAATCTTTCCTGCAGTGGCTGACGACGATGAGGAGTTATGACTGAAGCGGGTATGCGCCAAAGGTTTACCAACAAATCCCAAACATAAGTGTGGCTCAGTGGTGGAACACTGGACTTGCACCGAGTGAACTGTGTCATTGGTGCTACGTTTTTTTTTCTAATTTCGAGTGATGTGGTTACGGACACCAGTGGTGGCGGACAACTGCGTGTGACCCGAGTTGTGATCTCATAAAAGTTTTCGCTGTTAAAAAAGAATGCGGATTGTGCTATCTGCCATTTTCTGTCCGAAGGCACGCGCCGCCATGATCTTACACAGTCAGGCTGTAATCGCTCTAATCAGAACAGTTATCCGGCCGCGTTTTAAATGAGAACAGTTGATCGTGAGATACGAATGGTGATAGCGGCATACAATGAAGCGGAAGACATTCCTGCATAAGTGCGACACATGTTATTGGAATCTGACCTGGGCCCTTGCCAACGTGGAAAGCACGCTGGGCCTGGAAAACAGAAAAGAGGCAATGCGGCTGCTTCCAGTGAGATTATTTTAGGGCGCTGTTTTCTTTTGCTAACGTGAGCGCAATCACGTGTTCTTGTTCATATTTGCGGTCTTTTTTTAGTTCACAGAAGAAAATGAGTACACACTTAATGCGTTGTCAGAAGAGCACCGACAGATGTCATTTCACCAAGCCCGCGAGGCCACTGAGGAACTTCGCACCTCAGTCCCTAGGAGGAACTGGCCCGCGACTCAGTGATCTGTGCTTTGTAGGACACAAAAAACGTTTATCCAATCCAATCCAACACGCGCACATATGCATCACTGATATTTCGATAAATAGGTAAGTACTTTGTGATTAACAGATATAATTAGACATATAATAGTCATTAACTAAAATTAGTAGCGACTACTTCAGTATACTGGAAACGATATGCACTAGGTTTGCTTCAAGAAACGTCGTTACTATTTTTTATTCGTGCTGCACGATAACTGGGACGCCCTGCATAATGCGGAAGAAACGAGGCCGATAAGAGAGATCGCTTCTTGTTTTTTTTTCTCTTTTCTAAATCTAACAATGAAAATACTAACAGTTTTCGCTGCTGGCCACCCAAAGTAAATTATCCTCCGCTGACAGCATAGTAAGCGAGAGTTTGTAGCCTTTCATGCCCATTGGAATGCGGCTGTCGTGGTCCGGAGGGAAACCTACCTATATATGCCTTTTTTTAAGGTGGTGGAACGTTTTAACTATGCCCATTTCACAGTGGCGTAGCAACTCTTTCGTGAGCGAGAGGGGGGGAGGGGGGCATGCTAAAAACCACGGTCTTTCACCTTCTCCCTAATCCGGTGGGTAAAGTTGCGGGGCAAGTTCAAAGCTGAGTTCCCCGCTATGCTCGAGTACATGGCTGTATGAAACAATGCCACCCACAAGAGCGCTTCATGAGTCGATAGAATACTACAGCATATAGTCCACTAAAATATAACATTTGTGACACCACAGCCAGACACGAAATATTTATTCGTATACGATAAGCTTATTTTCACTTCAGAGTTTTCGCAGATATTTTGAGGGTCTCTTGCGACAGCCGCGATGAGAGATGACGAAGGGGCTTGTTGAGACTCCGAACCAATTTATCGTTAAGACATCTCTCTATTTCGTTCCTGCGGTTCATTTTGTAGTGCCTTCAAATTGATGTTATGCACAGTATGCATTGAAGGAGCTACAGCTATGAAAATGTAAAGGAACTCTCTTGAATTAAAGTGATCTACATTAGTAGAAACAATCATAATTACTTCATACGATAACAAATATGTGATAGCAATGTGGCTACTGGCTCCCACAAGCCCGTAAACGCGTGCGAGCTTAGGGGGATCTCGTGTAGCGGCATGTATACGACTGTCGGTCGCGCTCCCCTTTGACCACCACGAAATCGAGGTATTAGTGCCACTGAAACCGAAAACTGAAAACGATTGCACCGCTCGCATTCAAACGGCACACTGACCGCGTTGATACACGCTGCCGGTGGGAACGCAGCGAGGTCTACCCGTTTGGGTTAGGTTAGGACAAGTGGGCCGAATAGGCGCGGGTCACCACTTAGTGATCCACCAAATTAAATGGTACGGAAATTATGGTGTGCGCGGGGAGCGTCGTATCGCAGATACGTATACACGTCCTTGCAACTTCCTTGAAATAAGAGGGATGCGAAGGATTCGTTCGAGCAAAGGTCGAAATAAGGCAGTTAGTTGGTTAGTGAAGCATATGTGCATATTTGGAGAAGTGGAGGTGACGGAGGGAGCAAACGAGCGAGCAGGTCTCAGTGCCGCTATAGGTAAGGAGCAAAGACTTGCGCTTGTCCATGCTTCGGCTGTTTGACGTCCACTGCTCCTTGACGCTCCATCTAGTCCATGCGTCAGTAAACAACGTCCCATACAGCGGAAATGCTGGGTTTCTTTACTGTTTTTAACACCTGTTAGTACCGAAGAGATAACATTAACGAGTTCCCAGAACATCGCGGGTTAATTTCTCCTTGCTAACTGATCGAAATGGTACACGAGGAGCGCTGATTGCATTTAAAGCTGTGCAGTATTTCAGCTGTTGAGAGTGGGTAGGCAGACATGCGACTATTCCGCCCCCGTCCTCTATAACACACGCTAAGGAACACACGAGAGAGGTAATGTGTGCATATTTGCCTGTATGTGCGTGTGTGCGAGTGTGTGAATACGGCTGTGTGTGCACGCCTGTGTGTGTACGCCTGTGTGTGTACGTGTGGGTGGGTGGGTGCATGTGTGTCGGGGGAGTGCGTGTGTGTGATTTGAGGAAGCGACAGCACTAGTATGTTAAACGTCTGTTGCCAAAGTCAGTAACATATATTAGGAACCAAATAAAATATATGATAACGACAATACAAAATAGCACTAATAGCACTAATAGCACCAATAGTTATGGCGAACTTACAACAAACGGTGCAGTGTTCTTCACATATTTTTTTCTCGCTATGGAGACTCACATTCTGCTTCTAAGTTCCGTAAAAAGCATCAGTATCCTTCTATAGGTTCGCTAACCTACTGCAGCGGCGACCAGTCCATAACGCAATCTTGAATTGATCCATCATGCTAAACACATTAGTCATCCCCGCTGTGGCAACATGCTTGATAAGGCATTGAACGGATGAATTCGAAGTTGTGAGTTTTATGTAGGTTCATCTCGACCTGGTTGCTCCCCTAAAGAACTTTAGGCATGTATGTAAGACGATATGATAATGTACTCCTTCCAGATTATCGCGCAGCGTGTTACTTATTATCAGATGTGGTATTGTTAGCTAAAGCAGTGAAATTTATTTCTTTCGATTATCAGTAGAGGTTCGCCGACAGGTTGCTCTACATTCTACATTGATCCATGTTGGTGAGAAATCAGGAAAATAATGTTTAATAAAGCATCATTAATTTACATCAAGAAGTGCACGCGTCACCCCCAGCCGCCGGCCGGACGTCTTTGAGGCAAGGCAGCTACAAGGATTTAACTGATGGTGTCTTTCTGGACGTTGAGATTTGGGCTGCGGAGAAAGACCTCCCAGGATGTTAGAATGCGTAAACCATCGTACTGAGTCGGGCATGTTTACACCATGTGGACAAAGTTTGCTGCCTCATCACAAAATTTCCACTTGGATCAGGTTCCCACTTGCTGTAGTGTTCGGCGGCTGAAAAAAAAAAGCGTCTGTAACTTCTAAACGCAGCATACAAGCAAGGCACTTTCGATTGAAAAAGGAGAGACCTGGAGTGAGAACGAAGGAAGGCAAAGAAGGGATGTTGTGGTTAATCACGTTGCACCTGATTTGCTACCCTAAAATGGAATAGAGGGATATAAAAAATGAAGGAATGAGGCAATGGATATGAAAGCAATGGTCTTGAACGCGTAATAACGTTCATCGCGCATTGTAAATCCGTTTCAAAGCTTAGTATAAGGTCAAGTAAGCACAACGAAAAATTGGCAAGTCCCATGTACAGTGGGATTCGATGATATGCGAAGCACGAATGTGAAAGGTTGATATGCCACTTTAAAATCAGCACAACGCTGCGAGGTGGAGGTAAATGATGCCATACATGACTTCTGTGTCATGATTGTCCCGTTTGGATGTGCCGTTTACTTTCGTCATCTATTCAAGTCACGTGATACCAAATTTAGTATATGTGGAGCTAGAGAAACGACCGCGAGCACGCTATGAGCGTGGTATGTTGTCATGTTCTTACATGACTTGCGTGTCAGGATCATCACGTTTGCACCAGTCATATATTTCGTCCTCCATTGACGTCCAGTAACACCGAATTTGGTATATGTGGAGCTAGAAAAAAAATGGCAGCATATCCACAGAGTGAATGATGCGGAGTGGGGCGAAGCATTCGTCCGCCCATTCGTTCTTGCTTCCGTCCGTTCCTGCGTACGTCTGTGTAACCGTTCATGCGTCCATCCACACGTTCGTGCGTGCGTCTGTTCGTGCGTCCGTCCCTGCGTTCGTCCATGCATCCGCGCCTGCGTCCGTTCATGCGTCCATCCATGCATCTGTCTGTGCGTCCCTTCGTCCATCTATTCAGCACTCCAAGTACCACCATCTCGCATCTTTTCATCATATATTCTCCATATGGAAGCATCACCATCGAGCGGACATTTCAAGGACTAAATGGGAGGTGGCACATGCACACTTTCTTACGGCTTGCGCTTCGGGTTGATTGATTTGTGGGGTTTAACGTCCCAAAACCACCATATGATTATGAGAGACGCCGTAGTGGAGGGCTCCGGAAATTTTGACCACCTGGGGTTCTTTAACGTGCACCCAAATCTGAGCACACGGGCCTCGACATTTCCGTCTCCATCGGAAATGCAGCCGCCGCAGCCGGGATTTGAACCCGCGACCTGCGGGTCGGCAGCCGAGTACTTTAGCCACTAGACCACCGCGGCGGGGCATTCGGGTATACTTCCACCTTTAACCACCTCGAGTTCATGGTATATACTAGTTCACTGTATTCGTGGCTATGCGGCCCAACGGTCGCTAAACCTGTCTAAAACCAAGGAGGTTACACCCAGCGAGTATAACGTAGCAACCCTTTCTTGTCAGATCGTGCTCAATGTACACGCCAATAGCTGCTAATGGGGATCGCAGCGTGCGCGTTACCTCAAGGCCGAATGCTCCTGTCTCTCATTCCCCCTTAGCAGCCATTAACATGTGCATTGAGCACTATCTTTAATTGTTCAACAACGCACAGAAGAAATCTCTCACCGGAACCACCTTGGAGGTCAAAATCGTAAGGACCGCTATTTCGGGTATGTGCCACTGGTGGTTACATACGAGGGACGCACAAGCCACGCCATATGGGGCTTCGCCCCTAAAATGGCCGCGAGCGCGTAATGAAGGGCCTAGTGTGCCCCAATGTAGCGTTGACGCGCCCGCACGCTGGGCACAGCGACGCTATACGTTAGCAAAATGTGAGAACTCTATCGTCTGACGCCAGGCACGACCGGCGCCAACAGCGTCCGTCAGCAAGGCCCGACGGCAACTGGTGCGAAATGCGGCATGCTGCATTTCGCGCCAATGTGCTCCATCTTTTCGTGATGGAGGGACGCCGCATATGTCAAAGCAACGCCGCGCGGCGCCCGCCTGCGAGTATATGGCAGGACCGGCGCCTGGCATGGCAACGCTAGCGAAGCGACGAAATGAACGCCGGCGAGCACGCGCACCGCGTCACGCCGAAATGTATTGGCACCTTGACTGTGGCATGTGGTCATGTTCTCACAGAACACGCATCTCATGATTATCTTGTTTGTACCAGTCACATACCATCGTCATCTATTGGAGTCATGTAATACCAAATTTGGCATATGTGAAGCTAGTGAAATGGCCGCGAGCGCATTAGCAGTGTAGCATATAGCCATGTTACATCACACGCATGTCGTTATTATCATGTCTGGATGTGTCATTTACCCATGTCGTCCGTTCGTGTTGCGTAATACAGAGTTTGGTACATGTGAAGCTAGCGAAACGGCCGCGAGCGCATCAAGAGCGTAGCATGTAGTAATGTTGTTACATGACACGCATCTCATGTTTATCATGTTTGCACCAGTGACATACCTTTGCCATCTATTCACGCACTGTAATATTAAATTTGGTATTTGTGACGCTAGCGAAATGGCCGCGAGCACATCATGAGCGTGGCATGTAGTCAAGTTGTTACATGACACGTATGTCATGATTTTCATATTAGGGTCTGTCGCTTGTGTTCGCCATGCAATCATGTCATAACATACCAGTTTTGCAACATGCCATGTGGACGAAACCAACGCAAGAGCTGCAGGACAGTGAAATGTAAAGATGACATGCATATCATAATTTGCATGTGATGACTGGTCAAATATGTTCTTCGTACAGTCATGTTACGGCATGCCAAGTTCGGTATCGATACCAGTATCGAAAGGGCCAGGACAGCTAAAAGTCGTAGGCGGACAGACAGACAGACAGACAGACAGACAGACAGACAGACAGACAGACAGAGATAGATAGATAGATAGATAGATAGATAGATAGATAGATAGATAGATAGATAGATAGATAGATAGATAGATAGATAGATAGATAGATAGATAGATAGATAGATAGACTCAAAATCACCGAAGTTCGCTAACAAATCCTTCGCATCTAATATTCTTGCGACCCACAACGTAGAGGGCTATCGAGGCCATGGTCTGAGTAGCAAGGTGGTGTTAGGGATGGGAAGGAAGGACACTGGAGGATACGAGAACAAACAAGGTTTATGACACTATTTACACATATTTACAGCAAAGAAGGGTTAGTGGTTTAACAAACCACGAGCGTGGTGGTTGAACGTTACATAGTTCAGAGCGACGTCCAGCACTCTGCGGCGTCGTTTTAAGCCCTGTCGGGCTCCTCCTCTCTGAGTGGAACACCAATCACACACACACAGGTGAGGGGGACGAGAATGCACGGTCCACGTGAACACTGCACTGCAAGGTGGCGCCAGCAAGGCTCTTCCTCGTCGTTTGTGTGCCGCTAGTCGAGAGTTCTCACGATCCTGGCAGCATACTTCAAAGGGTCCGCCGCACAGCTCGCCCAATTAGCGGGGTGATCTGCGGTGGCCGCCGCGGTCTCTTCCAGGAAGACGCCGTCCCTGTTGTCCTCTTTGTGGCGCCGCGGCGACACGACGTCTCATTTTCCTGGCTAGCAGGGACAATGCCATGCGGGCACAGGCAGCCGGCCGGTCGTCTACTTGATTGGGGATTAAAAGGAGCGCCACTCTCCTGTCAGCTCTGGCGCCGGTCACGCCAGCTTCCCCCGTCGCCTGATGAGTCGCTGAGGGCATCAGTCACCGCTTCTGCTCGAAGAGACGACAAAAGGGTCCGCATTTGAAAGACGGGAACTCGCCTTTGCTTGCCGCATGGTCTGGATATTTGTTCAAATCTTCGACAGCGTCTGTCAGACTGGGCACCGAAGGGATTGAGAGCCTTTCCATAGGACCGGCTTACTCACAACGGCGACTGCCCAGACGAATTTCTAGGCCAAACTGAACAGCTCCTCCTCTGCCTGAAAAATCTCGGCTGGCCAGCGCTCCCAACCGCTGGGCACGAAGAGAATGGTTGGTGACGGCGACGATGGCCTGGCTTTCTCTCTCCAGCTGAGAACTCGAAACCAACTCCCAAACCAGCTCACAATGATTGACAACAGCAAGGCGAACCCCACAACGTAATACCGTGCTGAAGTCAAGCATATTGGACCCACTTAAAACCCTCCAGGCTTCTCAAGAAACACAAACAAAAGAGAAACCTGTAGGCAAAAATTTTGAGACAATTTGGTGCCGCCAAAGTTACAACACTCATGGACGTGGAGATGCTTACCAAAGATGTAACATATTGCCGTGTGAGAAGAGCACACAAAGGCAAATATAATTTGGCCCCATATAACCGTAAGCGCATTCTTCAAAACTAACTTTCTCCTACCACCCACACTACTAAGCTGTAATTTACATTTAACTTCATGACTAATTTCATGAAACAACCAAATACAAAAGTTTAACACGAATGCTGCGAGACCCTACACACAAGTTATCTGTGCGCATTCTTTATTCTCTCGTTACACATTTGAAAGGCTTAGTCGAGAGTACCTACTTTTATGTCACTCTGACGCCTACAAATCTCTCTCACACATCAGATCGAACTGTGTTTTATAAATCCAAGAAATGTATCTCTAGCCTCAAAATTTGGGGAACGCAATGCTCTCAGCTCAAGTGATCATATGATCCCTAAGCAATCACAAAAACAACAAAATGAAATTATCCACACATACTAGCACGCTTGTTAACTGAATGTAGCCTCATGTCAGCCCCTGTCTTTAAAGAACGCACAGGAGTTCGCTGTGCGCCCTAGCACGACATCATACTCTCATCCAAAGAATGCTAGCATACTAACAAACCCCTAATCATAGGTCATATCGCGATAACCTATAGCCACCACTCATTCAAATTTAGCGGGCGTACCAAATCTTCCTTGACTTACGTGCTCTTATTTCAGAGAAGCTCATTACACGCAATAGGCTGACTAATGCGGGTCACTGCTTCCGCATAACGCTTAATAATTTAACTCGAAGCCCTTACAAAGTTTACAAAAAAAGCATTGACGTGAAAAACTAACTAAACAAACTAGCTGGGGAGATGACAAAGGACTATTACTTTAAAACCAAAAATAACCAAACAAACATGCTTCCCAGTAAATTCCTGTGTCACCTTCTCCAGCCTACAGCTGTTCCTCACTTCAATCGCACACGCGGCGGTCGCGGTCTTGGCGGATTTTCAGAATGCCCGAGACTACATGGTGTACGTGCTACCAGCTGCACTGCAGCGTTACGCCTCATTTGCGATTTCGGCCGACTTCTGTCAATCTGGCGGAGGGGATAAGAGCAACGCGTGGGAAAGAGCGTCGGTGTCCTCTTTGGTCTAGCTCCCGAGCGGTGTTTAGCTATTGTGGCCTTTCTTCTAGGACCACGACGACACTCTTCTCCACGAAAACCTCTAAATCTCCATCGCGCATTCCGTCGGGATGACTCACGCTGTTCTCTACCAGTTCGCCGCTTGTGCCTTACTGCACGACACAAAGACCTTGTTGTTGAACTGGCTGATGACTTACCCTTGGCTCGTTCGCCCGGCCGATTGCCGCCTTTTATATTCCTTAGTCGCTCCGTTTTCTTGCGGCAACGTTTGCGACCATTTCCCCCACTATTAGGAGGTTCGCCTCGGGTTGCGTCATCGGTTGTTCTACAGCTCAATGGTGCTTCTGCACCACCTGCCACACTACTTTGGCAGTTCGATTTCCTAGCACTGTTGCCATATCGCGCCGATTCACCTGTGTTAACTTTGTACTCACGCACCCAACTAACCTGGCGCCTCCCATTTGATTTCATTTGCAAAGGATCCGCTGTTCCCTTTTCCTTCGTCTGGCAGTTCAGACGCATATAAATGAACTTTGACGCCGACGCAAAATGCCTAGTTCTGCTTGCTGCGCTAATAGGCTTCAAACTTTTCTCCACATGCGTAGAGCTGCTTGTCTCACTCGCGGCTTTGCGACGTCTCTTGCGTCTGCGCCGCTTTTTGCGGCTCGTTGGCATGCCTTCCGATTTTATCGCAAGCTCGTCAACTCTCACACACCCTGCGTCAGCTGTTGAATCCACGCAGTCTAAATTATTTTCTAAAAAATCATCTCTCTCGCACTCTAGACTGGTGGAAAGCTCAACACACTTAGGAACAGTGCAGCAGTTTTCCTTCACATAATCTACCTCGAATAGGTGGGAGCTGTCGGCAACTGTACTGTTATTCTCACCCTCTGCTTTGGCTGCTGCTCCTGAGCTTTCTCCGGTTTCCTTGCCTACTACCACATTGTTTGCAAGTTCCACCGTCACGACAATCTCAGTTGAGGCCTGTACCAGCCTGTCTACAGATATCCTAGCTGTTTCGCTAGCATCTAACTGGCACAGCACCTCGTCGCACACGCTCTGGCCTTTGTCGGCCTCTCTACTCAGAGCAGCACCTTTCGCAGCTCTCACATTTGGTTCGTCTTCGAACCTGCTGCGCTCTTCACACGTGCTAGCCTTCTCTATAGCTCTGGACTGCACCTCACTCATTTGAACATCGTACTTCTTTTGAACTACACTTACGGATGGCTGAATCTTCCGCCGCCTTGCCTCGACTTTTTCTTCCGACAGTTCAATCACTAGGCTGAGTGCTCGCTCACGCTCTTCACCTCGCTCCCGTTTTTCTATCTCCCATTTTCGCTCACTATCTACCTTGGTGCTATAAGAGACACGCGGACTTCTCTCAGGCTTGGTTTTACTACCAGCACAACGTCGCGCGTTCTTCACGGGAGCGTTCGTGAGCTTGTACTCAATTCGCCTTCTGTCAACTCTGATGCCGAAGCACCGCAGTAAAGCTGCCTTAGCTACATCGTACCTATTGAACTCTTCCTCGGAAAGGTATAGTATCCTACCGATCAAGTTGCACGGAAGGACACTCAATAAGACGTTAGACCAATAGTCCTCGTCGAGCTCTAGTTCTCTGCAAACTTTCTCGTAAGAGGTTAGAAAGCTCTCTAAATCCTCACCCTCTTCAAATGCATGGATCCTCGAATTTACTTGAGACCATCTAAGGCACTGTATTGATCTTTTTCTCTCTTCCTGTTTTAATTTCAGGCTTTCCTTCCACTGCTCTCTCTCTTTCTGTCGTTCCAATCTTTCTTTTTCTTCTCTTTCTTTTCTATCCCTGCTTTCCTTTTCTTTTCTTTCCCGTTCCTTTCGTTTCCGTTCCTCTCGTTCGCGTTCCTCTCGCTCCTGTTCCTCCATTTCCTATTTTTCAAAAATCTCTACTGCGTTTTCAATTTCCTCCTCACTGGCTTTTTGCGAGATCAGCCCCACAATTGCTATCCTGCCCATTCTTTCATCTACTTCAATGCCTAGATGCTTACTCACAGCCAAAAGTTCATCTCTTAGCATTGCCTTCCACGACATGATTGCCGTTGTACTTTGGTACTGCATCTCACACATAATTAGATGATCCCTACCACTCACAAAAGGTAATCTCCCTAATCCACAGACAATCCAGCTTCTAATAAACTCACACAATTATAATGAAGCCTGGAAAGTCAAAGCAAAGACCAAGCACTCACCACAGCACAGCATCACGTCGTGAAGTTCATCTCACCACTGCCAATCAGTTGATATGTTGAAAGGAAGTTGCAGATGATGGCATCCCACCGCTACCACTAGTTGTTAAGGTCGCAGGAGGATACGAAAAACAAAACAGGTTTATGACACTATTTACACATATTTACAGCAAAGAAGGGTTAGTGGTTTAACAAACCACGTGCGTGGTGGTTGAACGTTACTAGTTCAGAGCGACGTCCAGCACTCTGCGGCGTCGTTTTAAGCCCTGTCGGGCGCCTCCTCTCTGAGTGGAAAACCAATCACACACACACACACAGGTGAGGGGGATGAGAATGTACGGTCCACGTGAACACTGCACTGCAAGGTGGCGCCAGCAGGGCTCTTCTTCGCCGTGTGTGAGCCGCTAGTCGAGAGTTCCCGCGATCCTGGCAGCATATTTCAAAGGGTCCGCTACACAGATCGCCCAATTAGCGGGGCGATCTGCGGTGGCCGCCGCGGTCTCTTCCAAGAAGACGCCGTGCCTGTTGTCCTCTTTGTGGCGTCGCGGCGACACGACGTCTCATCCTCCGGCTAGCAGGGACAATGCCTGGCGGGCACAGGCAGCCGGCCGGTCGTCTACTTGATTGGGGATTAAAAGGAGCGCCACTCTCCCGTCAGCTCTGGCGCCGGTCACGCCAGCTTCCCCCGTCGCCCGATGAGTCGCTGAGGGCATCAGTCACCGCTTCTGCTCGAAGAGACGACAAAAGGGTCCGCATTTGAAAGACGGGAACTCGCCTTTGCTTGCCGCATGGTCTGGATAATTGCTCAAATCTTCGACAGCGTCTGTCAGACTGGGCGCCGAAGGGATTGAGAGCCTTTCCATAGGACCGGCTTACTCACAACGGCGACTGCCCAGACGAATTTCCAGGCCAAACTTAACAGTGGCAAGTTGGGCTAGTTGGATAACGTTCATGATTGAAAATTTTTGTTGAAGTGCCCTTAAGACAGACGGACAGAAGAAGCTGACAAGGACACCGCTTGCTCTCACAACTGAATGTTTATTAAACAAAAAAGTATTTAAAGCGGATACATGGTCTAACGCACATGTGCATCAAAACAGGGTTTAATGAACCTTCACTTGTGAGAGCAAGCGCGTTGTGAGTCAGCCTCTTCTGTCCGTCTGTCTTCAGTGCGCTTCAACAAAAAATTTTCAATCATGGTCTGAGTAATCTTTTTTCCGTGGACACTCGTTCGTCAAGTTTTCGTAGACTGGCACGCAATGAGTGCATTTTGTTCACGGTGTGGTTTCAATGCTTTGAAAAAAAAATACGCAGCATACAAGGATATGTTCTACGACCTCGTATTGATCATGAATTCTGAACATGGCACTATCAGTCATGGAAATTCAAAAATAATGGGCATTTATAAATACACTGCCTTAATGGCTGTTGTAGCTGTTCAGCCATGATAACGCGCTGCCATAAGCTCAATGGCGTGAGTTTGACTTGCGTCCACGGTGGCTGTTTCTAAAAGAGCGGGAACCCAAGAACACCACTGTGTTTAGATTCAAGCACAAGTTAAAGGGCCCCAGGTGGTCATAATTAATCAAAATGACGCGCTTCGGTGTGACTCGTATTTTTTGTTTACTCATTTTGGTTCGTAAAAGCCTATGAATTATTATTTTCAATGTGGCGTCCGACTTCAAGGAATAGGGTGATGTAAGTGCACGAGACGTTGGTAGTAGCTCTAATCAAGACTAAGAGTGGGCAGCTGCGAGTTGACACTTTTCGAAGAATTCCAATAAAAGAAGTCAAAGCATCGAATGAGTATAAAAGCTGAAAAAGCGCGATATGAGGCTTGTTCGCTGTCTCGTGATATAAATACCTCTGAAATGAACCCTAATAATAAAACGATGGCGAGGTTTATCAATAGGTCACGATATTAATTTGAACCAGGAAAGAAAATTACATGCAATTGGGTCACCTTCATGCTTCTGCAGCAGCGTGTTGTGACTCCATTGAACTTGAAAAGGCTTCTTGGGTGAGGCTGTTTCTTTATCGGTGTCCCCCTCCCCCTCTTGATTTAGGGGCGAAGCTTTTGATAGCGGCACTCGATCATCCCTAGTAGCCGTTGTAGTATGTAACAAGTATAACAATTTGACCCCCATGGTGGTGCTGGTGAGAGATTATTTTGTGCGATGTTGAACAATAAAAAAATAGTGCTCTATGTACATGCCAAGGGCTGTTAATGGGAAATGGGAGACAGGAGCATTCGGCTTTTAGTTAACGCGCACGCTGCGATTCCCATTAGCAGACATTGGCATGTACGTTGAGCACTATCTGACAGGAAAGGGTTGCTACTTTATACTCGCTGGGCGTAACCTCCTTGGTTTTAGAAAGGTTAAGCGAGCGTTGGGCCGCAGTGCCATGAATACAGTGAACTAGTATATACTATGAACTCCAGGTGGTTAAAGATGGGAAGTAGACACGAAGCGCACACCGTAAGAAAGTGTGCGTGTGCCACCGCTCGTTTAGTCCTTGGAATGACCACTGGATGGCGGTGCTTCTATATGGGGAATAGATGATGAAAAGATGCGAAATGGTGGTACTTGGAGTGCTGAATAGATGGACGAAGGGACGCACAGACAGATGCATGGACGGACGCATGAACGGACGCAGGCGCGGATGCATGGACGAACGCAGGGACGGACGCACGAACAGACGCACGCACGGACGGGCGGATGGACGCATGGACGGTCACACAGACGGACGCATGGACGGACGGAAGCAAGAACGAATGGACGGACGAATGCTTCGCCCCACTCTCATCACTCGCACCGTGGATATGCTGCCAGTTTTTTTTTTATTCTGCACATCGCGTTATAGCAGTGATAGCTTCCAACACATCAGCTATATAATGACAACTAGTGTCCTAACGATCCTTCACTACTGATATATTAGTCTGCAGTTCACCTTGCTAGCTACAGTCGCTATACAGGAATCTTTAGTGTGCCCTGTCTTGCAAATAAACGACCTGCCGACGTCGTAATTGCTTACAATATCACGCATTGTAAGACGCATAGCAATACTTCAAAGGCACCTGCTGTCATTCATATCAATTTTGCTGTGCTGGACCACGCATCCCACCAAGCCGCCGTGGTAGCGAGAGACAAAAGAGGTGAGCCCCCAACGGGGCGGTCACTGACACCAGCCGCAACCGCCTTTTTGAAAAGAGGTCCAGGCTCCGCGGAAGGAGCTGCGACAATTTGATTGACGCGTCTGACGGAAATGCATCCAGCGCGCCTCGCTAGGTACAAGCTCATTCGGTGTGCAAAACAAGGGCAGTGCACGACGTGGAATCGTTTATAATGAGCTACGCCGTAATCTGGCGGGTGCGTCTCGCGCGACGCATCTCGGTGTTCGGGCTTGACCCTCATGTAAAACCCCTTCATTGGGGCCTTTGAGGTACTGTAAATAAATATAAATAAATAGATCCCTTTAGGCCCGCGCCACCGCAGCATCCTCTTCTCGGCCGCAACATAGTCGGCTGGGCGCGTCTGACCGGCCTTGCAGGGAAGAGGTCTAAGCCAATTAGAAGGGCCTTTATTTAGAAATATGCGTGATGGGTTCCGGGACCTTGTACCCCTCCCCCTCTCTCATCTCGCTCTCCCCCCACCTGCGCGGAAAGACAATGCGTGTGGTGCCGCTGCTTCCAAATATTGTCAACGTTGATGAACGCGACGAAAAAGGTTTTACACAGCTCGTCCCGGCCCCGGAACTGGTGTTTGAAAGTGCGAGTGATATGTGCTGCGGAGCAGTGCTTCAGCGGCCTCGTGCAGGACAAAAGGTTTGCAGGAACAAGGAGACTTCGTGCTGGACGAGTGAAGGATGTCCCAGTACGGAGACGGCGTTTTCGCAAGTACGGACGTCTTCGCCAGGAAGACGGTCAGCGTTCTTTGATAAGCCTTTCATTGTTCCCTGCTCATTTATCTGTGATGAACTACTGTTACAAGAAAGGGTATTATGTTGAGCCTTAAGGAAAACAAGAAAATAATGGACTCAGCCTGCGCTACCAAAGTATTGGAGGCTTAAATCAATTGTTTAAAACGAATTGGGCTCGTGTCAAAGGCTTAATTTTATGTGAAAAGAAGGAAAGGAGATAGACAGGAATTTGTGAGTTAGAGGGATTAGAAGGAGGGATAAGAATAAAATAAGGGGAAAGGTATACCATCGTCACGCGACAGCGCAGGCACGAGAACGGGCTGACCCAATGAGCGCGATTTATTTTCATGGAAATATGATTGTACAATAATTGTTCTGTGAGCATGTATTGACTGACAATAACTTTTCTTGAATATTCTTTCTCTTGTGGTTGGTACGTTCTTGTATTTGCTTGTGTCCTGTTTCCCAAGTTGGTCTCCAGTCCACATGCTTGAAAAAAACTCTACTTATCTCATACTACTCTAACTTTCTTAGCGTCCAATATTTCCCATATATGATTATTTCATTTGTCTATATAATGTGGTACTTTTGGAGCGTGTTTTATAGGAAAAAGGTGCGTTGGTTTTTCTTTATTCCCATTAAACTTTCGTAGATATTATCTTCGAGGATAATAATTTTATGTTATTCCGTGTAGTTTAAGCGCTTTCACTATCGGGTTGTTAAGAAGCGAACTTGTCCACAATATGCGCTTTACACAAGAAGCACAGTGGCCAGGTTCGCTTATAACACGCGGATTAAGGCTTCTTTTTTCTTCTAGTCGCCTGCATAATTTCCACTCATTTCTCGCACTTTTTTGTCTTGTTTGGATTTGTTAGCACATATTATTATTCCAGTGGCCATCACGTTTCCCAATAACGCGTTTGTCGTTCCCTAATAGACTGTTTCTCGGTGACTTTGAGGCAGCTAAGTGCTGGAGTCAAACAAACGTTGGGGGAATCAACAAGTAACTTTATCTCCACACTGAGATACTTGCATTCAGCCGAATACGGAGACTACCCTCGGGATAATTTTGAATGTATACATACGCTTTCGTTCGTTGTTGCGTATATTTTCTCTACACAAAATAATTAAAGTGACTTCTTCCCCTCCATTTCGTGACTGAGTGACATTTTTAATTTTATTTTAACCTATTTTCATGAATATGTAATTTAATGAATTCCCACTTCTTTTCGGCTGCTGTTCAGATGATTCCTTTCTTGTTAGCTTGGTAGTACCTGAAAATTCTGCTAAGAAAGTTGAAGAGGGTAGAC
Organism: Rhipicephalus annulatus; assembly: GCA_013436015.1. Taxonomy (NCBI): domain Eukaryota; kingdom Metazoa; phylum Arthropoda; class Arachnida; order Ixodida; family Ixodidae; genus Rhipicephalus; species Rhipicephalus annulatus. Next base: position 290,108 of record WOVY01001604.1, read on the forward strand.
AAAGACTGAGAAGTTATGGAAAACAGGGAGCTAGAAGCAAGTCCAAAAGCATTTTTAAAAATAAAAGATATTTATTTTCGTTTTATGTACATAAGGGAGTACGGTGAGAGTTTTAGCATTTTAGACAGATTATTTATTACGGTAATACATTATTTTCCTATTCAAAATTTTGGAAATTTTGAGAAACCTTACTATCAAGTTTTCAACTAATCGACACCATAATGACAGAATGTTTGTAACTGTTCCCTAAACTGCGCTCGAAATTGAAAATTAAATGCCGGAAAATGACGAATTCTACACCTCTCTGACGTATACTTGCATATGAATTTCACGGAAGAATTGTTGATATTGCAAGCTGTTTCAGGTAACCAATGTATTCATATAGTACGAAGTGCCATACCATAAAAAGCTCTAAAAGATGAAGCTTAGTGAAATGTGATATCTGTAAGTGCGCAGTACCAAAAATGCTAGACCCATCAATTTTTAGACTTATCGACAACATTTGAGAAAATATTGCCACTCTTGTATCAACGTTTTGCTTAATTCTCGTGACAAGAAATAAATTTATCAAATATAGAGAATATTTTAAGTGACTCAAGCAGCTCTCTGAAATTGTTTCTGCAATACACACTTATATCAGTACAAAAATCGAAGTTGTTTTCATAAATATATTTGTAAGCAATTCTGACGGCAAATGGAAATTACTTTTTCAAAGCCACTGTTAACCATAACCGGTAAAACAGAGAGAGAGAGAGAGAGAGAGCTCTTTATTGAAGAGCAGAGAATTTAGCCGGCGTGTATGTGTCACTGACTTGCTACTCTGCGTGGGGAAGGGGATTGGGGAAGAGCACTGAAGAGTAGCCACAGCGCCGGTAATGGCAAATATAATACCGAATTAAGGCTTTTGGGTGACACAAAATCTCCATACGTAACTCAGTGGTTGTGACAAGATGGCTCTACAAACGCCTGTCCAATGAATGCTGAGCCGCTGCCTCGGTACTCGCTGTCTGGGCGGAGTCAAACGAGAAATCTCTCAGGTATACAGCAGATTTTGTACTGACGAAGGCCTATACAACGATACATTCGTCTACAGCACATTCATTCTTCACTTTTTGGTGCAGCTTGCATAAGACCGAGCGCGCAAAAAATGGCCAGTAAGTAGACCATCAAGAGCTTTAAAAACTATACAGTTTGCCAATAACTAAGATCAGTGCACGTATAAAACGCCAAATATTATTAATTCACCAGACCTCTTGCTAAATCAATGGCCACAGATTACTCTATTCATATTGTCAAAATTCTATATACTCTTTTTTTCAAAACGTTGGTCTGAGTCTGACGTTCTGAGACTGCTGATACCTCATCGATCGTGTTGTTGAGGACATGTCCTTTGTACTTGCATGTTGATATCATTGCCACAGGGCAAAATTTAAAGTAGCATTTCTTCACTGCAGTGCTACTACCACTTTAATGCGAGAATATTGTATAAGTCAGTCCACGGATTTATTCTGGCAACAATCAATAGATCGTGAATTAAAATTTAGCTGTAGCTAAACAACTCAAGGAATCCTTACACAATAACTGGACCAACATATTGGCGAACACAAAAACCATGGCACTTAGCTTGACAAATAAAACGTGAACATGAAAGATCAAAGAGTCTGGCTATATTTGTTTATAGTCTTATGTAACGCTAAAAAATTTACTTACTCAACAAAGATCTTAAACGTAGCTGCTGAATTCACGTTGAATTCAGGGTTAGAGTGGCACTTCAGGGTCTGCTGATTTAGATCACCAGCAGCTCCATTCAAGCCTATTTTTGTTTCGTCCATTAATATTTAAGGGTCATTATCTTTTGCTCTTTCATAGTAAAGTACAGAGAGTACTCCGAATCATCAAGTATTTCTCCAAACAGCTTATCATCTAGCCTGGTTCACAGCAGAGCTTCATGCGGGTTCACCTATAGCACTGGAAGCCCCTCCGTGCGCTCAAGACTTCTTCCTCAGCTCAGCTCAGCGCAACAGGCAGAGCAACAACCCAACCAAACACAAATATAGCAAGCGACAGACCAGCTGCACGCAGAGCGCGGACTAGATTTGGCCAGCAGAAAACTGCGAAAGGGTTCATTGCCACGCGGCCAAAGGTGACGGGCGCTTGACGTCTCGACGTGCGCGAGGCAATCAGTCAACGGCTGCAGTCCTTTCACGCTGAGCATGTTTGTTGCCCGAAGCCCATGAAAGACCGAGTGGCTGCCGATCACGTAGTTCGACGGGGGAGGGGGAGCAAGGTGAGGTTAAAAATAACGGGCCTGCTGCGGGGGACAGGTAACGCGACCCAGTTGGCATGCAAAACGGAAGCAGCGCCGAAGACATCCAGGAAAAAAAGCGGCGTGCCCGGATCGACGGCTGAGGGTCGTCGTTTTGTGGCGCGATGAGGCCGTACCTGCATGCGACAACGCGCCGTAAGACAACAACGTGCCCGAAGCGTCAGAGGCTCCGCAAAGTCGTCCAAGAATGCGTCGCTTGAAACATTACCCAAGGGCTTCAGATGGCCTTGCTCGGAGCGGTCAATCACGTGGTCACACTGACCATGCGGTTAGCTTAATCAATAATGACGCGATTGAGATGAAACAAGTCGATGTCGCTTCGGTGCGACAATAAGAGACTACAGTTGCGCGAGATTTCCACCAGGAAGAAACAAAACAGCTCAACTAAAACGTCTGCCAGAGGGACTTCTCAATACATGCACTCGTCGGTAGTGCAGTTTCAATACCTGCAGCAGCGCGCTATAAGATGTAGCTCAGCTATTTCGCAGAGACGGAATAGACCACAATAGGCATTTGAAAGCATTTTAATTGAGAAAAACAGCCGTGTCGAACTACCACGATCTTCAGAAGCTGGTTAGACATCTCGACAATAAAGAAGACGCAAATATTAAGCGGTTACTTAACTATAACTTGTCCTTAGGGAGATTTGCTGAAGGGACAAATACCTGTTTTGTGTATGCCTTTTTACTTTACATATCATCGTTGAACTATGCTTCTGCTTTAGGCTATCATGCGATAGTGGTCACACATATGACACACAATTTAAGTTCAGTCACGTGATGCAATAATAGTTTTGCTCGTATGTATTAACAGTTTTGGCTTATCTGTTTCATCCATTAAATGGCACTTAAAGAGAGATAAAGTAATTAATATATTAGTGAACACCGTCCTGAAGAGTGAGGATCACGTTGAGAAATATCGTCCATGGCTTTTCTACAGAAGTTAAGCATCCGGTGTTTTCATTTGTTGTCGTACATATTAGTCGCACAAATATATAAATTTTGTTGCAGAAACAACAGGCTTATGTCAAAACTTTCAATTAATTAAAATATTTCATTAGGAATGTGTAGAGATGACAGCAGGAAGTGTAATATCAAACCACAAATAATCATACGATGCTATAGATATTGTGATTGTGCTCGTAGGTCACAGTATACGCACATGGCCGTGTGTGCTAAAAGGTGACAGTACAGTGACGACGTTATGGTTGTGCCATGGAAAACCTCTTGTCTGCTGCAGCACAAGCGACAACTGCGTCTGCTAATTGGTGCTTTGAACCGGTTGGGTAGAGGTACATCGTTTGCACGCGGGACGTTAGGTTATCTGCAGGTCATCTAGAGTCAACGGTAAAATGAGAACACTTTATAAGGATAAGGATAAATTGGGATTAATCCACCATTTTGCAAACCACTCTGCAAATTTTTTGTTGAAACTTTTCAGCCAGCCTCATTACTTAAGATACTGTTTAATTAATCTTAACTGATTGAGTGGGTAAGCAGAAGACAAAACAGAGCAGTATGCAATCTGTATGTGGCCGCGTCGTCATAGAGTTCGTCGACATACTTTTAAACTCTAGGTACAGAGTTTCCTGAGGCACACTGTATGTCAGTGTCATGGAATGGACGCCTCCATTTCATTCTTTCTCTTTTCCGGTGAATTAAAACTTGCCGCAGTTTTATTTCTTTTGTTTCCTCAGAACAAAAAAAAACTTTGCCTATTCTCACTGCTAGAACGGTTGAAGTAGGAATGGACTTTCGTACCTGTGATTCCTCAACGTACGAAAGGCACCTTTAAAACGTTGTGGGATGTTCATTCTTTAGTTATGAATGAACGCCCCACAAGGCTGATGCCATCAGATGCACCAATAACTGCTAAAGTACGCGAAAGACGTTATCAACGTCGAGGGATACTAGCTTGTTGACATATTGTGCAGTTTCGGGCAAAGGCACCCATGTGTCTCGAAAGGGGGCAAAGTATTGCAAAAGTGTGGGGGAGGGCGCGTAATGTGAGACGGCGCGCAAGCTGATATACAAAAGATAAATAAAACTTGTTGAGCTAGTTGGTGCATGTTGTGAGAAAATCTGACGACGCAAAGAAGCGGGGGAGAGTGAGAGAAAGGAAAGGGCGTAAACGCTCTTTCCTTTGTCTTTTTTTTTTCACCGGTGTTTTGCGTCGTCGAATTTTATACTTGCAGCGAACACAGGCATCGCACCTGTATCTATACGCATCGCAAGTCACGAAAGCCCTTTTTCGAATATGTGCCAGAGTCTGCGACGGCGACAGAAGAGAACACACAGAAGCGAAAAAGTGGGAGGGCTCAGGCGACGGGGGGAAAATAAAATTACAAGGCATGAATATCGCCACCGTAGTTCCACATGACCGATACCAATGGCACAGAGCTTCTTAAATTTACCCAGGAGGCACTCTGGCGCTCTAATCATTCAGCGACCATGGCAATGATGGTTAACACATGGGTTTGCCTAGTCTTCGTACTTGTGGGCCTCGATTCGCACTTGTGGCTTCGTTTAATTGCTGTTTCGATTTTGTTTCAAAGAACGAACTATTGTGACCCAATCTGAAATGCTAAGCTTAAAATAATAATGTGGCGAAGCGCAACTGTTCGACATTTGCTTATTTTTGTTTCGAGATAAAACGGCTTCAAGTGACGCGAACGCAAATAGAGTCAGAAGTACCAAGATTAGACAAATTGATGATGATTGATTGATTGATATGTGAGGTTTAACGTCCCAAAACCACCGTATGATTATGAGAGACGCCGTAGAGGAGGGCTCCGGCAATTTCGACCACCTGGGGTTCTTTAACGTGCACCCAAGTCTGAGCACACGGGCCTACAACATTTCCGCCTCCATCGGAAATGCAGCCGCCGAGATTAGACAAATGCGTGAACTACCCATCATTTCCATGCTCGCTCAAGCCGCGCGTGGCAGCTCCCATAGATACTAGCACCAAAGTTCCTTGTTTATTTATAGGAAACTCTATGACCAATGGCACAGAGCCGCAGTTACTCGAACAATAGAAACAAACTTCGTAGCAACGCGGTCTGTATAAGTTCAGAATTGTAGTAGGCGCATTGCTTATAAAAACATTGTGCTTTTAATCAGAGAAGCCATTTTGAAAATAACGATTTATGGTTGAATTAGAGGCTGTGACTTACGAAATATAAAAAAAAGCGTGCGGGCGAGAACGTGTTCTATTTCGAAAAAGGGCGTAATTTAATTCCCATTCAGTATGATCTGGGCTTCATTACATCTCAGTTTTATTCATCCAAGCGTTGTCCTCATTTCTATTCCATTCCGGGGTCACAAAAAAGGGAATGATTTAGGAATCATTCCAATTCCGGAGTGGCAACTCCACCACAGAAAAATATACAACGAATTGAATGATGAAGAACACAAAACAAATACAACGTAAACAAAAACAAGAGATACGATTGAGTAGCTCAGTCATATATAATAACAGCAGTAGCTTCTCGCATGAGAAATCACATGTACGTGTCAGAGCTTAGCTTTAAGGACACCACGACACTGATAAAAAAGAAAGAAAAAGAGGAGCGGGACGTCTTGCGTGTAAGCAGGTTGACATGCTGACAGGTGCAACGAGACCGCTGATCCAGTTATGCGCTGCGGAAGTACACTCGTCCTTTAGTTTTTTTTTTTTTCTTTCTCGAAGCTAGTCAACCATCCGAGGCCTCTTGCTTGAAGAAAAACGTTTCCGGAAGTCCGCGACGCAACTTCGGCGTAAGCTGTCTGTAAACATGAGTGCGGTACGTGATCTGTCTGAGAGCAGAGTGAAGGCCGGCCCACGTAAACCAGCGTGTCGAAATACGCAAGTGCACAAAAAGTGACAGTGAATGTGCCGGGGCCAGCACGTCGACAGATATCAGCGAGCGCATGCCCGGAAGTTACTAAACTTCCTATACGTCTGCTTCCTTTAGCTTTTGCTTCAATATAAAAGGTGTCATAGAACTGCAGACCGCTTCGACATATTTTTGTTAAGGTGCACGGCAGCCACGCACGTCTCACGAGTAAAGTTAGTTTCCAAGATTCAGTGAGACCTTATACAATGGTTTACGGGACTTCAACAATATAAAAACTAATTAATAAAACTAGAGAAAGAGAGAGAGGGATAATTTATTGGAAGATAGAGAGGATATAGGCAAAAGCTCGCGCGATACTTAATATATTACAGAAAGAATCCTTAAATAAACGTGGGCATGGTTGTTTTTTTTTTACCGCCACTGCCTTTAATCGATTGATCCCCGTCGATTATTTTCTTCTTGTCGATTGATCAATACTTTTTGCACGCACATTTCAAAAGGCTGAAAAAGGTTCTTGATAAGATTTTTCGGGTCGAGGGACAAGAAAAGTGGGTCACCTTCCAATCTTGCCACACCTCATTCCAATCTTGCCGCACCTCAATCCTTAAAGAGGCACTGCCATAAATTTTCAAGCTCAAGATATATCTTTGATTCAATATTACTCGGTATGCACGAGTACTGTGGAAAAAAATCTAAGGACGTCGATCAAGTGAAAGTTATATTATTTTGAGCCCAAACAGCGTACGAAACCTCACCGCGGCGCGTATACAGCACCCTGAGACATCGACTCAGGGTACTGTGACGTGTTCGGTGCGAGGTCAAGGCACTTTCCAACGTCATTCACGCCTCAGATCAATAAATAAATACCAGCATATCCACGGGGTGAATGATGGAGAGTGGGGCGAAGCATCAGACCGTCCATTCGTTCTTGCTTCCGTCCGTCCATGCGTCCGTCTGTGTGACCGTCCGTGCGTCCATCCGCCCGTCCATGCGTGCGTCTGTTTGTGCGTCCGCACGTCCATCCGTGCGGCCATCCATGCATCTGTCTGTGTGTCCGTTGGTCCGTCTCGTCAACACTCCAAGTAACACCCCCTCGCATCTTTTCATAATATATTCCGCATATAGAAGCACCACCATCCGGCAGACTTTCCAAGGACTAAACGAGAGGAGGCACACGCACACTTTCTTACGGCTCGCGCTTCATGTCCACTTCCCACCTTCAACCACCTTGAGTTCATGGTATATACTAGTTCACTGTATTCATGGCACTGCGGCCCAACGCTCGCTAAACCTTTCTAAAACCAAGATGGTTACACCGAGCGAGTATATCGTATCAACCTTTTCTAGTCGGATAGTCCTCAATGTACATGCCAGTGGCTGCTAATGTGGAATGAGAGACAGGAGAATTCGGTTTTCAGTTAACGAGCACGCTGCGTATTTTTCATTGTTCAACAACGCACAGGAGAAATCTCCCACCGGCACCACCTTGCAGGTCAAAGCGTAAAACATGTTACGTACTGCGACGAGGGACGAATGGGTGCGCTTTAAGAAGCTTCGCCCCTAAATATTACAGCATATACACAACGTGAATGATGACGAGTGGGCCGAAGCACGGACAGACTCACGGACGCTTCGCTCACTTATTATCATTCACTACGTGGATATGTTAAGACACCGTTTTTATGGACATGCAATGCAACTGGCTACTACGACGACACGGGACATACGACGCACGGCGTAACAAGCTTCGCCCCTAAAAGACTACTAAAGCTTCGAAATAGAAGTTCCAATTTAACTAGGACGTAGTCGGGAAGCCAACATAAAGTTTTCTTCAACGTTTGAAGGGTCTGTTGAACGTCCTGGTGGGTCATCACCAGACTTCATCAGTGGTTGGACGAGAAACACATAGCTTGTCATTTACCACACTTGATATCATAGCCTACACATCTTTTCACAGGAAGGAAAAAAACACCGCCATGATGGGCTGTGCGAGGGAGTACAAAGGCTAAGGGCGCAGCGTTGTCAGTGCATTTTCGAGGGGACGCGCCAATTTGCACAGCCTAAGGAGGGCTATGGCGGCGCCCAGGGAGGCGTTTATGAAAAGGTGAATACTCGGTCGTGGTCTGCGCGTGGTATTCTTGTGTCTCTGGACCAAGAAAAAGCATTTGACCGACTAGAGCAGACGTATATCTTTAATATGCTCACAGCCTTTTGCTTTCCTCATTTGTTTGTGGAAATCATTAAAAATAACTACACTGGTCTGAAAAGCACACTTGTTCTGGGTGGCTGGGAAAATGATGCCTGTTCTATAACACATGGGGTCTGTCAGGGATGTCCATTGTCTCCTGTGCTATTTGTCTTCAGCCTTGAACCATATCTGCGTGCTCTTGACGCGGATTCACGCGCCTGGGGTCTCGCGATTTCTAGTAGAAGTGTCGGGAAAGTCACAGCTTTCGCTGACGACCTAATCTTGTACCTTTCAGATGAAGATAGCCTTTCGCGCAGCCTACGTGTATTTTTACAGTATGGCGACATTTCAGGTGCAGCGTTGAACATCTCCAAATCCCGGTATTTCTTCATTGGCTTTCCGAATTCCTGGCTTGACGCCGTTTTTCCTATTCAGCTGGCTACGTCCCTTCATATTTTGGGTATTTTATACAACCAGTATGGCATTTGCGAATCTGTTTGGTTAAACGCTCTCCAAGAATTAAGACTAAAAATTCAGGATGCAAGGGATTTTGACTTTCCACTTCTTGAGCGGAGGTATACCTTGCGCAAACTGTATTTTGCGGTCGCATTTGGCACCTTTCTCACGTCGTGCAACCGTCTTTACGTATCGTTCGATCACTGCTGTCTGCTTTGTGTTCCTTTTTCTGGTCAGGCGGCACTGAGTTGGTCTCTCTTGCGGCACTGGGACAGCAGTGTTCTCTGGAAGGCTTTTTTTTTTCCCTTCAGTGTCCATACGCTGTTGGCTGCTGGCAGTGCGCTTCCTTTTGCGCCTAGTGCAAAGGGAGGAATCTCCCACACGAACGCTTGCATAATACTTTCTGGGTATTCACTTTCGTCATTTGATGCGTAATGTGCACCTTAACAGGGGGCCACAGTCAATAACACTTCCTGCGTTTTATGCAACAACGGTTGCATTTTTTCGCCACGTTCAGTCGACCTGTCTTGGCATAGATGTGTTGAACTGCCACATAGTTGAGACAGCTGCTGCTTCATTGCTACCGTTGATCCCCCCAGCCCACCATGCTCGCTTTATAGACGGGTGTCTTGGAGCACGTTGATGGCTTCTTTTGTGCCTGGACACCTCCGGGACTTCATGTCGCGCCTTGGATGGGGTGTGCTTCCCACTCTCGACCACCTCAAAATGTGGAGAGTGGTTCAGTCAGCAGCATGTCCGAACTGCTACCTTCGCGAAACAAATCAGCATTTTCTGAGGCATTGTGTCATTGCTCACGTTTTTTGGAGAGCCGTACATGCTGGATTTCGCTGCCTCACAGTAAATCGCTTTGTTTCTTCTGGGCGTCGTTCGCGAGGCCGCTTCGTTTGTCTTCTTATTGTTGCCGGCTATTTCTGCCCCTAGCGCAATCACTGCGAGGCGGTTACAGCGGGCCGCCGCCGCCGCGCACTCCTACCCGATCCTAGAACGATTGCACTCGGAGCTGCTGTCTGTTTTGTCGGAGGAGCTCTTCTTCCTCGATGAAGATCAATTCATTCGGCACTGGTCTCGCCCTTTTTTGTCGGTCTATGACAGACGTGCCAAACTTGTCTTTCGGCCGGCCTGGTATTGAAAGGCTGATGCGTCGATGCGCCAGCAGAAATGGCCTGCCAACATGTAAATATACAAAATTTACATACTCATGTTTTATTTGTGTCTCTTGCTTACCTTGAAATAATTTAAATGCGAAGCATTTCTCAGCAAACTTCGGCGACTTTGAGCGTATCAATCTATTTATCTTGCCACCTGCGACATTTAGCTCTCCTGGCAGTTTCGATAATGGTATAAATACCAAACTTGGTATGACATAACTTGACTGTATGAAGAACATACTTGACTAGTCATAGCATGAAAATCATATTTATGTCATGTATTTACATTTTATGGTGTTGCTGCCCTTGCAGTGGTTTCGTTCACATGGCATGTTGAAAACTGGTATGGTATGATATGTTCACCTGACATGAATACACGGTGAACACAAGCGACAGACACTAACATGAAAATATGACATGCGTGTCATGTAACAACATGGCTATATGCGAAGTTGATGATGTGCTCGCGGCCGTTTCGCTAGAGTCCCATACACCGAATTCGGTAGTACGGTACGTGAATGGACGGCGAAGGTAAATGACACATCCAAACACGATAATCACGACATGCGTGTCATGTACTAACATGATTACATGCCACGTTCATGATGTGCTCCCGGCCGTTTCGCAAGTTTCATATATGCCAAATTTGGCATTATGTGACGCCAATGGATGACGAAGGTGTGTGACTGGTGCAAACATGATAATCATGAGATACGTTTCATGTGAGAACATGACTACATGCCACAGTCAAGGTGCCAATATATTTCGACGTGACGTGGTGTGCGTGCTCGCCGGCGTTCATTTTGTGGCATCACGGCGGTGTTGCCATGCCATTCGACGATCCTGCTATATACTCGCAGGCGCGTGCCGCGCTGCGTTGCTTTGACACATGCGCGTTTCAGCGCGTCCAGCGTCCTCCGTCGCGAACGGAGGCAGACGCAGTAATAGAGAGTTTTAGTACTGCGGAATGGTGCTACGTACGCATCACGCAAGTGCCTTGCGTTACGTGGCGTCGTTTGCCACTAATCGGCTTTTAGTACGCCGTAGTACCCGCGTACATAACGAGCGTGAAGCGTGCTGCGCCATCTGGTAGATCAAAATAGAAGCACGTGTTGTTGACAGCCAATGTGAGCCAATCCAAGTGTTATAGCCAGATTATAACCATATTTTAAGCCACAGAGCCTGTCGGTGCTTGGCTTCGATGCCGCCATTTTGCAAAACGAAGTCTCGCGCTGTCGCGAACTTGTTCGAGAGCGGCGTGATCACCTCAGACGTACGCACGCGCACATCTCATGCGTGCATACGTAGCGGCTGCGTACGTAACGCGATACGTGCGCATTGCAGTCTGCGCATGTGCACTACGCAGAAGGTGGCGTCCTTACGTACGCAACGCCGCCACGTACGCAGCGTACGCAGTACTAAAACTCTCTATTGTCTTGGTAACGCATCGGTGTGAAATACAGCATTTCGCATTTCTCGCCGGTTGCCGTCGGGCCGCGCCGACAGACGCTGGTCGCGCCTGACGTGAGACTGTATAGAGTGCGGGTGTTTTGCTAACGTAGCGTTGCAGTGTGCGCGCGCGTCAACGCTACATTGGAGTATATTGGGCCCTTCATGATGCCCTCGCCGCCGTTTTGCAAGCTCCCCATATACCAAATTGGTGTTACGTGGGATCACTAAATATATGACTGGTGCAAACACGATAATTCTGACACGCATGTCATGTAAGAACATCACAACCTACCGCGCTCATAGCATGCTCGCGGCCGTTTTGCTAGCTCCACATATACTAAATTTGGTATCACTTGACGTGAATAGATTACGAAGGTAAACGACACATCAAAGCATGATAATCATGACACGGAAGCCACATACGACATAATTTACTTGCACCTAGTAACGCTGTGAACATTTTGAAGTGACATATCAACAATTCTCATTCGTGCTTCACATATGATAGATTCCTACTGTACAGGGGATCTGCCAATTTTTTTGGCTGTGTTTGTGCGAAATAACGAATTCACATGTGTTCTCAACGTCACGTCATACATATGTTCATGTAAATGGCGTCTGTTTTGTCATCAACGTTGTTGTATGTCTAACAACAAAATGTTCTGTTGAGTGTTATTGACGTTTGTGACAATAATTTTTTTCTAAACAGCTTTAACGAAGGTTGGGCTGTATTGCCATTATACACGAAGCTCATGCCGAAAAAGAGTGCACGCGTCCTGCCGCGCCACCTCCATTCTAATCCTTTGAATGTCCGCTGGACGGCGGTACTTCTATATGATGAATATATAATGAAGAGATGCGAGATGGTGGTACGTGGAGTGTTCACTACATTGACGGACGGATGGACAGACGCGCGGACAGCCGAACTCATGAATAGATATACGCATGGACGGACGGACACACAGACGGACGGATGCATGGGCAGACGGACGGATGCACATATGAAAAGACGCACGAACGGACGCTCGGCCGCACGGACGGTCGCACAGACGGACGCGCGGATGAACGGGAGCATGGAGGGACTGACGAATGCTTCGGCCCACTCATTATCATGCACTCCGTGTATATCATCATCATCATCATCATCATCATCAGCCTGTCTACGTCCACTGCAGGACAAAGGCCTCTCCCATGTTCCGCCAGTTAACCCGGTCCTGTGCTTGCTGTTGCCAATTTATACCCGCAAACTTCTTAATCTCATCTGCCCACCTAACCTTCTGTCTCCCCCTACCCCGCTTCCCTTCTCTGGGAATCCAGTTGGTGACACTTAATGACCAGCGGTTATCCTGTCTACGTGCTAAATGCCCGGCCCATGTCCATTTCCTCTTCTTTATTGCAGCTATGATATCCTTAACTCCCGTTTGTCCCCTAATCCACTCTGCTCTCTTCTTGTCTCTTAAGGTTACACCTACCATTTTTCTTTCCATTGCTCGCTGCGTCGTTCTCAATTTAAGTTGAACCCTCTTTGTGAGTCTCCAGGTTTCTGCTCCGTAGCTAAGTACCGGCAAGATACAGCTGTTATATACCTTCCTCTTGAGGGACAGTGGCAATCTACTTGTCATAATTTGAGAGTGCCTGCCGAATGTGCTCCACCCCATTCTTATTCTTCTAGTTACTTCAATCTCGTGGTTATGCTCTGCAGTTATTACCTGCCCTAAGTAGACATAGTCTTTTACAACTTCAAGTGCACTATTACCTATCGCAAAGCGCTGCTCCTTTCCGAGGTTGTTGTACATTACTTTCGTTTTCTGCAGATTAATTTTAAGACCCACCTTTCTGCTCTCCTTGTCTAACTCCGTAATCATGAGTTGCAATTCGTCCCCTGAGTTACTCAGCAATGCAATGTCATCGGCGAAGCGCAGGTTACTGAGGTACTCTCCATTAACTCTTATCCCTAACTGTTCCCATTCTAGGCTTCTGAAAACGCCCTGTAAGCACGCAGTGAATAGCATTGGGGAGATTGTGTCCCCCTGCCTTACACCCTTCTTTATTGGTATTCTGTTGCTTTTTTTATGAAGCACTATGGTAGCAGTTGATCCCCTGTAGATTTCTTCCAGAATGTTTATATATATTTCATCTACGCCCTGATTCCGCAGTGTCTGCATGACGGCTGATATTTCTACTGAATCAAACGCCTTCTCGTAATCTATGAAGGCTATGTATAGTGGTTGGTTATACTCTGAGCATTTCTCTATTACCTGATTGATAGTATGAATGTGGTCAATTGTTGAGTAGCCTGTTATAAATCCTGCTTGTTCCTTTGGTTGATTGAATTCTAATGTTTTCTTTACTCTACTAGCAATTACCTTTGTAAATAGCTTGTATACTACAGAGAGCAAGCTGATGGGCCTGTAATTCTTCAAGTCCTTGTCATCTCCTTTCTTATGTATTAAGATGATGTTAGCGTTCTTCCAAGACTCTGGTACTTTTCCCGTCAGGAGACACCTCGTAAATAGAGTGGCTAGTTTTTCTAACGCAATCTGTCCTCCATCTTTCAGCAGATCTGATGTTACTTGATCCTCACCAGCAGCTTTGCCTCTGTGCATGCTCTCCAAAGCTTTTCTGACTTCTTCTATCATTACCGGTGGGGTGTCGTCTGGGTTACTGCTAGTTCTTATAGTATTTCTGACTTCTTCTATCATTACCGGTGGGGTGTCGTCTGGGTTACTGCTAGTTCTTATAGTATTAAGGTCGTGGTTGTCTCGGCTACTGTACAGATCTCTGTAAAACTCCTCCGCTATTTTAACTATCCTATCCATATTGGTAGTTAGTTTGCCTTCTTTGTCCCTTAGTGCATACATCCGCCTTTTGCCCATCCCAAGTTTCCTCTTCACTGCTTTGACGCTTCCTCCGTTCTTCAGAGCGTGCTCAATTCTCTCCATGTTATACCTTCTTACATCGCATACTTTACGTCTATTAATCAGCTTCGAAAGCTCTGCCAGTTCTATTTTGTCTGTTGTACTTGACACTTTCATGATTTGACGCTTCTTAATCAAGTTCTTCGTTTCCTGGGAAAGCTTGCCGGTGTCCTGTCTAGCTACCCTGCCTCCAACTTCCGCTGCACACTTCGTGATGATACTCGTCAGATTATCATTCATTGTATCTACGCTAAGGTTGGTTTCCTCGCTAAGAGCAGAGTACCTGTTCTGCAGTGACACTCTGAATTCCTGTACTTTCCCTCTCAGTGCCAGCTCATTGATTGGCTTCTTGCGTATCAGTTTCTGTCGTTCCTTCTTCAAGTCTAGGCGGATTCGAGCCCGTACCATTCTATGGTCACTGCATCTTACCTTGCCACATCCTGCACGACTCCTGAGTGTGCAGTCATTATAAAGTCTATTTCGTTCCTATTTACGCCATTAGGGCTCCTCCATGTCCACTTGCGGTTTTCTCGTTTTCGGTAGAAGGTATTCAAAATACGCAGATTATTGCGTTCTGCGAATTCTACTAGTAGCTCTCCTATGGCGTTTCTAGTGCCGATGCCATAATCTCCTACTGCCTGGTCTCCAGCCTGCTTCTTCCCTACCTTTGCATTAAAGTCGCCCATTACTATAGTATACTGTGTTTTCACCTTACTCATTGCCGATTCCACGTCTTCATAGAAGCTTTCAACTGAAGCGTCATCATGGCTGGATGTAGGCGCGTAAGCCTGTACTACCTTCATTTTGTATCTTTTATTCAGTTTAATTACAATGCCTACCACCCTTTCATTAATGCTATAGTAATCCTCTACTTTGCCAGCTATGTTTCTGTGAATTAGGAACCCTACTCCCAGTTCTTTTCTGTCTGCCAAGCCCCGATAGCAAATGACGTGCCCATTCTGTAGCACAGTATAGGCCTCATCTGTCCTCCTAACCTCACTCAGCCCTATTATATCCCATTTAATGCCTTCTAGCTCCTCGAATAATACAGCTAGACTTCCCTCACTAGATAACGTTCTAACGTTAAACGTTGCTAAGTTCAAGTTCCAATGGTGGCCTGTCCGTATCCAGAGATTCCTAGCACCCTCTGCTGCTTTGCAGATCTGACCGCCGCCGTGGTCAGTTGCTCCGCAGCTGGTGGGGACTGAGGGCCGTGAGTTAATTGACGAATGCCTCGGGAGGGGGTGGCCAGATACTGCAGCAGGGTGGCCAATCCTTCTCTGGTGAGATCATCGGTGCGTACCGGCTTTAAGCCGGTACGATCAGACAGTAATGCTGTGATTTATTACTCTTCCATAGTACACTATCAAGTACTCTAAATCGTTAAAAACCTGTTATTCAACACACGCCGTCTGTTATTGAAAATGGCTTGCAGGCTGCGTCCGAACGGCAGCTGCGGATGCGCAACTAAATCTGCCTTCTGTCTATTTCGTCAACTGCGCAGCCCGTGGCGATCCGTGCGAGGAATGTTTCCTTAGATGCCTTCGGACGCGTGCTGGCGTTCGACTGCACCTTTTACAGGCAAAGCTCCTAAAGCCGTGGGTCTGTACATGCTTGTCTCTCTGTCGTGGTACGTGGCCGCCTAGTTTCGTGACTCATTCAGCAGGTGGATCTAGTGTGGACAGACAGGCGGAGGTATAGTGCCTCAAACACACTTACATTTTAGGCATTAAAACATATGATTGATGGTGTACCGGTAAAACCCTCCGAATCTTCGCCCTGTTGATCACCATTCACTCCGTGGATATGCTGCAATTTTTTTTCGTGGCTTTGAATATTACATAATACCGCTAAAAAGCTCGTTTCGCAGAAATTCTGGCGTCGGCATCGTTGGTTGTGGGCGAAAAATCATCTTATGTGTGACCAAAAAAACGAGAACGATGCAAATAAAACAAATCAATGATACAAATAGTGGAGCAGAGTGGGGACCGAACCAGTGTTGTTTGGGTCCAAGCGGAGATCAAACCTGGGTCGTTTGCGGGGCAAGTGAATGGTCTACCACACGCCACGACTCTGCTTGCGAAAACAAGGAAAAGAACTTCCCATGCTTGCAAATGCAGTGAAAGTAGCCTTCACGATTCACAAACACACGCGTCCTGTATACATGCTTCACAATGTGACATAAAATATTGCAGCAATATTGCGTTGTACAAGCATCCATTGCCAATGGGTGTCCGAATACGTGATTATCATAATGGCTTCGTGGTTGAAAGCATAGACTTTCTTAAATTAACTATAGGGGACTCGGTCACTGCGATCGCTCAGCGACCATGGGAATGATGGGTAGTACACACATTTGCCTAGTCTTCATACTTGCGGACAGAGAATCGGACTTGCAGCTTCGTTTATTGATGTGTTTCGGTTTTGTTCAGAAAAAAAAAAAGATTCAACCCTTTTGAACTTATTGACCTGATTTGGAAAGCTAAGTCTGAAAATTGGCAGATCCCACGTACAGTGGGAATCGATTATATGCGAAGCACGAATGAGGAAGGTTGATAGGTCTCTTTAAAATCACCACAACATCACGAGGTGGAGGTAAATTATGCCGTACACGACTTCGTTGTCATGATTATCATGTTTGAATGTGTAGTTTACCTTCGTCATCTATTCACGTCAGGTGATGCCAAATTTAGTATATGTGAGCCTAGCGAAACGGCCACGAGCACTCTATCAACGTTGGTATCTTGTCATGTTCTTATATGACACGCATGTCGTGATTATCATGTTTGCACCAGTCATATATCTTCAACATCCACTGACGTCGCGTAACACCAAATTCAGTATATGTGGAGCTAGCGAAACAGCCGCGAGTACATCATTAAGGGCCCAACATACCCCAACGTAACGTTGACGCGCGCGCACGCTGGGCACAGCGACGCTACACGTTAGTAAAACGTGAGAACTATAGTCTGACTCCAGGCGCGACCGGCGTCCGTCGGCACGGCCCAACGACAACCGGTGCGAAACGCGACACAATGCATTTCAAACCCACTACGTTACCTTGACAGCACTGCGTCTGCCTCTTTTCGTGACGGGGGGGGGGGGGGGGCGGACGCTCTGAAACGCGCATGCGCCAAACCAACGCAGTACGGCGCATGCCTGCGATTATATGGCAGGGCCGTTTACTGGCGTGGCACCGTCGGCGTGACGCGACGCAACGAACGCCGGCGCGCATGCGCGCCGTGTCACGTCAAAGTGTATGGCACTTTGACTATGGTATGTAGCCATGTTGACACATTACACGTATCTCATGATTATCATGTTTGCACCAGTCAAATACCTTCGTCATCCTTCGATGTCGCGTAATACCAAATTTGGCAAATGTGAAGCTAGCAAACCGGCCGTGAGCGCACTCATGAGTGCGGCATGTAGTCATGTTGGTACATGACATGCATCTCGTGTTTATCATGTTTGCAACAGTCTCATACCTTCGTCATCCATTCATGTCCCGTAACACACAGTTTGGTATAAGGGAAGCTAGAGAAACGGCCGCCAGCACATCATGAGCATGGCATGTAGTCATGTTGTTACATGACACGCATGTTATGGTTATCACGTTTGCGCCGGTCGCACACCTTCGTCATCCATTCACGTACCGCAATACCAAATTTCGTATATGTGAAGCTCACAAAATGGCCGCGAGGGCATCATGAGCGCGGCATGTAGTCATGTTGTTACATGACACGCATGTCGTGATTTTCATGTTAGGGTCTGTCGGTTGTGTTGGCCATGCAATCATGTCATACCATACCAGTTTTGCAACATGTCATGTGAACTATACCACCGCAAGACCAGCGAGACCATGAAATGTGCACCATGATATTCATGACATGCATGTCGTGATTTTCATGTTATAACTAGTCAAATATGTTCGTCATACAGTCATGTTATGTCATACCAAGTTTGGTATCGATACCATTATCCAAACAGCCAGGAGAGCTAAAAGTCGTAGGTGGATAGATAGATAGATAGATAGATAGATAGATAGATAGATAGATAGATAGATAGATAGATAGATAGATAGATAGATAGATAGATAGATAGATAGATAGATAGATAGATAGACAGACGGACGGACGGACGGACGGACGGACAGATAGATAGATAGATAGATAGATAGATAGATAGATAGATAGATAGATAGATAGATAGATAGATAGATAGATAGATAGATAGATAGATAGATAGATAGATAGATAGATAGATACGCTCAAAGTCGGCGAAGTTCGCTAAGAAATGCTTCGTATTTAAAAAAAAAAGAGGCGGTGAAGCGCAAACACTGAACATTTGCTGAATTTAGTTTCGTGAAAAAACAGTTCCAAGCCGCACGAACACACATGGAGCCAAAAGCAGGTCAGAAGTACGAAGATTAGACAAATGTGTGTACTGCCCATCATACCCATGCTCGCTGAAGCGTCATGCGTTGCAGCCCCCATAGACACAAGCGCCAGAGGTCCCTCTACTGCATATTAGGAAACTCTATGGTTAAACGTAGGTTGAAAGCAAGGAGCGACTCGAAGACTATTAGCTAGGGGACTGCGCGTCTGCATAGGTGTTCCACGAGCGACTTCCAGCAGCCTTGTCATAGCAGAGACTCAACAGCCACCCTTTCCAGTCATGAGAACAATTGAAACATGCTGCCATTTTTTTCGCTTACAGATGCAACACAAGTACCACCCATTGGCACTGGAGATTTCACTAAGAGATAAAAGCAATGCTCGTAATGATGTACAGAGTAATGTACACATATTACCCAGAAATTAATTTTGGAGCTCTGAAATGGACTATCATCCATGGCTGCTTGCAATACCAAGCATTGAATTCTCAGTGGTTGGCATTATCAGAGAGACATGTTCATCCAAGCTGCTCAACAACTAGCGCTTTATCAGATACACATGCGGTATCCAGGGTACATACACATTTACACAGATTGCTCAAGTACTACAACGTCTTCAACATCGGCATTTATCATACCACAGCTCAATATTCAGGAATTGTTTAAATTATGTTGCATGACGCCATCTACTACATCTGAGCTCTTCACTATTCTGTATGCTCTAAAGTTTAAGAACTCGGTAGCAGACGCTAGAAAATGAGTACTTTTCAGTGACCCACAGGTCGCATTAAGATCACTCTCCAGTAGAAACAGGACAGTAATAAGTGCTAGTATGACATACGAAACGCTGAAAGAGCTCACCAAAGCAAAGAAGGCGCAACGTGAGATAAAATTCCAGTAGATTCCTGGCCATTGCAGCATTCCTGGAAACACAGCTGCCGATGAAGCAGCACGACAAGCACATCGTAAAGACATTACTGTTTCTTTACCAATTTCGAAAAATGAATTACGTAGTATTATAAAGAGTAAAACTTTCAGAATGAGCAAAACTGCTTGGTTTGACCAAAGTACAAAGAGCTGCGATTTATATCTCATCCATCCATTTATTGAATTCAAAATTACGCTGGTATTAGATAGAAGTACGGAAACTCTAATTCACCGATTGAGGCTAGGCACCTCATACACAAAACATTTTTTGCACAGAATTGGCAGAGCTGAAACTCCCGAATGCGAATGTGGATTTATAGAAGAACACGTATGTCACCTTCTCATAGACTGTCCACATGATGACACGCCGAGACGCCGTCTTAAGTCCGAACTGTTGGCATTAGACCGCAGACCGTTTAACATGAAGAAACTTCTGGGCCCGTGGCCTACTGGAGTTTTACAGTCACACGCTTTAAAAGCATTAACACGTTTTAGGGGCGAAGCTCCTTATAGCGGCATCCGTTCGTCCCTCGTAGTATGTAAAGAGTATAACATTTTGACCTCCAAGGTGGTGCCGGCGAGAGACTTCTTCTGTGCGTTGTTGAACAATAAAATATAGTGCTCAATGTACATGACAATGGATGATAATGGGGAATGAGAGACAGGAGCACTCGGCTTTTAGTTAACGCGCAGGCTGCGATCACCATTAGCAGCCATTGGCATGTACATTGAGCACTATCTGACAAGAAAGGGTTGCTACGTTATACTCGCTGGGTGTAACCTCCTTAGCTTTAGAAAAGTTTAGCGAGCGTTGAGCCGCACTGCCATGAATACAATGAACTTGTATATACCATGAATGAACTCGAGGTGGTTAAAAATGGGAAGTAGATACCAAGCGCAAGCCGTAGGAAAGTAAAAGCTGACTTCTCCTGTCTCTCATTTCCCATTAGCAGCCATTGGCATGTACATTGAGCACTAGCTGACTGAAAAAGTTTTGCTACGTCATACTCGCTGGGCGTAACCTCCTTGGTTTTCGGAAGGTTTAGCGAGCGTTCGGCTGCAGTGCCATGAATACAGTGAACTAGTATATACCCATGAACTCGAGGTGGTTAAAGGTGGGAAGTGGACCCGAAGCGCAAGCCGTAATAAAGTGTGCGTGTGCCACCTCTCGCTTAGTCCTTGGAATGTCCGCTGGATGGCGGTGCTTCTATATGGGGAATATATGATAAAAATCTGCGAGATGGTGGTACTTGGAGTGTTGAATAGATGGACGAACGGACACACAGACAGATGCATGGATGGACGCATGAACGGACGCAGGCGCGCATGCATGGACGAACGCAGGGACGGACGCACGAACAGACGCACGCATGGAAGGGCGGGTGGAAAAATGGACGGACGGAAGCAAGAACGAATGGACGGACGAATGCTTCGCTCCACTCTCCATCATTCACTCCGTGGATATGCTGCCAATTTTTTTTTCGTTAAGATTAAGATTTGTTGGTGTGTATGCCCCAGCGGCACCCGTGAACTCTAATGCGTTCTTCCAATCTCTTGATACGTTCCTTTTAAATTCCGAACATGTGGTACTTTCAGGGAATTTCAATTGTGTCTTAGACTCACACACAATTGTTCGAGGTCCAGGTCGAGGCCGGTCAAACTGGAATGACAGAGAACTCGAACGTCTAGTGCAGCACTTGGCATTGAGTGACATTCATAAAAGTGTGCATGGCAGCAATTATGCCTATACTTGGCGTCGAGCAGCCGAATCGATCGCGTGTATGCATCCACGGGTCTCATTACCTACACGTTCACGACAAAGGGGTAATGTCATTGCCACCGACACCAGTGTACATTAGCGACCATCGCCCGGTTATGTTCTCTCTCCACCTGCCAGCGGGGACGCCAATGATTAACAGACCATGGCGTCTCGATTGCCGCGTCCTCCAGGACTCTCAGTCTAAGGAAAAATTGTGCCGAGCGTTACGCGCATTGCTCATTGGGGCGGATATAGCTGATTGGGATCACCTCAAAGAACAGTGGCGCCATCATTGCAGTGCTGTATGTCCAAAGATGCGTCATTGTAATCCAGGAAATATGCATTACCAACCGTGATCCCAGTCCTTCCCCTCTAATGCGGGCATGGCAAAAGAAACTCGTTGAATGTTACCAACGTGTTATGCACGCTTCTTCGCTCTCGGCTGCAGCTTGACGCTGTAGACGTGCACCGTGTGCGCACCCTGAGGTGCTAAGGTATGCACGCAGAGCTCTGCTTTGTCCAACAGGCTCGCCTGCCCACTCGCTGAACTCTACCACCCCAGCTGCTGCGGGTACGCGCGACTTTCAGGAATTCACTCAACACTTTGAGTCAATAGCTCGATCTGGTGCTAATGTCTGTTACCCAGGATCCGTTTCTTCGCATCCTCTGCTAAAAGATTTACCTCATGATTCCAACATGTCAAATGACGTCCTCCTATCACCGCCATCCGATGACGAAATCAAAGGCGAATTACACGCAATGAAAAAGTGATCAGCCCCAGGGCCTGATGGACTCCCTGCAGAGTTTATGTACAGCTGTGGCCTATCATTGGTTCAACTATGTCACGCGTCATTCGCAAGTGTTTCCGAAATGGTACCCTTCCAACCTCTTTCCACAAAGGCCGTATAACACTGGTTCCCAAGAAAGACCCAATGTCCACGTGACCAGAAGATTGTTGCCCTATTACCCTGCTCAATGCAGATAACAAGCTCTTGGCCAACATCTTGGTGCGCCCAATTTGTTCATCTCTTGCAACATTAATCACTCCCCACCAAGTCTGTTCTGTTCTGGGCCGAGAAATACACACCCATACGTGATTAACGCGTGACTTCATTCAATACACCACTATCCAACGTGCGCAAGGACTGTTGGTTTTCTTAGATCAGGAGAACGCTTTTGATTTGATAGAACATGGCTACATACTAAATGTTTTACATGCATTCGGATTCTTGGATAAGTTCATTGACCTCATCCACGCGATGTACACTAATTTAGAAAGTACCCTTTACTTAGATTCCCGTGAGAGTCACGCATTTAGAGTTACGCGTGAGGTCCGTCAAGGGTGTACCCTCTCCCCAATGTTATTTATCCTTGCATCAGAACCCTTCTTAGGGCCGTTGAACGTCACCCGCAGATTTGTGGCTTACCTCTACCCGGTAACACTCAAGTAAAGGTCACTGCATATGCAGATGACATTACTCTATATGTACATAATAAACAGTCGCTGCAGCATGCTCTTGATACTTTCCATGATTTCGGCATTATCTCCGGTGCAAGGTTACACTTTTCTAAAAACCAGTATTTTTTCATTGACAACCCCAGCGGCAACACCAACGTCGCCTTTACAGTGGTCTCCTGAAATTTCAATATTCGGAGATACTTTCACTGCATTTGGTGTACAGGATAGCATCTGGTCAACCATTGTACAAACTCTTCTAAGTGATATCAAAGCAGCCAGGTACTTTGAATTACCCCTCTTGGAACGCCGATACTTAACTCAAACGGTGTACCTTGGATAATTTTGGTACCTTTGCCATTCTGTTAAACCACCGCTCCACGTCTGCAGGAATGTGCAAAGTTGCATCAGTTCATTCTTTGGTCTGGTGGCACAGAATTGTTATCTCGTCCAGCGTTAGCTCAACCACGAGATCAAGGCAGTTTTGCATTCCCCGACGTTTCCGTAACGACTTCTAGATTGTGCCTCCGCACTCTATTGCGAATACTAAGCAATGATGGCATTCCCGCTCAGACACTGGCTTGCTACCATCTGGGGCCATGACTACGTGTCTTCATGCCGGATAGCCAAGTTAGCCAAGGTCCCCAATCAACTGAATTACCATCTTTGTATCGAGCCCTTCTGGCATTTCACCGACGTTGGAAAGCTACGTGCCCAGAGATGGTGGCTGATTGTAATGTTGTGGATACAATGGCCGCCCTTCTACGGCCCTTGGTGCCCCAGCATCGTCAATCTGTGATTAAACGCGCTTGGAAACCAATAACTGCCGCAGTGTTGCCAGGGAATCTCAGAGGCATTGTCTGGAGGTTGGGCTGGGGCTTGCTTCCCACGCGAGATCGATTGCAGCGATGGCAGGTGGTTCGCACTTCCACTTGCCCCAACTGCATCATGGAAGAGACCAATCGACAAGCGACGATTGAATGTGCGGTTTCCCGCCTTTTTTTGGCGTGCGGTTAATGCTGGTTTTCAGGAACAGGGTGGGCGAACTTTCGTGTCCAACGGCCGATTTCCATGTGGCCGCTTCTCCGCTCTGTTAATAGTTGCGGGGCTGTTCAGCCTTTGAAGAAACCGTTGTGAGGCCGTAGCTGCCAAATGCCACCGGCATGATTTGTGGCCGATACTGAGGAGATTGAGACGAGAAATCCTCGCGTACCTCTCTGAGGAGCTTTTCTTCCTCGGGACTCGAGCACGAGGTTCTGCGGAATTGGTCGTGCCCTTTCGTCAAGGTGGAACACGAAAGGATACAACTCATTTTTCGACCGACCTAATGCTAAGCAGCACCCGTCGAGTTGTTATATATGATTTCATTTGTTACAAATCGTGTTTCATCGCATCTATTGTATCGTTATACCATTGCACCATTACATCACATTGAGTTATTGTGTGCATGTATGCCAACATTGTCATGTATATTAGAGCAAATGTTTTCACTGTAACGGAGTGAGGTTGGTCGTGATACATAGATCTGCCGAAGTGTATGTGCGCTGTTACTGGAATGTTATGAAGCCTTTGTGTTCTGTACATACTATAAATCAATTTTTATACTAAACAACTGTTTCATCAGCATCCCGTCTGTTCTTCTAGCGGGACAGCTCAGTGCTCTCCCATAGTTGGGTACGAAGTACTCGAAATCGTTAAACATTTTTTTCAAACACCTTTAATGGCCTCATCAAGTGTGAGGGTCACGGGACGGCTTTCAGTTCTGCCAAAGTAGAGTACGAGGTACTCCAAATCATTAACAATTCCAACTAAACACATACGTCTTCCTTCCCGTCATTTCCCCTGGGATGGCTTTCAAGGCTCTTCCATAGTAGAGTAACAAGTACTTTTGATGTTCTCACCCTCTTGTTGTTTCGGAGGAGGTGTGAAGCAGGTACACGTTATAACAAATCTCCGCATTAATCACCGCCATGCGGGCCCCTGGGTTCAGAAGAGCAACAACAAATGGGCTGCCTACTTTAACGTTAGTAAGGCTGCGTCGAGTGTGTAGCTTTGACAGAGGATTTTCAGGGCGAGTTGTTGATGAAGCTTGTCAATACAGCCGTTTTTTGCTGGCTGATGAAGTGCGTAGTCATTTTAATCTTGCAGAATATGATGTCTGGCCGTAGCGTTCCGAGGGGAGCAGCTGCAAATTCGATTTCGCAGACGCACACATATATACCCCTAACGCCATCCACCGAAATGAATTTACGACAACGTCTCTGATGTCTGGTTCAGCAAGACAGGAAAGTGAAATCTTAATAAGGGACCCCAAGAAAGAGAGGGAGAACTCTTTATTGAAAAGCTGAATCAGCCATCGCGTGCAAATCCCTAACTTGCTACTCTGTGTGGGTAATGTGATTGGGGACTGAAAGACAGAAAGGGAGAGAAAGTGATAAATAAAAAAGTTAAAGAAGACAAGGGGCTACAAACCAGAGGAGCTTCTGTCGATAATCGCGGTACTTCAGCTAATAGAAAGCAGGTGAAACTGCATGCAGTGGCCTTCAAAACCCAAATTGAAGGTGAATTTATTTTCCCCCATATTTGATGCTTCCCAGCTGGCCAGGTGACTTGCTTCCGAAGAAGAGAAGTGACTCTGGAACCTCCCGACACGCCATTATGCTTTCCTCCACTCTATCCACTCAGATCTAAGATTTATACTCCCATCCGAAATTCGTGGACATAGGAGAACTCTTTACCGACCTCGTGGACTGAACCGTGCTCATGTAAACAGCTTACGGAAGAAAAAGTTTACTCTACAATAACTGTGGCTGCACAGACACTGTCGAAGATATTTTGTTTAAGTGCCGAGTGTACACCGATTGACGCACAGTGTGTGAACATTGGATGCATTTTCCAACCCGAAGAACTTTATCAATAGACTGTGTTTGGTCCCTTTAACCGGCCTCACGGAACAGAGGCACTCGATGAAAATACCATTAAGATATTTCGAGAACATCGGCCCACTCGACAAATTTCAGTGTGAGCACGAAAGCACATGAGTCACTCTGTCAGCGCACCTCCCCACCCATGAGACGGCCGGAAAACTGAAGAAATACTCAGCATCTGCGGCGAAAATGAGATAAGATTCGGTTCATCTATTCGTGCGTGTGTGGTCATTGTATTTGATTGCTTGCTTTGTGGTTTGTGTTCACGTGCTTGGCTCCTTGCCTACATTTGTGTCGCTCGTGATCATCGCGTTCTCCTTGAGGTGTCTAGCGTACGTGTGCGCCTGGTTTGCGTGCACATGAACGGCGTAAGAGAAGCCCAGTACCACACACAGTGAAACAGAGAGTGTGCCACACCAACCCAATCCCCCGTAACCAGTAATTCCATCATGAGTGGTAGTGGAAATAGAAATATATGGTACATATTAGTAACGATTCGCGTGCAGCGACACCGTACGTCAAAGGAAACCGGCACGTGGTGGAAGGCAATTCGGAGCGAGCCCGGCCCGTTTCGCAAGAGTCACACGATTTACAAGCGGGAGCAAGCAGGAAGAAGAAGAAGGGTCGATGTTGTCGGTGTGTGCAGAGGTGTCGGCGCGACGCCACCTCCTCTCCTTGTACTTGCTTGCACTTCCGCGGTAGCGAAATTGAGGTGGCACCACGTCGCACTGGCAATCGACGGTACCCCAATCCCGAAGCTGCCCCCCCCTCCCCTCCCTCATCGAGAAACAGCAGAGGGCAGCCGGCACGCCGACAAGCCGACTGCGCCACTGAAACGATGCTCTTCGCTGTTCTGCTCGACCGTCGTTCTCGTCTTCGTGACACGAGCACCCAGAAAGACAAGGAGGCCGGCATTGGCCGCGTGCTCCGTGGTCACGAATTGCGGCGCCAGCTCTCTTGTCTCTCGTTTCCGTCGGCAGCCAGAGGCAGATTTTCTCTTTCTTTCTTTCTTTCTTTCTTTCCTTCTTTCTTTCTTTCTTTCTTTGTCATCCCACCTCACCATTCACCGGCTTTTTCCTCAACATCCTCCTCCCCACTCATCTGATTACTTCCCATTTCATATTCCACGTCCGCGTCACTTGAAAATCTCCGTATCCACGAACAACCGGCGGACACCGAACAGAGGGGTCGAGCTAACTATGGACCGTTCCGCAAGTTATTAGCACATTCAGCGAAGTAACCTTCCTGCCTTTCGCTTAACCATTCGTTCTCCCTCTCTCTAGAACAGTCGGTACACACCGTGAGTGACTGTGCACCAAGTGAGGTAAGTGGAAGTCTCTTGAACGACTCGACAAAGGACGATTACATATGTTCATATCCGACGGAGTACACTACAAGTGGCAGGAAGAGAGCCAGAAAAAGGAGAGGAGGAGGGTTTTTTTACTCGGCCGAGTAGGATGCCTCGTCATTTCACGAAGTAGCGGTGGTTGCATACTGCGCGCATACGCGGAAGTTCGTTCCTTCCTGACCCTCTTTGTGTCGCCGATGTCGTGAGAACAAAAGCTGAGGGTTTCTTTTGTGTGTGTCTTGGTCACTCCACAACTTGCATTTCGTTTGTGTATGTCGTTCTTAATTGGTCCTCTTGCTCTCCTAGGAGTGGACTGGACAAGCTCTTTCGAAAAAGGGACGCCATATTTGCGATAGTAGCTATTGTTGGCTTTCAAAAAGGAATCCTATCTCTTCATTCCGCAGAATAATTGGGCATGGTAACGTATATATTTACGTTGGTCGTCCTGTTTGGTTTTCAGAGCTCTTTGTAACTTACAGCTCAGTTAAATGCTATCTCAGTCACTGTTGAAAGACGGATGGATCTTGAAATGACGTTCAAAGACTATGTTTGGTCAAATAACTACCGATGTTCCGGATAAGTTTGCTTCCTTTCACTCGTTCCTACCTTCGATAATGATGTTGTTTTTTTTGCGAAAGGCTGGCTTTTAACAAGGCAAAGATTCTAATATTTTACAGCTTATGCACCAATGGCAGAAATAACAATCTTTCTTCGTATTCTTCTGACAGGCCACCAATTGTTTTGTTGTCACACACGGTGGCATAAGTTATAAGTGACTCTCGGATTATTAAGCTGCTCAGAGATGACAGCTGTCGCAATCTGGCTCCTGTACTAGGTGCGGTCGTAATAAAACGATGAAAAATTTGCGACGTTGGAACATGCGTATCCAGCTATGGATCACGAATATTCAAGACATTTAGGTGGTTGCACCATTTTTTTGGTGATTAGAGTGCCCAATGCTCGCGCAAAACACTTCCTGTTCAGCGTTTACGAAAATGGGTCGGACATTATCACTAGCTAGCCGCTAAATAACTTCTGCCACGGTCTGATGCACCTAAGTTGCTCTAGATAAGCCATAAAACCGCAGATCTAGCGTTGCCCTTAATTGCCACGCTTATACATTTGCTGTACTCAGAGGGATCTCTAAATGTCTTGAGTCCACAATGTTTTCAGACGCTTAAATGCGCGAAAGCCGCTCTAGATAAACCATAAGCCACGGTGTGCTCTTAATAATTACGGCTTTACAATATCACTGCACAGGAAAGGACCTTCTAACACGGGCATTCTATCGCATTTTCAGAGCCGCTTACGCATTGTAATGACCGGTATTGCCGTAATACCCGGAAAGGTAAAAAGTATGTAATCAAAGTGCTCTGTGGAGTGAACGCTCAAGCGAAAATGCGGCCTCGAAAACGTTTGCATTGACTGTGCCTGTAATCAGCAAGCGCGCTCATTCGACCATGGGCTTACGCACGCACGCTGTCTGTGCAGTGCCTCAGAAGTGCTTCGTTTGAAGGTGCTGTGTATAGAACCCGTTCAACACAGCCGTCTACCATGACAGCCTGAAAAGGCTCACTCTTCGAACAGACAGCAAAGCCGTTGCCTTTTAAGGTGATGGGCGGTCGGTTCGCTGCCTCACTTTTGTATCCGTGCCGAGGAGCCATTGTAAGACAGTTCGGTGGGGCGCAGCGACAAGACTAGCTACACAGCGCACAATGCTGAGCCTAACGGTGTTTTACAATGGGGCTGCACGCAGCGCTATTTTCGCCGGCTCGGGTTTTCGCGCAACGCTCGTCGATTCTAGGCCACGCAAGCTTCCTCGGAAGTTGGCGATCGCCGCAGCTGAGTCGGGGAAAGAGCCACGAGTTTAGTATCACTCTATCGTAACAAAGACATCATCGCTTGCAGCCAGGTTCTGCAAAAGAACAAAAGGTGAAGGTGACATTGGGACTTGTAGTTTTGACAGCAGAGTGGTTACGTGCTGCAGTTTCCAGCGGATCGCTGCTTGCCTATCTTAAAAACAACAATCGTTGCCCCGCCATTGGATAGTGCGGGTGAAGCGGCTGCTGCACTGCGTTGTACAGTCGATATACAATGATGGTAGAATGCAAGGCCTGTGCAAGTCAAGATGTAAAGCTGAGATGGAGAAGTGCAAACATCAGGAAAAATATGGGTTTGCTTAAGTTTTATGACAGACATGTGATGCGCTGTGTGAATCGATTTCGTGTGAAGCAGGTGGCGAGTAGCATCCCGTGCGAGATTCGTTTGGGGCGAATCTCCTTCGGGCCTATAGCCTTCTCGGCGACCGCGTCCGTCATCGATTCGGGGGTGTGAAACAAAGACGTGACACACAAAAATGTTTAATAATAGACTAATATCAATCATATAGGGACAGAATCATATAGAACGCCTAGAATCACAAACCTTTTATACTATTCAGCGACTTGAACGTACACATTATGGACCTTAAGACCTTGCGTTGTCATCGAAGCTCACTATCCGTTGTCATGGTGGTTAGAACACAATTGCTATAGTGTAAACATGTATGTATGTACTTAAAAAAACGGCAGGTGCCACGTACAGTGGGAATCGATGATATGCGAAGCACGAATAAGAAAGGTTAATATGTCACTTTAAAATCAGCACAGCGTTACGAGGTGGAGGTAAATGATGCCATACACGACTTCCGTGTCATGATTATCACGTTTAGATGTGTCGTTTACCTTCGTCATCTATTCACGTCACGTGATACCAAGTGTAGTATATGTGGAGCTAGCGAAACGGCCGCGACCGCGCTATGAGCGCGGTATATTGACATGTTCTTACATCACACGTGTGTCAGGATTATCATGTTTGCACAAGCCATATATTTTGTCATTCATTGACGTGACGTAACACCAAATTTGGTATATGTGCAGCTAGAAAAATGGCCGCGAGTGCATTATGAAGGGCCCAGTGTACTGCAATCTATTAAATTTCCGGAGCCCTCCACTACGGCGTCTCTCATAATCATATAGTGGTTTTGGGACGTTAAACCCCGCATATCATATACTCCAATCTAGTGTTGACGCACGCGCACGCTGGGCACAGCAACGCTACGTTAGCAAAACGCGAGCACTCTTATAGTCTGACGCCCGGCACAACCGGCGCGACCAGCGTCCGTCGGCGGAGCTCACGGCAACCGGTGCGAAAGGCGACACGCTGCATTTCGTGCCGATGCCGCGTTACACAGACAGCACTGAGCCTCCCTTTTAGGGGCGAAGCTCCTTAAGGCTTGTGCGTCCCTCGTAGTACGTAACCACCAGTGGCACATACCCGAAATAGGTATATAAGATTTGACCTCCAAGCTGGTGCCGGTGAGAGATTTCTTCTGTGCGTTGGCGAACAATAAACAATAGTGCTCAAAGTACATGCCAATGGCTGCTAATGGGGAATGAGAGACAAGAGCATTCGGCTATTAGTCAACGCGCACGCTGCGATCCCCATTAGTAGCCATTGGCATGTACATTGAGCACTATCGGACAAGAAAGGGTTGCTACATTATACTCGCTGGGTGTAGCCTCCTTAGTTTTAGAAATGTTTAGCGAGCGTTGAGCCGCAGGGCCATGAATACAATGAACTGGTATATACTATGAATGTATTCGAGGTGGTTAAAGGGGGGAAGCAGATACGAAGCGCAAGCCGTAAGAAATTAAAAGCTGAATCATCCTGTCTCTCATTTCACATTAGCAGCCACTGGCATGTACATTGAGCACTATCTGACAGGAAAAGGTTGCTACGTTATACTCGCTGGGCGTAACCTCCTTGGTTTTAGAAAGGTTTAGCGAGCATTGGGCCGCAGTGCCATGAATACAGTGAACTAGTATATACCATGAACTCAAGGTGGTTGAAGGTGGGAAGTAGACCCGAAGCGCAAGCCGTAAGAAAGTGTGCGTGTGCCACCTCTCGTTTAGTCTCTGGAATGTCCATTGAATGGCGGTGTTTCTATATGGGGAATATATGATAAAAAGATGCGAGATGGTGGGACTTGGAGTGTTGAATAGATGGACGAACGGACACACAGACAGATGCATGTATGGACGCATGAACGGACGCAGGGGCGGATGCATGAACGAACGCAGGGATGGGCGCACGAACAGACGCATAGATGGTCACACAGACGGACGCATGTACGGACGAATGCTTCGCCCCACTCTCCATCATTCACTCCGTGGATATGCTGCCATTTTCTTTTCGTGACGGAGGGACGCCGGATGCGCTGAAACGCGCATGCGTCGGAGCAACGGAGCACGGCGCGCGCCTGCGAGTATATGGCAGGACCGGCACTTGACGTAGTAACGCCGGCGTGACACAACAAAATGAACGCCGGCGAGGACGCGCACCGCGTCACGTCGAAATGTATTGGCGTCTTGACTGTGGCATGTAGTCATGTTCTCACATGACACGCATCTCATGATTATCATGTTTGCGCCAGTCACATACCTTCCATTGATGTCACGTAATACCAAATTTGGCATATCTGAAGCTAGCGAAACGGCCGCGAGCGCATGATGATCGTACCACGTAGTCATGTTTTTACATGACACGCATCTCATGTTTATTGTGTTTGCACCATATCGTACCTTCGCCATCAATTCAGGTCCCGTAATAACAAATTTGGTATAAGTAAAGCTCGTGAAACGGCTAGCGAATCGGGAACCACCACAAGAATGGTTGATTTTCAGCGACTCTAGGGCTACCCTACAATCTGTGTTCGCAGCACTGCGTCGCGGGCCGTACGAACAGCTTGTTTTCGATATTCAATGCCTTCTCCACACTTCACACGAAAAAGGGCATTGTGTGACGTTTCAATGGCTGTCAAGTCACTGTGGCGTTATAGGGAACGAACATGCCGATACTGGCAAGCGGGCAGCTCTTGAAGGAACACGAGAAGAAGCCATACCACTTTCGCGGACCGATGCTGCCAGTTATCTTTGACGACTTGCGCGTGAAATCACGTTTTCACTATGGTGCCCACCAAGCAACCAGACGAATCGTCAACACCACCTGTCCTCTTTCATGGCTCTCTGCATGCCCACAGGTCTCGACCGAAGAAAAGCCACCCTTCTTCATCGCTTATGGCTAAGAGTGGCATTTGCAAAATCTTATTTCTTTGTCATAGGAATGGCCGACAACGCTCTCTGCGAAGCGTGTCATTGTGAAGAGACGCTACACCACATGCTGTGCGACTGTCCGTTGTGTGACATCCAGAGACAATCACTGGCGTCCGTTCTTGCGCGCATCGACAACAGCCAATGTCTGTGGACACTATTCTGTCAAGTACCCGAGAGAAGACATTGCAACAGAAGGTGACAAAAGGTCTGTTGAAATTCCTACGCGACACGGTCTTGAACAAGCGGCTGTAACAGCAATGTCACACACCGCGAAAGACAAGCCTAGACTATGACTGAGTTTGCACGCGTGTGCTGCCGAATGTGCTGTGTTTATCTCTCTTCCCTCTCTGCTTTATATCTTTCATCTCCCCTACCCCCCGCCCATAAGCAGGGTCGCAAACCGGCTGCCTATAGGCCGGTTAACCTCCCTGCTGTCTTTCTCCTTTTATATTGTTTCTTTTCCTTCCTTAGGAGTATAAAGAATGAAGAAAACGCCAACAGCAATTGTGCTGTTCGACAGACTAAAAGTTCCCCAATATGTACTGTGGATTGGTGTCCGCTACCCCTGCTCACTCTGCCACAGACAAGTGAACATCTGCTACGCCTCTGGAGATTTAGGCCACAGAGCAGATTTTGCCCGAAAGGCAAAGATCAGAGAAGGTGTCGAGGTTGCAGCATATTCATTCCACCGTCTGATCATGAATGCTATCTCAAGTGTGCGATCTGTGGAGGACCACACCCCACAGCGGACCGCGAATGCAAGAAGAGGTTCCAGGTGCCCTGCATCGTGCGTCAACGACGCCGTAGGCGCAGGCCTGCTCACCAAGCGCACCAGGTGGCGGGCTCAACCGACTCGGAGGCAGCTGGAAACTCGGAAGAGGGGAAGCCTCACTCCTCCAAACGAAAGGCCAGATCGACATCAAGGACGCCTAGGGGACACTCCAGATTACGTTTTCAGTCCCGTGACTACTGAAACCAAACAAGTATGTGCTACACCAACGCGTAATTTTAAGGGTAATTTGGAGAGCCGTAAACTCTGGTTTCCAGGGACTAGGAGTTAATTATTTTGTCACGTCCGGTCGTTGCTCGCGTGGTCGGTTCACTCGCCTTCTGATTGCTGCGGGCGATTTTTGTTTGTGGAGTAACTGGCGTCAGGCTGTTGCAGCTGGTCACCATCACCATGCTTTCTTTTTCAATTTCGCAACGATTATACACGGAACTTTTCCTTTTCTTGTCGGAGGAATTGTTCTTCCTTGGAAAAGAGGAATTCCTACGGCAGGAGTGCTGTCGTTTTCTTTCGATGGTCAACGGAAGTGTGCGGCTTGTCTTTCATCTGGCCTGGTTCTTGTAACCAGATTGCCAGACAGCAGTTGTCACGTGTATATATGTATGCATTTACCTTTTCCTCTATGTGTATGTCCGTATCTGTAGTTGTTGTTGTATAAAAAATTTTGTGGAATCAGAGTGTAATTATGTAAATAACCTCCATCATAACATATGATGTACATATATACTTTCAAGCCGATGAAGTTATGTATGTAGTGCGTGTATATTGGCCTGTAAATTGCGTAAAATGTCACTTTCATAAATTAGGGTAAGTTTGTGGTTCCGTAGTACCACGTGTGTTGGACATCCGGACGACATTTTTGTGCTAATGTTCCCTGTATATTGTGCTTACTCGTTGTGTGTGTGTGTGTTCATTACTGTCCTTGTTGTATATACGCAATGTCCAATTGTCGTTTAGTGTCGTCGTATAGACACCATGTCCAATTGTATTTTACGTGTTAAGTCTGAAATAATCCTTTCTATAAACACAACAGATAAGTCAACAGCCAGAGAGACCAAAATATTCGCCCCGAAGCACACCAAGAAAGATCTTTGAAAAATGCTTCAGCGGGGAGCCCTATGTGCCTCAGCGCGCAGCCCCCAGTGCTCTACTCCAGTACACTCTAGTAAAATGCTCAATACAGACCCTAACAATGTTATCAATGCTGATTGACTATTTAGGCCAGAACTTGAATATTCATGCGTTGTTTAAGATCTCTTTACCAAAACCAACATTATCCGCCTACAGAATGTATAAAAAAAATCTTTAAGGTTTATTCATTCACAAGTTTCTCCGTATGACTCGTTCACTGAACTAATGCGGGCTAACAATATTCCATGCCTCGCACTGCGACAGAAATCTGCACACTAACAATTTCTTTACCTGCTTTGGGATCGGAAACTAATGACTAACACCCTATTTTTCAGCTTCAACATAAATACTTACTGGCTTTCATCATCGTAATTCAATAACACCATGTTTTACGAGAACAGCCTTATTGAAATTTTCTTTTTTGAACGCACTGTAACAGATTAAAAGGATCTTTTGTTGCGCTCCGTCACATTGAGATGGTTGCAAGCTGTATTATGTTTTCTTTGTTTTTGCTTGTTTTTAAAGTTCGAAGCATAAAGGTACAGAGGAAATATTTACAGCTTCCGACCAACCGCGGAGGCTTGAGCCTTCCAGACATACAAACTTTCACGAAAGCGCTGGCTGCAAAAACAACACAGAAGCTCTTCGATGACAGCAACTACCCCGGGTACAGGCTCTTGATGTACTGGAGCAGTGTACTAAAGGGTACTTTCACGGCCAATCCGTATATCGAACCACGAGCAGAAATTCCGCTTAAGTTTTACAGAGCTGCCAGTGGCTTAAAACGAACAGTGGAATCAATAGGTTCATGCAGTCTCGAAGATGTTTCATCGGAAGAAATAAGCGAAATGGTGACAAGTAACAAACTGAGCAAAGAGGAAGAAACGGCATCCTGCACGAAAAAATAGAAACGATGGCGTTGCATTCGCGTACCTAACCAATTGTGCGAATTTGACTGGTTGAGAATATGGAGGGCATTGCCTACGCGTGACCGGTTAGCGCATTGAGGAGTCGTTCCAAATGACCGCTGCCCAAACTGCGACAAAAGAGAGACGGCCCAACATGCTCTGTTTCAGTGCTCGGTGGCAAGGGGCGTCTGGCACATGGCACGACGCCTCTTTGGCTTTCCCACGGCGCTCATGGGAACAGAACGCGGGCTGTTTGCAAGACTGGTCTTTACAGTAACCTTATACGTACTGTGGCGGCGACACTGTTTAGCGGAAGTAGGCACAAGCCGCATAGAGGCGCCTATCCCGCACTACTCAAAATGCGGCTCGTAGTGTGGAATTACCTAGATGAGCAGCTGGAAACGCACGGCGAAGAGGACTTTGTTCGACGATGATACAGACGTTTCTTCAAAGTAAGAGAGCGACAGCTGAGGTTTCCAATTGTCTCGTACTAGTCATGCGCCCACTCTAGTACGAATGCATAAGTATTATCCGGTGAAATGTGATTAACTTGATTCATTTTAGTTTTCCTTTGACTTGTAACATTTGGACGCCCAGTGATCAATTAGATTTTGGTGCTCATTTGTAAGATGTATACACTATCTTTACTTGTTTTCGATGTTTCGTTTGTGTACGTACAAGTTACGTGTACAATAAACTTCCCTTTCTCTGTTAGCGAACTTCGGCGACATTGAGCGTATCTATCTATCTATCTATCTATCTATCTATCTATCTATCTATCTATCTATCTATCTATCTATCTATCTATCTATCTACCCAGCCAACTACGTCTTTTAGCTCTCCTGGCCGTTTCGATAATTGTATCCATACCAAACTTGGTATGGCATAACATGATGACTGTATGAAGAACATATCTGACTAGTCATAACAAGAAAATTATCATATGGATGTCATGAATGTCATGATTTACATTGCATGATCCTGCAGCTCTTGCGATGGTTTCGTTCACATGGAATGATGCAAAACTGGTATGGTATGACATGATTGCATGGCGAACATCAACTACACACTCTAACATGAAAATCATGGCATGCGTATCTTGTAACAACATGATTACATGCCACAGTCATGATGCGCTCGCCGCCGTTTCGCAAGCTTCGCATATACAAAACTTGGTGTTACAAGACGTGAATGGATGACGTAGTTATGTTATACAGGTGCAAACATGATATTCATGAGATGCGTGTCATATAACAACATGACTACATTCCGCGCTCATGATGCACTCGTGGCCATTTCGACAGCTTCGCCTAAACCGAATTTGGTATTATGGGGCGTAGATGGATGAACGAAGGTATGTGACTGGTGCAATCATGATAATCATCAGGGGCGTGTCGTCTAAAAATGCAGCTACAAGCTACGCTTTAGATGCGCTCGCGGCCGTTTCGCTAGCTTCACATATCCCAAATATAGTGTTACGTGACGCCAATGAATGATGAAGGTATGTGACTGGGGCAAACATATGAGAGGTGTTTCATGTGAGAGCATGACTACATGCCACAGTCAACGCACCAATACATTTAGACGTGACGTGGTGCGCGTGCTCGCCGGCGTTCATTTCGTCGCGTCCCGCCAGCGTTGCCACGCCATGCGCCGGTCCTGCCACATACTCGCAGGCGCGCGCCGGGCTGCGTTGCTTTGATGCATGCGCGTTTCAGGGCGTCCAACGTCCTTCCGTCACGAAAAGAGGGAGACGCAGTGTTGTCTGGGTAACGCATCGGCGCGAAATGCAGCATGTCCCATTTCGCGCCCATAGAGTGTTCACGTTTTGCTGACGTAGGATCGCTGTGCCCAGCGTGCGTGCGCGTCAACTCTACATTGGAGTATATTGGGCCCTTCATGATGCGCTCGCGGCCGTTTTGCTAGCTCCGCAAATACAGAATTTGGTGTCACGTGACGTCAATGGATGCCGAAATATATGCTGGTGCAAACATGATAAATATGACACGCATGTCATGTAAGAACATGACAACATACCACGCTCATAGCATGCTCACGGCCTTTTAGCTAGTTCTAAACATTATAAACTTGCTATCACGAGACGTGAATAGATGACAAAAGTAAACGACACATCCAAACATGATAATCATGACACGGAAGTCATGTGCAGCATCATTCACTTCCGCCTCGTAACGCTGTGCTGATTTTAAAGTGACATAACAAAATTTCTCATTCGTGCTTCGCATATGAACAATTCCAACTGTACGTGGGGTCTGCCAATTTTTTTTGTCCTTACCCTGGTTAGACCTGTATAAGGTCTCCACTAATGAATAAATAAATAAATAAATAAATAAATAAATAAATAAATAAATAAAACCGAGCTTTAAGGAGCTAACAAGGTTCAAAATAATGGAATTTACAGACACAAAAAGAATTATTCGCAACTCTTAACTTCAAATTGCTAAAGACATTTTGCAAACACAGCTTTACTCATTGATGAGTCCTGCGATGACTCCGGCGACGCTTAAGGCCGCGTTCACTCTGAGCATTCCGGCCGCCGAAAGTGCTCCGAATCCGGTTCGGCGGCCGTGAGATCCGCCAAAAGGGCCCTCTCCGCGCCGATCGCTCTCGGACCAATTTTTGCGGCGTCTGCCGCTGAATCGGTCACCGCGGACCAATAGGAGCGCTAGTCAAAAAATTTTGAAAAAAAATGGCAGCATATCCACGGAGTGAATGATGAGGAGTGGGGCGAAGCATTCGTCCGTCCATTCGTTCTTGCTCCCGACCGTTCCTGCGTACGTCTGTGTAACCGTCCATGCGTCCATCCACCCATCCGTGCGTGCGTATGTTAGTGCGTCCGTCCCTGCGTTCGTCCATGCATCCGCGCCTGCGTCCGTTCATGCGTCCATTCATGCATCTGTCTGTGTGTCCGTTCGTCCATCTATTCAACACTCCAAGTACCACCATCTCGCATCTTTTCATCATATACTCTCCATATAGAAGCACCGCCATCCAGCGGACATTTCAAGGACTAAACGGGACGTGGCACATGCACACTTTCTTACGGCTTGCGCTTCAGGTTTACTTCCCACCTTTAACCACCTCGAAATAATAATATATACTAGTTCACTGTATTCATGGCTATGCGGCCCAACGCTCGCTAAACCTTTCTAAAACCAAGGAGGTTACACCCAGTGAGTATAACGTAGCAACCCTTTCTTGTCAGATCGTGCTCAATGTACATGCCAATAGCTGCTAATGGGGATCGCAGCGTGCCCGTTACCTAAAGGCCGAATGCTCTTGTCTCTCATTCCCCCTTAGCAGCCATTAACATGTGCATTGAGCACTATCTTTTATTGTTCAACAACGCACAGAAGAAATCTCTCACCGGAACCACCTTGGAGGTCAAAATCGTAAGGACCGCTAATTCGGGTATGTGCCACTGCCGGTTACGTACTACGAGGGAGGCACAAGCCACGCCATAAGGAGCGTCTTAGCGTCTCACGTCGTCGTTAGCGTCTCACGGCGCCCCTGGGCTGGCGGACGCCCGTCATGGCAAGCCAGCCCCCGAAGAAGGCGCTAGCCTTCGACGTAGTCGTCGCCGAGGGGACTAGTCCCGAAGACGTCGTTGACGCGACGTCTTCAATCGTAGGCATCGAAGAAGTGTACTGCGTTCAGCACTTTGGAGGCCGGAACTACCAAGTTACCGTCAACAGTGAGGCCGCACTGGCCCAAATCGTAGACGCGTCGCACCTTATCATCCGAGGAGAGCGCGTCGCCATTGTACCCCTGGGACCCCAAGTGACCCAAGTGACCGTCCTGTTCCTGCCGTGCCGCGTACCCAGCGAAGTCCTCGCACAAGCACTCTCTCCCTACAGGAAGGTGTTGCACATCACCAGAGGACTCATGGGATCGCGCCCAACCGTGACCACTGGGACGCGATACGTCCGCATGGAAATGAAGGCTTCGTCACCGGTGCCCAACTACCTCAAGGTCGCGGGCCATCGAGTAACCTGTGACTATAAAGGCATCCAGCGAGTGTGTCGTCGATGTGGATACAGTGGGCACTTCCGCATGAACTGCACAGCTCCGTTTTGTGGAAGGTGCGGCGTTTATGGCCACGACGGGAAAGGCTGCTCGCTGCCATGTCGCCGTTGTGGGGACCCGCATGCCACCGTGGCCTGCACCATCAAGCCATTGTATTCCGAGGCGGCATCTAAGGATTTCCCTCCACTTCAACCAGGAACGCCATCTAAGAACAAGTGCGACGATTCGTCAACGCGAGCCGTGGTAACCGACCACGACCAAGGTGTGCCAATCACGACGCTGCACCAGACGCCCACCGCGTTTCCAACGATTCCGGGCCTGGTAATCCCTCCAGGTACTGAAAACTTAAGTTCCCCGCGTCCCGTCGCCATTTCTGAGGAATCGCAGGCCAAGCCCTCATCAGACGAAGCGCCTCGTGAGGACGGCGTTTCGGATGGGAATATTGCATCTGAGGCTCCTCGCGTTGCTGCTCTGTCGACAAGTTCAGGTGTCATCGAGGAGTCTACATCTCAAGACGACGACGCCTGCATCCACGAGGACTCCAACAGCACCGCGAGTGAGGCGCCCCTACAAATTGACGAAGACACCAGCTCCAGTGACATAAGCCAGGACAGTGGAGACGTCTTTGTACCATCCTCGCTCAAAAACCTGGACACCAAACGCCACCGGATAACTACTCGTGACTTAGAAGCCCCCACCAGAGACAGAAGTCCCCTGCGGACTTCGACGCGATCCCGGAAGCCCCGAGCCTCCGGTGGATCGCCTGGCCGAAAAAAATGATTCAGCCACTGGCGGGGCATCGGCTCCCGCACCTGATAAAGGTACCCCTGCATTTGCGTGATACGATACTATGTTTTCATTATCCCCATGGCTCTTACTCTAAAAGTTATTACTTTTAACGTTCAAGGTTTCCGAAATCCACAAAAACAGGCTGCGGTATTGGCTTGTTCAGTGCATTGTGATTTGCTGTTCGTGCAAGAAACAAATTTTTTCAAGCTTTCTGATGTACTCGCTTTCAAGCGCGCGTTCAATTTTGATTGTTTCTTTTCGTACGCCAGCACACATTCGACTGGCGTCGGAGTCGTTATTTTTAACCGAGGTCTTTTACGTGACCATCATGTTTCCTTCGATGCCTTCGGACGCGTGCTGGCGTTCGACTGCACCTTTTTTTCGTTAAGAATAAGATTTGTTGCCGTGTATGCCCCAGCGGCACGCGAGAACTCAAACGCGTTCTTCCAATCTCTTGATGCGTTCCTTTTAAATTCCCGACATGTGGTACTTTCAGGGGATTTCAATTGTGTCTTAGACTCACACGCAGACGTTCGAGGTCCGGGTCGCGGCCGGTCAAACTGGAATGCCAGAGAACTCGAACGTCTAGTGCAGCAATTGGCATTAAGTGACATTCATCAAAGTGTGCATGGCAGTAATTATGCCTATACTTGGCGTCGAGCAGCGTCGAGCAGCCGAATTGATCGCGTGTATGCATCCCCCGGTCTCATTACATACGTTCACGACACCGGGGTAATGTCATTGCCACCGACACCAGTGTACATTAGCAACCATCGGCCGGTTATGTTCTCTCTCCGCCTGCCAGCGGGGACGCCAACGGTTCACAGACCATGGCGTCTCGATTGCCGCGTCCTCCAGGACTCTCAGGCTACGGAGAAATTATCCCGAGCGTTACGCGCATCGCTCATTGGGGCCGATGTAGCTGATTGAGATCGCCTCAAAGAACAGTGGCGGCATCATTGCAGTGCGTCGGGCAGAGGACTTTGCACCCGTATGTCGAAAGATGTGTCATTGTTAATCCAAAAGATACGCATTGCCAATCGAGATCCCAGTCCTTCCACTGTAATGCGGGCATGGCAAGAGGAGCTCGTTGAACGGTACCAGCGTATTATGCGCGCTTCTTCACTCTCGGCTGCAGCTTGGCGCTGTAGACGTGCACCCTGTGCGCACCCTGAGGTGCTAAGGTATGCACGCAGAGCTCTGCTTTGTCCACCAGGCTCGCCTGCCCACTCGCTGAACTCTATCACCCCAGCTGCTGCGGGTACGCGTGACTTTCAGGAATTCACTCAACACTTTGAGTCAATAGCTAAATCTGGTGCTAATGTCTGTTACCCAGGATCTGTTTCTTCGCATCCTCTGCTAACAGATTTACCTCATGATTCCAACATGTCAAATGACGTCCTCCTATCACCGCCATCCGATGACGAAATCAAAGGCGCATTAGACGCAATGAAAAAGGGATCGGCCCCAGGGCCTGACGGACTCCCTGCAGAGTTTTATGTACAGTTGTGGCCTATCATTGGTCCAACTATGTCACGCGTCATTCGCAAGTGTTTCCAAGATATTACACTTCCAACTTCTTTCCACAAAGGCCGTATAACACTGGTTCCCAAGAAAGACCCAATGTCCACGCGACCAGAAGATTGGCGCCCTATTACCCTGCTCAATGTAGATTACAAGCTCTTGGCTAACATTTTGGTGCGCCGAATCAGTCCATTTCTTGCAACATTAATCGCTCCCCACCAGGTCTGTTCTGTTCCGGGCCGAGAAATACACACCCACACGTGGTTAACGCGTGACATCATTCAATACACCATTAGCCGATGTGCGCAAGGACTGTTGGTTTCATTAGATCAAGAGAAAGCTTTTTATTTCATAGAACATGGCTACATACTAAATGTTTTACATGCATACGGATTCCCGGATAAGTTCATTGACCTTATCAACGCGATGTACACTAATTTAGAAAGTACCCTTTACTTAGATTCCCGTGAGAGTCAAGCATTTAGAGTCACGCGTGGGGTCCGTCAAGGGTGTCCCCTCTCCCCAGTGTTATTTATCCTTGCATTAGAGCCCTTCTTAAGGGCCGTTGAACATCACCCGCAGATTCGTGGCTTACCTCTACCCGGTAACACTCAAGTAAAGGTCGCTGCATATGCAGATGATATCACTCTATATGTACATAATGAACAGTCGCTGCAGCATGCTCTTGATACATTCCATGATTTCGGTATTATCTCCGGTGCAAGGTTAAACTTTTCTAAAAGCCAGTATTTTTTCATTGGCAACCCCAGCGGTCGTATCAACATCACGTCGCCTTTACAATGGTCTCCTGAGATTTCAATACTCGGAGTTACTTTCACTGTATTTGGTATACAGGATAGCATCTGGTCATCCGTTGTACAAACTCTTCTAAATGATATCAAAGCAGCCAGGTACTTCGAATTCCCCGTCTTAGAACGCCGATACTTAACTCAAACGGTGTACCTAGGAAAATTTTGGTACCTTTGCCATTCTGTTAAACCACCGCTCCACGTCTGCAGGAAAGTGCAAAGCTGTATCAGTTCATTTTTTTGGTCTGGTGGCACAGAATTGTTATCGCGTCCAGCGTTAGCTCAACCGCGAGATTAAGGCGGTTTTGCATTCCCCGACGTTTCCGTCGCGGCTTCTACATTGTGTCTCCGCACTCTATTGCGAATACTAAGCAATGATCACATGCCCGCTCAGACACTGGCTCGCTACCATCTGGGGCCATCACTACGTGTCTTCTTGCCGGATAGCCAAATAAACAAAGGTCCCCAATCAACTGAATTACCATCTTTGTATCGAGCCCTTCTGGCATTTCACCGACGTTTGGAAGCTACGTGCCCAGAGATAGAGGTGGCCGATTCTAAAGTGGTGGACACAATGGCCGCCCTTCTACTGCCCTTGGTGCCCCAGCATCGTCAATCTGTATTGAACCGCGCTTGGAAACCAATAACTGCCGCAGTGTGTCCAGGGCATCTCAGACTTTGTCTGGAGGTTGGGCTGGGGCTTGCTCCCCACGCGAGATCAGGTTGCAGCGATGGCAGGTAGTTCGCACTTCCACTTGCCCCAACTGCGTCATGGTAGAGACCAATCGACATGCGACGTTTGAATGTGTGGTTTCCCGCCTTTTTTGGCGTGCGGTTAATGCTGGTTTTCGGGGACAGGGTGTGCGAACTTTCGTGTCCAACGGCCGATTTCCGCGTAGCCGCTTCTCCGCTCTCTTAATAGTTGCGGGGCTGTTCAGCCTTTGGAGAAACCGATGTGAGGCCGTAGCTGCCAATTGCCGCCGGCGTGCCTTGTGGCCGATACTGGGGAGAATAAGACGAGAGATCCTCGCGTTCTTCTCCGAAGAGCTTTTCTTCCTCGGGGAGCAAGAGTTTCTGCGGCATTGGTCGTGCCCTTTCGTCAAGGTGGAACACGAAAGGATACAACTCATTTTTCGACCGACTTGGTGCTAAGCAGCACTCGCTGAGTTGTTATATATGACTTCATTTGTTACAAATTGTGTTTCAATTAGATCTATTGTATCGTTATACCCTTGTATCGTGATATCACATTGAATTTTTGTGTACATGTATGCCAACATAATCATGTATATTAGAGCACATGTCTTCACTGTAACGTAGTGATGTTAGTCGTGAAATTTAGATGTGCCGAAGTGTATGTGCCCTGTTACTGGAATGGTATGAAGCCTTTGTGTTCTGTACATGCTGTAAATAAACTTTTTCTAAACAAGGAGCTTCGCCCCTAAAATGGCGGCCAAGCCATTTGGTAGCAAGGCAAAGTGGTAGCAAGGCAAGCACGTGGCGCACCACGGATAACCGTCCGCTCTGCTATCACTGTGGCGAAGCGGGTCACGTATACCGGAACTGTCAATACCGGCAACTAGGTCTCCGCGGCTTCCACCCTGATGCTCGATGCCCGCGCTACGGTGAGCGCCCCCGCGAAATTGAAGCCTACCTCACGGGCCAACGTACTCCTTCGACTATTCGGCACCACCAGTCGAGATCACCATCGCCTCGCCGGTCTACGTCACCCAGTTTGCCCTCATCGCCTTCCGCTCCTTTCAGGAGCCGGTCACCAAGTCCCCGCAGGGGAAACTAGGAACGGCGACTCCTGGGGGTGAAGTCGCGGCCCGGCGAACTGTAAAAGACCCTCCTTCGACGCAACGACCGGACGAGGGTGATTCCGGTTTTGCAGTGTTCTCCGACAGCAAAAAGATTGTTTCTGCCGAAATCGCCGTCTTCGTCGACAATCATGCTGTTAACGCCCTCGTCGACACCGGTGCCGACTATTCCGTAATGAGCGCCACACTGGCATCTGAACTGAGGAAGGTTACCACGCCATGGCAAGGACCTCAGTTGCGCTATGGCCACTTGCTATGCCGCAGTGCACGTAACTGAATGTTGAAACCAACGGGAGTTTTAACCTACTCTGTGCCTACTTCAACTCCATATTTCGTGAAAGAGGTGACTGAGCTTGCTGTTGGCGTGACCGAGCTTGTTGCGGTCTTGCAGAGCGAAACGAACCCACCAACGCCACTGGCGTCGGTGGTTTTTCTGCTCTTCGTGCATTACAAGACAGCAACTTGCCAGCAAAGTAAGCAGTACTGTCTTTTCTTGCTTCTTGCGTACGAGAATCGTCGAAGTATACACCACCGGACAGCGTAGTAGCGTTTGCGAGCCGCGACAACAACCGGGTGACAGCGCATCCATCCCGCGTTCGCCCCGTAGTAGATGGAATATTCGGCGGCGCGGGGCGCGTCCAGTGCGAACGACGCTGCGTTTCGGCGGCAGGGGAATTTCGGTGGCTG
Source organism: Rhipicephalus annulatus (assembly GCA_013436015.1). NCBI lineage: Eukaryota > Metazoa > Arthropoda > Arachnida > Ixodida > Ixodidae > Rhipicephalus > Rhipicephalus annulatus. Next base: position 334,923 of record WOVY01001604.1, read on the forward strand.
TAGAAAGCGGATGTTTCAGTCTGAACTAGGCATTAGAAAGGGAGCTACCGCTTCGCCGAATGATCAAATTCCCTTCCCCTTCCGATTCGCCGGTGTTGCGTTGGTACTTCTGGCGAGTGAACAACCCGACGAGACTCGCTGCAGATGATACGTATCTCAACAGTTGTAACAAGCACGAAAGAGATGAAGCACAGCAAGAAGTAGCGCACATGTTGCACACCAGGCTTGCAAATCTCCCTAACAAGACGACACTCGTGCCTGAGAAACCGTGCATGCTTACCTCAAACTTTAGCGTCGTCGACGTTTTCGCAAACGGAAAAAAGAGAATTCTCCGGATCAGAATCGCTTGGTTCTCAAGATACGCGCTTCCTAAGGTTTCACAACAGTGAATCTACATTAGGTTTTTTATTTATTTCACCTCCTAGACTGATGAAGACTAAGATAAGATTGAAGCGAATTACCAACTGGCCCAAAAAGCCACCTTGACAAACTTAAACTGATGAGCTTGTGCATATGGCGACAGTGCTGCTCCTGCAGCTACAACACGGCTTTCAAAGGAGCCAGGTTAGCACAGATCGTTTTGGCGCGCTTAATCACTGCAATATGTCAAGCCCGGTCACGTGGATCTTCAAACCCCTGCAGGGAAACCACTGTTCGTGTTTCGCGTCCCCACCATACAAGTACTGATATTGTCTACGGCCGATAGCGCATGCATCTGCAGCATGTCGTGCGTTACGCATGATATTGCTGACCTAATGTCACATTGAACTCTTTATTCGTGTTAGGACACAACGTCAACGTAGTATCGTGCATGCCACAACTAGCAGTCTTGTCAAAATGCCGGCTACATCGAGAACCGGCCAGGATTTTTGGTGCCACCCAGGCACGTAGCAAGGATTCATATTGTTTAGAGGGGTGGGGCAGGACCTTATAAATCGAAAAAAAGTCTTTTCATGACAAATAGAAAGAAAGTTGCCCAAGAATATACAAGGGGCCTAATTATTAGAATAAAGTGAGAACTAAGTAGAATGCAGCACAATACACGGTTTAATCAGCGATAGAAAGCAAATTTTGGCATTGTAGCACAGCTATTGCGTGTGTACTATTAGAAACAATACTTTCCTACCAAATAATCTCAACCAAGAAGTCCCATACAAAGTCAGTAATGGAAAAAATAGAGACAAAAGGTATGAAACGGGTGGGGGGGATGGGAAAAAACTGGTCGCACACTAACGCATGTGCTGAAAACGAAAAAAAACATTCACACTCTGTGTTTACAATAGCCCCGCGAAAAGAAAGGGAGCCATTTTATGGCAGGAATTTTTCAACGAAGAAAACACTTATTCGGGAAAAATATTTTATTGAACATCAAAAAACTAAAACATGGATGCTTTTCTGACACACACACACACACACACACACACACACACACACACACACACACACACACACACACACACACACACACACACACACACACACAAAGCCAGAACGTTTACATTAGCAATGAGTTTTAGAGAATGGCATGGCGAATCGTTTACGATATAGTAAAAGTCGATGCAAAAGAAAAAGACGAACATGCAGCCTGGCAGAGTAGAAACGTTCACGCTACAATTTTCATGCGTCGCGGTTTTTCCATAAACACACCGATAACTTCGTCCACACCGAATGGTATCCAGTGAATGAACACTAGGGCCATAACATCAAGCCGCTACTCTGCGAATCGATTCCTCAAATACGTTTTCGCTCTTTTCAGTGCCGAGAAGCTGCGTTCTGCAGTAGCTGTATAGTCACTGGGAGCGCTGCCAATATCTTGAGGAGTGTGAGAATGTTCGGCAAGACAGCTTTGTCATATTCAATTAAAGCATTCGTCGCAAAGCGGGGAAATTCGTCTTTTTGGATGGCTTGCCATTTCGTTTTCCAGATTTATCATTGACATTTTAATGTAAGGATATGAGCTGTTGTCATATTTCTCAGGTAAAAATCGAAGGTCAGATGCACAGATTAAAATTTTCCATTGAAGGCGGGCTTTGGCAACACAAACTGCAAATTTCGCAGTGTTTCGCGACGGTTTCCAAAACACGTTTTGAGGGACGCTTTCAGGTCATCTAAGTATGGAATGAACAAGGCTTGCTTGTAGCATTCTTCCACAGAACTACTATTGTAGTTCAAACGGTATCTCCATGTTCCGACAACCCATTGAATCTCGCACTTCACTCCAAACTGCACCGTTTTGTCTTGATATAAAAAAATATTTTGTGGAATTGTGTTTTCGCGTTAGTTCCCATCTCTTCCAGCTAAGTCAGCACCAAGTCAACCGGCTCCAAGGGGATGCTATATGGGCTCTGGAAATACATGACAAGTGGTGTGTCAGGCCTAGGAATATCTTATTACCAGCGAGGCATGTAAGAAAGTTGGGCGAACAAATTCGCTGATGGAAGCAGTGAGCAGTAGACGCTATAGCTTTGTCACGGAAGGTGTCCATGAACCATTCGAGTGAGCAAACCATCTCGGAAAGCGCTTCTCCAAACAAAGCAACTAAATCATGGCGTTCCTTCTACCTTGTTTCACAATAGCGGCGGAGACAGCCGAATGACCTTGTATACGCTTCTAGATGTTTTTTTTTTCTTTTTTCAGAACTGCGGTCTTTTGGGGGGACACCCGAAAGAAAGTGCAGACATGACTAATTGTGCAAAAAGCCCGTCGAATGTCTTAGACAATGAGGTGTCACTCAAACAAGGTCACGTAGTGGGACGAGCAATGCGTGTGCAAAGCCATTGGGAAGTAGCTCCGGATGAGCACCTGCACACCTAGAAGTCAACAACACTCTTCCCTCCCCTTTCACCCGGTCCGACTCTCATCCTCGCCCTCGGGTCATCGAGCCATTTGATTGGGTGGAGCTGCGGAGACCAGGTGCCTCAGGGGGTTCCGACGGCTGGCCATATAAGCTGAAGACTGTTCTATCTCTTCTTCTTATCGATCCTCATGAGATGTGGATAAACCTCTTTCTGTTCTGCAAAAGTACATTTTCTCACTACAGAAATCGGTCCCGTGTAGAGGGCCAGCGACCAGTCGAGACCAGCCGGACCACGTGCCAACAAATTGGAGGAAGTGGTGGGATCCTCCTAACCCTTGATCCCCAACACCGCGCATGACCGTGAGAACTCGCGAAATTGAAGCGGCACTGGCTGATTCTTCAGACGAATCTCTGAAAAGGATGAGGCCTTTCTCCACATTTTTTGCTGCGATGTGCATACACGAACCATGCAGAAGCTTCCCTGACTTCCCGACACGGGCTTCAGCGCATAGCGACGGAGGCATGGCGACGGAGCGACGGAGTCCGTGAGACGTCAGTTAGTGAAGTCTGTTGCTCAAGGGATAGCGTGGTTCGCTTGACCAGAGAAGACGTGTTTTGTTTGTTGTGTGGTCAGTCGGACTCTTGAAAAGTATATATAGATGACGCCGTGGGAGCAGTGCAAGTTCTGAAGAGGGTTGCCGAGGAGACATGACATCACCTCCTACTTCAAGAGATAACGATCCCGTCAGTGCTGCGCTCTCGGTGGAATGAATCAAGCCTGTGAATATGATAGGAGCATTGCGCATGCCAGCGTAACAAGGCCCATTTATAAGGTGGAGCTCGTGGTAAACATCCGATTTGTTTTTATGACAAATGTGACATCTAAATCGCTGCTTGTTCTTTCGGAAGTCAACGATTGCAGCATGGCTGCTTCTGTAAATAATAAATAACATTCGAGAGAAGGGCCCTTGCACGGTGATCAAAGCGAACCAACACATGCTCTGGCTACGACAACTTTCGTCGATTACCAGTGTCAACATCATCGAGTGCATCCAACGAGCACCGATACGGCAGAACGGAAGCTTGAGAACAAGAAGCGATGCATTGACTCACACAATGTCGGAGTGGCTCGTCTGCCCCAATGCACCGCGGTGATCCATTGCTTCCGCCGTTTTTTCTCATAATCCTTTGCCATGAATAAGTAAAATCGTGTAGCGGGCAAGTTTTTGTAGTTGTTGAGCACGCCACCCCAGATCAATTATTAGACATACCTGGAAGGTTCAGCTACCACACATACGAGAAACGTTGCCATTTTCTAACGGAATGGAAAAATGAGAGCAACGCGGTACCACACGCACAGCGACGTAAATAACAACGATGGTCGTCTGCTTACTTTCCCCAGAGTGATGAGCAAGTTCGCCAACTATGGCGCTTCCGTCGGCGCGCGAGAGACGAATAACTAGAGAGCCGCGAAAACACTTATTATACAGGTGGGCGTCCCAACCGTACCAATTATTTATATTTGGTGTGTTTACTCTTCGCGCCTCGCGAACGCCTGTCCGAAGGCAGAGGCAGCCGACAAACGGTGGCGGAGTTCGCATAGGCGCAAGTGGGGTCGGACTGTTTAATGGTTCATTGAAGCTGTCGCATTCCGTAATTAAGTTCCCCTTTCCACGGTCTCCCTCGGTGGGTGCTCTTTGATAATAGATCGTTATAGTTTACTGTTCTCATCATAGCGGAGGCTAAAGAAATCGTGTTACCGTGCAGCAAATGCTAGTTGCGGACAGCGTCTTAGAGTATAGCGGGATAGCGTTTACGCGGTTTACGTGCCCCAGCTGGGACGGTGGCACCACCTATCGGAGGGTTAATAGGTTCAATAACAGTGAGACGAAAAAGAAAACGAGAATGTTTGCCTGTGCCAGCACGCGAAGCATTGTTACATGTTTATTTGAATAATAATAAAAGTAAATAAAATATGAAACACACACCACACGTGCACGCCGCAACATTTGTGCTGCCGATTTGTTTACATGAATCTTCTAGTTAGGCCTACAGACGTTCTAAATTCTAAGCTATCTAAAAAAGTCAAAGGTTTGCCGCAAAGTCACAGGTTTGTCACAGGTTTGTCACAGGTTTGGCGTATTGCAAAGAATGTGATGGCAACAAATTGGAATGTCATGCGAAGAATGGCCAGTCGATCAAAATGTGCCTCGCGTTGCTCACGCACAAATGACGCATGAAACAGACTTACAGGTACAAATGAACGCGAATAAGCGTATCAGTTTGACTTTGTTGTGTCTGGAAAGCACGCCCTTTTTGCAAAGGGACACTGTGCAGCGAGTGCAGTGGCCATTGTGTGCCCGGTAACTAGAACAGAATCATTACGGTGAAAGCCCAAAAACGTACGATTCTCCCCACCGTGAGATAAGCGCGCACACACGTGAGCATCCACCCCACCCCCCTCGGCGCGAGGTGAAGTACGCATGAAAGATGAGAACGCGCGCCACCGCGTCATGACGATCTGGCGACACGCCCTCATTGCGCCATCTAGCGGGTAATGCTGAAAATACGACAGTTCCCCCAAGAGGGGCGTCGCCAGTGGTAAGTGGTAGAGATAAATAGCTCGCCGTTTCAGAGCTGAAGGAGGTGTTCCTTCGTGGCTCAGTGGCCAAGCCTCACACTCACAAGCAAGAGGTCTGACGTTAGATTCCGTGCGCCAGAGTCTTTTTTTTTTTTGGGGGGGGGGGGTGTTTTTGTTCTTGCATACTCATATATATAAATACGTATTACACATACGGTAAATAACGATGACGCCGGTGGCAAAATACCGCCTACAGTGTTCATATGATTGCTATCGCAATAAAATACGCAAGCTCTACCAAAGTACTCGGTTATCTTAGATAACTGAAGGCAAGCGAAGCCTTTTCAAACAGTTGTTTGCTGCGTGTTATGCCAGAGGCATGGTCCTCGTTCGGGAGCTCTTCTTCACACGGGAACGAGCGCAGTTCCGGTGAACTCGTCCCCCTTTTAGTTCCACCTTCCACCCAGACCGCGGCGTTTCACGTGCAGTTCTGGGGAAGGCTTCGCTTCCTCGGCCGAGCCACGTGCAGTTACGCGGAAAGATGCGCCTCCTCCACCGAGCCACGTGCAGTTTCGAGGAACCCTTCGCCTCTTCCGCCAAGCACCGGGAAGCTGAAGAGGCCGAGGAAGCTGAAGAGTTTTAGGAGCTCATTTGCTAGCAAAAACTGGTCTCAGGGAAAAGACCAAAACGTTGAGGCCGTGCCGGTCCGTTGTTTGAGGAGTTTGCCCCAGTCGACGACGTCATGCTGGCCGGCTCTGTACAAACGATAATCTTCTGCTATAAACGTTGCTACCTGTTTTCTTTTACAAAACGTTTGCCTCCCCATTCTGGAAAGTTGGATCGGATCTCAGGAAGCCTGAGGATGACCATCTTGATATCAGCGTTTGGATACGGTGGGATACGCTACCCCTGTCCTGAACGTCTTGCTGCTCTGGGACCCGCTACCGCGATCTCAACGGCTGGAAAGTTGGATTGGATCCCTGAAAGCCTGAGGACGACTACCCTGATATCAGCGTTTAGATACGCTGGGATAAGCTACCCATGTACTCAACGTTTCTCTGCCCGAACTCAATGGCTGGAAAGTTGGAGCGGATCTCTGCAGGCCAGAGGACTCCTACGACACTGTTAGCCGGCAGCCACGAGTTGGACCATGGTCGGCTACTTTGGTTGGTGGAGTGCCCAACATTTACGGTTCATTTCGCCAGACGTCTCCTGCACAGGCAGATGTTTCACGTACTTTAAATGACGTACTTTAATTCACGTACTTTAAATCATCAGATTAGTTGTGGAGTATGGTGAATATCAGTAGTAGAGCCTCACGAGGGACGAGATCACGATGAAGCAGTACCTTGTGCAGGACCTCCTTGAAATTCGTGGAGCTATGTGGATTTCCGCCGGGTGCGCAAAAACAAGGAAAGTGATTCTCGGGGTGGTGCGAGGAGAAAATTGGATGGCCGAGGAAGCTGAAGAGTTTTAGGAGCTCATTTGCTAGCAAAAACAGAAGGCCGAAAAACGAGAGGCCGAGAAACGTCGTTGAGAGCGAGGGGCTGAAAATCGCGAACAGCGCGAGGCCTAGGAGAGGCGCGAAGAGCGAAACGTCAGGAAACGTCGTGAAGAGCTCGAAGCTCAAAGACATGAAGAATGGGAGGCCGAGGATAGTCGCAAAAGGAGAGAGCATGCAATCAAAATGAGAGAGCTTGATTGTAAAATTCAAGTGCTTAACTGGCAGCAAGCGATACGCCAGCTCCACAACTTTCACGTAGGCGAGAACATTGCACATTTTCTCGGTAATTTTGAAATTGTCTGCTCTAATGTTGGAGTTAGCCGCTACCTTTGAATGGAGAGGCTCTTCGCGTTGTTGCCGCGAGAGATTACGCACATTTAGCATTGCTTACCTTCTGAGTAAGCAGAAGACTTGTCATGCTAGATATGCTTTGATAAGATAGTTTTTTTTCATTTCTAGTCCTGCTGACTGGGAAAGTCGGAGCGATAGAGACAGCGCTGAAGCCGTCGACAGGCGCTAGAGGTAGACGCCCGCCGAAAAACGCGAGAGGATGAGGCGCATCGTAAAGCGCTAGAGGACAACGCGCGCCGTAAAGCGATGAGGGCCCGTCGCATAGCGCTTCAGAATGAGGCTCACCGAAAAGTCTTAGATGACAAGGAGAGACGGAAAGCGCAAGAGGCTGAGGTGTGTCACTATGCGCAAGCCACTGAAGTGCGTCAGAGAAAGCAGGACGCTGAGAAAAGTCGTGAGGCATCTGACGTTGAGGCCCATCACAAGGTGCAGGACACCGAATTGCGCCGGACAGAGCCGGTCACTGAGAGCACCCGAGAAGTTATGGCAGAGGTCCTTCGGAAACCTCGGGACGCAGAGGCGCATAGTAAAGCGCTATAGACGGGGCCGCTTCGCCGAGCACGTGATCAGGATGAATCGTGGCAAATAGAGCGTGAGGCCTACTACGAAGACCTGGGAACAAAGACTATCCTGTAAATGTAGAGATAACCCTTACGAACTAAAGAGACGCCTTCAGGTGAGATGGTTAGCTTTAAATGCATCGGGACTCCCGTTCTCTCACAGGCAGAGACAGCTAGAAACGGGCTAGAGGAAAAGCTAGCTAACCAATAGGGAGCTTTGACCCCACAAAGTGAAGGCAGCGTACTTGCAAGTATGAATGCCAGTGCTCTGAGCACGTCGATCAGTTCCGTTGGGGGAGTCACCATCGAAAATATAAGGCGAATTCGAATAAGGCCAACTGTGCGAAAGTGGCCCGACGCCATGGCTCTCGAGATGCCATACTCAATGTCAGGGCTGAGGTTGGGACTAAGCTCAATAGGAGAAGATTAAAGTTCAAGCTGCTGCTGAGATTTAGATCGAACGTGAAGTGCGTCGCGAAAAAAAAAAGGAAATTCCAATGCCGAACTCTTCGCTTGGTTTCATCTCCTTCAGAGCAGACACCTAACAAGCAGCACAAATATAAGTTGGTTCAGCCGCATGGCGTTTTCGCAGAGCCTGTTTCGCAAACAGTGCACTTGTGAGTAAGTGTGTCAAAGGTTCCAGCATTTCGAGCCATTCGAAGACAAAAAAAATGGCAGATCCCACGTACAGTGGGAATTCATAATATGTGAAGCACGAATAAGAAAGGTTGATATTTCATTTTAATATCAGCACAGAGTTACGAGGTAGAGGTTAATGATGCCATACATGACTTCCGTGTCATGATTATCATGTATGGATGTGTCGTTTACCTTCTATTCACGTCACGCAATATTAAATTTAGCATATGTGGAACTAGCGAAACGCCTGCGAGCACGCTATAAGCGTGGTATGTTGTCATGTTCTTACATTACACGCTTGTCAGGATTATCATGTTTGCACCAGTCCCATATTTCGTCCCCATTTCACGTCACGTAACACCAAATTTGGTTTATGTGGAGCCAGCAAAATGGCCGCAAGCGCTACATGGAGGGCCCAATATACTCCAATGCAGCGCTGACGCGCGCGCACGCTGGACACAGCGAGGCTACGTTAGCAAAACGCGAGCACTCTATAGTCTGACGCCAGGCGCGACCAGCACGACCAGCATCCGTTAGCGCGGCCTGACGGCAACTGGCGCGAAATGCGACATGCTGCTTTTCGTGCCGATGCGTTACCCAAACAACACTGCGTCTCTTTCTTTTTGTGACGGCGGAATGCCGGACGCGCTGAAACGTGCATGAGTTAAAGCAACGCAGCGCGGAGCGCGCCTGCGAGTATATCGCAGGACCGGCGCCTGGCGTGGCAACGCCGGCGTGACGCAACAAAATAAACGCCGGCGAGCACGCGCACCGCATCACGTCGAAATTGAATGATACCTTCACTGTTGCATGTAGTCATGTTCTCACATGACACGCATCTCATGATTATCATTTTTAAACCAGTCACATACCTTTGTCATCCATTCACGCCACGTAATACCAAATTTGGCATATGTGAAGCTAGCGAAACAGCCGTTAGCGCATTATGAATGTGGCATGCAGTCATGTTGTTACATGACACGCATCTCATGTTTATCAAGTTTGCACCAGTATTATACTTTCATCATCCATTCACGTCCCGTAATACCAAATTTGTTATAAGTGAAGATCGCGAAACGGCCGCCAGTGCATCATGAGCGTGGCATGTAGTCATGTTGTTACATGACACTCATCTCATGATTATCATGTTTGCACCAGCCACATACCTTCGTCATCCATTCACGTACCGTAATAGCAAATTGGGTATATGTGATACTAGCGAAGCAGCGGTGAGCGCATCATGAGCGTAGCATGTTGTCATGTTGTGACATGACACGCATGTCATGATTTTCATGTTAGGTTCTGTCTCTTGTGTTCACCATGCAATCATTTCATACCATACCAGTTTTCCAACATGCCATGTGAACGAAACCACCGCGAGAGCTGCAGGACCATGAAATGTAAATCATGACATTCATGACATACATCATGATTTTCATGTTATGACTAGTCATGTACGTTCTTCATAAGGTCATGTTATGCCATACCAACTATGGTATCGATAGAATTTTCGAAACGGCCAGGAGAGCTAAAAGTCGTAGGTGGCTAGATAGATAGATAGATAGATAGATAGATAGATAGATAGATAGATAGATAGATAGATAGATAGATAGATAGATAGATAGATAGATAGATAGATAGATAGATAGATAGATAGATAGATAGATAGATAGACAGACAGACAGACAGATAGATAGATAGATAGATAGATAGATAGATAGATAGATAGATAGATAGATAGATAGATAGATAGATAGATAGATAGATAGATAGATAGATAGATAGATAGATAGATAGATAGATACGCTCAAAGTCGGCGAAGTTCGCTAAGAAATGCTTCGCATTTAAAACGCATCAGCGTAAGCACGACGCGATAAAGACGAGAAATTCCAAGCACGCTAAAGCCACTGTTACGTGCCGTGACATCGTCATTCAAAACGCCAGGTTCAGGCCTAGGCCTAGGATCGCGAGAGGGCCCTCTAGGAGCTGTTCGAAGCTCAGACCGTCATCGAGATCGTTATTAGGCGGGAAGCGTGTCCATAAAAACCGAATTTTAGGTAAAATTTGGACGCCGAGACCACCGCCTTGTCTAATTTTTTGCTACCGCGTAAATGCAAGCGAGAAACATCGCGAGTGCTTGAGCCATAACACAAGCTGTTGTTCTCCACCACAGTGAAGGGGTCACTGGTTTACCACGAGGAGTAAACGATGCAGTGCAGATAGCCCTTTCTTCGAGTTCAGCGGCTGCAGGTCAAAAGTTGCTGCTACTGAATTCGGTGAACAGGTTGGCTCTTCGTCCTTTTGTACTTTTTCGACCGAAGCCCTCAAAATTTATGAAATGCGCGACTCCCCAGAGTTCGTCTGAGAGCGAGCCCTCTTGCCATTACTAAGAATGAATCTTGTATTCAACTTCGGAAATTATTTTTTGTAGTTTTGTCGTCTGCCGACGAGCAAGGAATGTGTCTGAATTTTTGTAAGTTTTACTTTAATTCTTATCGTAGACACAGACACCGATATGTTTGCTTGATTTTGTTTTATATTATTTCAAAGTGTAACAGTCAGAGCGTTTTATTTATCAAAGAAGGCTGAGTAAAATCCTCTGTTTAAAATACCTTCTGTGTTTGGCATTACTTGTTAGTATGCGCGTCAGTGTAGGTTGACTCTCAACTTTGTTATACGTAACGCGTGCAAGTTTGATTTTAGTCTTAGTTTCTTGTTTTTCAGGCGTGTTTTCTGTGATCATGATGATCATTGGTGGCGCGCATTGAATGAGAGCTTGTTGGATGACTAACTGAGTTCTGTTTAACAGTCTGACGCCTTCGAACCTGAAATCTTAACATGCAATAGAAGTGAATTTTTCAAGAACTACGCTAAAATCACTTCGAAGTGGTCGTCCGAAAGCGCCGCCATGTTTACGTGCACCACGCTAACGTTAAATCTAGAAACAGCACGCGTACACTAAGCGTTACGCGTAACGGATGTATCTACGAATGTGCACTTTGATCCCGCTATGACGGTAAACCTGCCATCCCGCTAAGCCCGGTATACTATAACTGTCTAATATGTAGAGAATATGTAATCGTAAGCTTGACAGTCACTCGGATGTCTTCTCTCCTGTGTGGTTTCGCTGAGTGGTGTTTGTATTCTTGTGTTGATTCACGGGCCAGACGCTGAATTTCTCGGGGAGTGTTGCCGTGCTTTTAGAATAAAGGTTATTAGATGCGAAGAAGCTCTTTGACTAGCCTGTGTGACGCTGTCCCTCCATCCACACCACGCTCCCTTGGCTGCAGGTTTAGGGGCGGTGCCAAGTAGGTCACGCCTTCCCTCACAGTGCACACTCGTGTTAACGTCACTCTCCCCCCAACCTGTCGCTGCTCGCCGCACGTCTTCTCTCTCTCTCTTCACCCTCTCCACCACTCGCAACGTCCGAGCGCACATCGAGTGAATAGTCTTTCTCCTTTAGGAATCTGCTACTCGGCGGAGCAGCGTGCACGACAGGTGTAAACAGGTGCATGGTGCGACAGCTGCATACTCTGCTCGGCGCGCCACGGTAGTTCCACGGTATTATATTGTAGCCACCATAATGAAATCGCGGAGCACGGGCGCCTTCATCTCTCCTGAGCAACGCCGCGAAAAGCGCCAGCGTTGACGCCGCCGCCAGTGTCAGGGTTAGTGCCAGCCGAAGCTCTCACAAAGTACACCATCTCCCGCTCAAGCGAACAATATCTCCGCTGCAACGCATCCACACATGGTTCCCTATTGCGGGAGATGGTTTAATTTTTTGTATCTGTTCTTGCTTAGTTCCTTAAACAGTGTTTACTTTTTCTTTCATTCAGTGCGCACGCCCCTACTTTTAATTGTACGTGCATCTATACTCTGGCGTTATTGGTCGACTGGACGAATTTTGGAGGGGACGTCTGTGCCCCCTCGCCTACGTACCTGTGCCACCTATTAAGGCGGCATCACTTATTAATACTAGTGTGACATCACTTAAGCTGCCACCTATGGCGGTGGTAGCATAGATAAATTTGTCTTCCATCGGGATACCACAGCAAAGCGAAGCTGAACGCTCTTGTTCAGGTCAGTCTGCTTCTGCACGTATTCGTTTAAATTAGTGTTGTTAACGTGTCATGTTTGATAATTCTCAACTTTTTCTCCAGTCCCCTACAGCACAAAACCACGTGCAATGATCCTTCCGCCCCCTCACTTCTCACCCCCCTTATCTCTCTTCCCTCTGTCTCTCTCTCCACATCCATGATCCTTCCTGGTCGCCGGAATGTCACGGCGACTGTCCCTAATAATGGGCCACCACGATTCCCAGCTATGCGAGCAGGGACAGTTCTGGACAATCGCCACTATAGAAACATTATGTGCTTCCCACCGAGAAACGAGGCGAGTAGCCCGAGAAAACCGACGCTGAGAGAGACACAGCATAAGAAAAAAAGTGAAAGAAAAAATACGTCCGTATACGGCTTTAAAAAGTAAATGAAAGTAACAGAAATGAATATATCTAAACAAAACTGAGCAGCGTTAAAGAGCCAAGTGTCGGCTCGTCAGACGGGCCACAATGGTCTCCCTGTCTTCTGCAGGCAAGGGGCACGCTAGAAATTTGGAGCACCATCGCTAGCGCCAGTTGTACCAGTGCCCGGTTATTTTCGCGGGTAATACACTGCGACGACCAGCTTATAGCTTCTGGCACGAAGGAATTTTTCCGCGTCGTGGCATAGCCCCCACGTTTACGCATGAAAACCATAGCCTTCGCGAATGCGATAACTCTTGTGGCTATTCTTCCCTCTTCTCCGTGTGTCTCTCTCTGCGCATACTTTTTTATGTGTTTCTTCGAAATCATTTTCTTTCTTTTCTCGAGAACCGCTCATCTCGAATGCGAGAAGACACACTTCTCGGTTTCACGCAGCACCGATCATGAAGGTCGCGCAGATGTCTATCTCGCCTCTCACAACGAGTATCGCCACCTCGGGTATGCGACCGTTCCAGTATACCATGTCGCTTTGTTCCCGGCTTATTGCGCCGTTAGTTCGGGAACCCTGGAGCTCAGCAGCGCAGAACGTCTGATAAATCGACGATCCACATGCTGCACGCATTCTTCGCGAGATCGGGGTGGAGTCGGTGCACGGAGGAAGCGCTGTTTTGCACGCGCAGTTTACGCTTTCCGCCTCAGAGGCGTGGCCGCGCGCGCGCGCACTGTGTGTGCAGCAACGGTGAAAAATGAGTTGAGCAGTGAATACCCAGTGAACGCGAAGCTTAGTGTGTGCAGCCCAGCGTCACACGTAACGGCGCGGAGATGACAACAAAAACTAGAGACGTCCTGGAATACAGTGTGCTAGAAACACTTCTAGAACATTCTATCTAGACATCGGTGTCTGGTATACTGGCACTAACACGTCCACGTTTGTGTGATATGGTACACTCTAGCTCTGATGTGTTCATCGGGTTAACTGCATGTTTTGTCACACTGCCGAAGAGCCTTCTCAGAGGTACACACAAAAAAGCGCGTTGAAGTACATGCTACTATGCACATAAATACAGCTTTTATCCCAGAATACACAATATACTATAGTACTAACGGAAGACTCCTCAAACATTTCTGCTTGGTTTTTAGCTAAATTAATTAGCACATATGGTGGACATCACTAAGGCCGCGTTGACACTGAGCATTCCGGCCGCCGAAAGTGATCCGAATCCGGTTCGGCGGCGGCGAGATCCGCCGAAAGGGCCCTCTCCGCGCCGATCGCTCTCGGACCGATTTTTGCGGCGTCTGCCGCCGAATCGGTCACCGCGGACCAATAGGAGCGCTAGTCAAGGAATTTTGAAAAATGGCGGCCAAGCCCTACTCACTTGTAGTGCACGTAACTGAATGTTGAAACCAACGGGAGTTTAACCTACTCTGTGCCTACTTCGCATCCGTATTTCGTGAAAGAGGTGACCGAGCTTGTTGCGGTCTTGCAGAGCAAAACGAACCCACCAACGCCGCTGGCGTCGGTGGTTTTTCTGCTCTTCGTGCATTACAAGACAGCCACTTGCCAGCAAAGTAAGCAGTACTGTCTTTCCTTGCTTCTTGTGTACGAGAATCGTCGAAGTATACACCACCGGATAGCGTAGTAGCGTCTGCGAGCCGCGACAACAACCGGGTGACAGCGCATCCATCCCGCGTTCGCCCCGTAGTAGATAACATATTCGGCGGCGCGAAGCGCGTCCAGTGCGAACGACGCTGTCTTTCGGCGGCAGGGGAATTCCGGTCGCTGTAGAAAGCGGATGTTTCAGTGTGAACTAGGCATAACACTACTGTTTGGAAAAAGTTCTTTACACAACCTACAAATCCAAAAATTGATAACATTTTGGTAATCAGGGGTACTTATCTATCGACAAAGCTACGTGTAACGACGAATGTCACTATTTCGTAATGAAAACATCATTACTCTAATACACATAAAAAAATGTGGTATGGATTACAAAAAAACTCAATGGGACAGTGAAACGTCGGATACATTGTATACATGATACAGCAGATATAATGAAAGACAATGGGCTACACACGAAAGTGATGAACAGAGATTGGGACTTGGGAGGGTAGGGATTATTAAGGGTATGAGCAACGAGACTAAACGGGCACTGTCTAGCACAACTTCGGTCAGAAAATATGCAGTACCCTTTTCTGTGCGACACCGATGAAGGGGCCCGGCCAATGCCGCACACACTCACGCTCCCCTATAGGAAGGAGACTATTCAGAGAGGAACGCGAGGACCTGGTATCTCATTCGCCCCAGTATTGGTCACAGGGCACTCTAGCGGCGATTCCCAGTCACGGACTCACATCGATTTCGCCAAAGGCTGGACATCCTCGTAACTAGTAAAAGAGCTTATAAGCACCTGCGTGAAAATTGGCTGGTTGGACACGAATGTTCGCACACGGAAACCAGCATGGACAGAGCGCTATAGCACGTGTACACAAAAGTGGACAAGTATCTGCGTGCTGCCTTGCAAAGGACGTTGAAAGACGATAGTGTTTTGTCGGGAGAGGAAGTATAAAAGATCGTTTTACGTTCTGCGCGAGAATATTGTTGAGTGCTGCGTTTGATATGGTACTCATCCGGTAGAAATGTGAAGAAAGAAAAGTTTTTTGACGGGAAAGCTACTCGTAGGGGGCAGCACCGTGTCGTCACAACCAAGGAGACAGACAGACACAGAACTCTATTGAGGCCCTAAGGAACACTACCTTAAGGAGGTAGAGCAGCGGTTCACTCCCACGTCGGAACGTTTAGGCCGAGTCTCATCACCGAGTCGTGGGGCTTCTGACCAGCCCTGAGTTGATGGACAACCTGTGAGCTCCTGGGTGTGGAGCTATAATCTCCTTCGGTCATGAGCGGAGAACTCTGTAATGGGGGGGGGGGGCACCACCAGAAAGGGGGCGCCACAATCTCGGCATTTTGGATCGATGCCTTCAATAAACTGGCTGCGGAAATGAAGACTGGGATATTGCCTAGTTTAAAGCATGCGGAGAATAGATACCTGAGCCTTTCAAAGATATATATGAAAAAGGAGGAAGACCCTTCTGTCCAGCCGGTAGAAGGGTCTCCCCTTTCCTCATATGAAACTTTGTAGAGAGGTTTTAAATAATGCCCTCCCCCCCTCTCCGAAGGGAAATTTGAGGAAATGCGAATGCATTTCTTGGGCTGAGAGAGGGTGCCATTGCCAACAGCCATTCGCCTTCACCGACTTCTGTCATGGCCTTGAGAGGCGCCCAGCCAGCGAATGGTCGATAGTGAGGAGCGAGCGGACGGGAGAGTGGAGAGCCAGCATTCTCGGTTCGGCGTTGGCGTTTAACAGCGGTGTCTCGAGCACACATTTCCGGAAGTGCTTGAGAGGCGCTCAGTGAGCGCATGGTCGAGAGTGAGCCGCGAGTAGACGGGAGAGTGCTGCGCAGGAAGCAGAGAGAGCGAACGGTGAGAGTAAGAGCGTCGAAGAACTGCACCTAGTACCTTTCCTTTGCTCTCTCTCACCACATGCTCCGGTTGCTAGAGGCGAGGATTAGCGCACGCGCCTGCAGCTGTTGCGATGTGAGAGGGAGCGAGAGCGGAGAGATAACACCTGCCGGCGCGCAGACACCACCGCAGACAACGCTGGATGCCTGACATTTCCCGACTAAGAAAGGCATTCGCCTTTAAAAATTGCTGGAGTTGAAGCTCCCGCAATGTATTGCCAGCAGAAGTGGAGGCAGTTTTTGTCCGCCAAAGATGTCGGGAACGTGCTGTTTACTGGTAGGGCCCACTTAGAGATGAAGTGATTTTGGTATGTTAGTGTAAATTCTACGTTAGTTCTATATTAAACGGTCGTTGTCCCCGACAAAGTAACACATGAGAAAGAGTAGGTGCGACTTAATCTCTAATAAGCTTTGTCTCCTATTGAAAGCTTACGAAGAAAAACTGAATTTATGGACGACGAAAGCTGAGTTCTAAAGAAAAACTAGTAATACTAAGACGCACTTGGAGCACTATGTGACTCGAAAACATTTCCATGTCAAACTCCTTGAGCGTACGGGGGAATGCTCCGCTTAAGGGTCAAGGCCCACGGGACGGCTTGTTGCTCTTTCATAGTACAGTACCACAAATCATTAACAACTTTTTTCTAAACGCACCAACTACCGTTCTCCATTTGGCACACAAAGCAACATACCAAGAGAGATTAATGCTCTCCCATAAAAGAGTACATCGTGCTCTAAATTGCCGATCATTTTTTTTCTCTAAACACACTGCATGTCTTTACTTGTTTCCGATGTTTCGTCTTTGTATGTACAAGTTACTTGTACAATAAAACTTCGCTTTCAGTCGCTGAATGTTGATAGTCTAACATACCCCTGGTAAGATGGCCAACGCAGCCGCCATCTTTACGTAGACGCGGCTTCACTCCTGGTAATTTCCACTCCAGTAATTTTTGTAAACCACCTTGATTTTACTAAAGCGTAGGAAACAATCGCTTCTTCATTAATAGTGTCGCATTGTCAGTTCATTGTAATGGACATTGCGTTCGTTAAAACTGCGTATATATATATATATATATATATATATATATATATATATATATATATATATATATATATATATATATACCTTTTCTAAATAAAGTAACACGCTACCCAATACTTACGTATTGAGGTTGCGCCTAATTATGCGTAATAATTGTTTTTATTGACGGTGTTCACAAATATGAACAGAACTACCAGATCAAGATGAGTGGGCTTTGACCATGCCGTAATCTGGGTGGCTAAATTGTTGCAGAGACAGACAGACAGACACACAGACACACACAGACAGACAGGCGGATGTACGGACGGATGTACGGAAGGACAGACAGACAGACAGACAGACAGACAGACAGACAGACAGACAGACAGACAGACAGACAGACAGACAGATAGATAGATAGATAGATAGATAGATAGATAGATAGATAGATAGATAGATAGACAGACAGACAGACAGACAGACAGACAGACAGACAGACAGACAGACAGACAGACAGACAGACAGACAGACAGACAGACAGACAGACAGACCAAATTTTTTGCGTTGAAGTATCTGAAAAAAGTCGTCAAATAATTCAAATTGTGAATGCTTTAGAGCACTCTATGCTGCCCCGGTTACCCACAGCAAAACCAACAGGCCCCTAGCAAGTCCCATTTACAAGTGCCAATTGTGTTCGCTATATGCTGTGGCTCTCTTAGAGGAAAGGCTGCGAGCTGCCCCTTGTGTGAAGTTGGTTTCATTGCGCTCCATCTTTGTGTTACAGCCATACGAAACCAACAGTCCAAGAAACTGGCGAAAGCATAGAAGCAAATAAGTGTTCATCTAGTTGAAATGTAGAAATAGTTAAGAAAAATAGAGATGGTGGACAAGACGAATTAAGGCAGTTTCACTGCACCCTCGCTTCTATTTCTCTGTGTTTACTCTCTTTGTTTCTCTTCATTTTTTTCTTTCTCTCCTTTTACTTTCTTTGCCTCGCTTGTTTCCTCTTAATTACTTTTTTTCTCTATCTAGCTTCGATTTTTAGTGTTTCTCTTACAGCCCCGCCGCGGTGGTCTAGTGGCTAAGGTATTCGGCTGCTGACCCGCAGGGCGTGGGTTCGAATCCCGGCTGCGGCGGCTGCATTTCCGATGGAGGCGGAAATGCTGTAGACCTGTGTGCCCAGATTTGGGTGCACGTTAAAGAACCCCAGGTGGTCTAAATTTCCGGAGCCCTCCACTACGGCGTCTCTCATAATCATATAGTGGTTTTGGGACGTTGAACCCCACATATCAATCAATTAGTGTTTCTCTTACATTCTTTTTCTTGCTATATTTTTCTATCTTTCTCATTTTTTCTACGCTATACTGCTCTCGCTTCGCCTTTACTTCCAACTCTTACACCTCTCCTCCTCTACCACAGTTTACTTTCCACCACCTTTACTACACTGTACTATATACAAATGTTATGCTCTGCTTCGCTAGCGTGCCCGGATAGCTGAAAAAGCTGTCTGCCCTCGGATCGTAGATACACGGCTTCTAATTCCACCTGGCCAACAATTTTTCAGTTTCTATTTCTTTCTATCTTTATTTCTCTGTGTGTGTGACATTTCTTTGTTTCTTTCTTTCCTTCTTTTTTTTTCCTTTCTCTTTTTTCTGTATTCATTCTCTCTTCCATCTAGTTATTGGCCTCGAGAACGTATACCGTATCGCCACCTACGTGATGACGTCACCCATAGGATGCTGGGTTGACTTTGTCAGCTAGAACACTGCATTTCCTACGCTTTTGTTGTTGACACGTGCGTGCTTCCCTTTATTTTGAAGCTCAGTGCTTAAAGAAGCGGTAAGATCTGATAATACGGGCAAGCAAACTACGAATCAGTGCCACTGGTACGTGGCACTCTCGTGTCTAATTTGCATCGTAAAATCGTGACTAAGAACCAGTGCAGCCATGGGGGACGATGCAAGTGGTGTCGCGAAAGCAAAGCTGCCGTATTCCTCAACTACTACTCTCTCTGTGACGTCGAAACGATCGCAGCGCTGGCTTCTCCAGTGGAGGTCCTCGTGGCCAATAGTATCCCGCTGCGCAGAAATCACCGCATGCGTTCCGGAAGCGAAGAAGAAGATGAAGACAGATGAAGAAGAGGACGAAAAAAGCGCATGCCGTTTCGTGATTTTTATCATTTACGTTTCCGACAAAAAAATGACGGCGAGCATCAACATCTGCGCTGTTCAAAGGCAGTGAATTTAGTGTATTCTTTCCGACACTGGCGCAAGCAGCTGCGCAAGCCAACCTTTTACGTTGAGTCAAATGACTTAATACAACCCCTTTAGGCTACTTCCACACAAAGAAAGAAAACAAGATGAAAGGCAGAATGTATTTGGTCGGGGATTTTGAACCAAATGCCAAACATGTTCCTTCCAAATATTATACCGGAAAAAATAATAGAAAATGATAATATAATCTGTAGTTTTACGTCTTAAAACCACGACATGATTACTAGGGACGTCGTAAATAGTGGAGGTTTCCTGAAATTTCGGCCATCCGGTGTTCTTAACATGCACTGACATCACACAGTGCACGAGCCTCTAGAAAACGCCTTCATCGAGGTGCGATTGTCGCTGTCGGCGTTCAACCTGTGACCGAGCGATGCGTAACCGCTACACCACCGCGGGTATCTGTTGGATAAAGGGAAACATACTTTAAGGTAGCAACCGAACTGTCATCTTTGCCTCCATGTTATGTTTAAGATTTTAAAAAAAGATCCTGTAGCGCACCGCGCACCGTATATGCTGCAGTGCGAGGCAAAGGGGTCCTGGTGAGGTCGCGAAGGGTTGTGGGTGCAGACTCCAGTGTCCTGTTTGAATGACACGTCCGCCTTAGCACGCAGCTGGAAGGTAGAAGCTAACTCTAGGATCATAAAGATTCGATGCAGCCGGTCACTAGGGTTCGGTCGTCTTCGTGAATAGGAGCACTGCGCGTGTTGCTTTCTCAGCTTGTTGAGTATAATGTGGGCTGCTCAAAAGACTTCAGTAAAAGGCGTACCTTGTTTTATTTCCTTTTTGTTGTCCGGGTAACCTCAAGTGGCTACAGAAATGACGTACCCCGTGTGGATCAAGGCCCACTTTAAACAGTTTATTCGACAGGTGAATCGAACCGCGGGGCCCACATGCACCATGCACGAAACTACACGGACAGGTGCCGTAAGTCTCCCGCTTACTGGCACGCACGCATTGCGCGTGCATGCGAGCGCGTTTTTAAAAGGGCATGTCGTTCCGTGTGCTGCACATCGAGGAACACGAATAGATGAGGATAAGGTGAGGGAGGCAGCCGTATACACCACTGGAGGCTGGCACTCGTGCAAGCCAAGAAACCAAACGCTACAGCTTCATGCTTTCTATGGGGCCACGCAACTCAGCATCTTTACGCTTTACAATTTATACGTTAACTCGGCATCTAACGTCCGCGAGTGGCTCATCTAACCGTGTCGGCCACATGGGTCTCCTTGCCGCGCTGCAGGTTTCTTTCGGTGTGATGCTGAAAAATCGCTGTCGTCTTGCGGCGTTAGTCCTACTATACACCTTACATTCATTTTCTTCAGTGTGTCACTTAATATTATTGTACGCACAATCTTGCACGCTCTGAGGCAGGAACTGCAGGCTTTCATTGCGTTTTTTCCTCCGCAGTTTGTCTTTCAAGACTTGCCTCTGTGGCATGGCACGGTTGCACTGTGTGAGAAAGGGGACAATTGTGCCAGACTTCACACTGCTATATTTACACTGCGGCATGACGTGGCAGCTTACACGTTCTTTCTTTCACTTCTTTTTTGAGCGGGTCTTCCTGTCGTCGGTACACACCGCAACGGCATAAGGTAACGAGAAAGCACAAGGTAAAGTAGCCCTCCCAACTACTTTGCTGCGCTGAGAGGTCGTAACGGTTAGTTGATTGTGTTTTTTTTTGTGTGTGTGTAGAGTCTTATGTCACGCTTGATAAGTTCTTGTTCTAATGATTGATTGGGTGAATTGGTTATCCATGATGATTTGAAAAACGATCGTGATACGTAGACAGGGACAGCTAAGACACGGACAAGCACTGATAGGTTTTGCAGTACTTTGATGCTCTCAGAAAAAAACCTCAACAGATTTGAAGGGATAAGACAACTTGTAGCTTGGTGAGTTTATACTTCTCTGTAATATAAAATGCGTAAATAAAGACAAGGACACGGATAGACCGAGAAGAGACACTGCGCCTCTCCCTGTTTCTTCTCTCTCTCTGTCTCTGTTTCTGTTTGCGCACACTAGCCTACATTTAAGATTTAAAGGAGCTTCTCTCCTCTTTCCGTAATAGTTACCACTTTTTGAAAGAAGGAGTCAGACAGAGCCCTTCGAAATAGTTCTGAAATAATAGGTGCTATGATGGCGCTACACTTTCTTCAAGGTCACATTTTCATTTCACCAAATGCACAACGAGACGTCATCTCAGGAGGTCAAAATCAGTTTTTTAATTATTATCATTCATTCTCTGTAACGAAGGCTAAGTGAGGTCACTTGGTTGAATGGCAAAGCAAGATCTGCTGAACAGGATGTACAATTGTTGGTTATTTATTTATTATTTATTTATTTATTTATTTATTTATTTATTTATTTATTTATTTATTTATTTATTTATTTATTTATCTGTTCGTTTGTTTGTTTTGCCCTTCCGAACTTACGGGCTTCAAGGAACACAGCTCCTTATCAATGTGCATCAGGACGGAACAACCTAGGGTGGCCCATTTGTCGTACCTTTGACACGCTCGCGCGTCAGATATTCATGAAGGTGGCCTCCAAAGGTACGTTAATGATACAAAAATCATGAATGGTCTTAATTGAACTGATTGAACCCAATGTCATATCCAATATTCCTGTGAGGAACAATAGGTCATATAGCATCCGCAATACAAGTGGCCGCGAGGCCCGGTGCAGGTGTTTAAACCAGCTAGGCACACTTCTTTTGTTCGAAGACAAGGCTTTCATTTGGTTTCGGGAGGTACCTGGGCAAACAGAGACACATGGCACATCTGTCCGTGACTTTTCACAGAGACTGTTACCGTATAGCAGTCTGAAAGACAACTGCTACTGAACATGCCCGTTATTTTGCTTAGTGCGAGCTTGAGCGAACTTGGTCATAGTTTTTCCCCCAGCTTTTCAACTTTTTTGGTTAAACATGTGATCAGTGCCCAATCCGTATACTATTTATAGACGTGTACTTTATTCGATTACGTTTGTTTTAGTTTTTTTCTTCAGTAGTCACAGCAACTACTGTAGAGAAGGCGACTGTTTTCGCTAGCTACGCCACCTAGACTGTTCGTAATTGTCAAAACCACTTGGTTTGGTTATACGTGTACAGTACAGTTAAGTAATGGCATGCTTGTTTCATAATCTGCCACAGTACTTCGCCATTCTCACGTTTTCTTGCATTCTTTTATTCCTAGCTTTATTTCCTAAGCTTCTTGCACGTTGAAGTTTCATTTGTGTAGTTGTAAGAGCAAGCACTTCACCAGCTCCACTGGAGCTCATAGTTTAGTAGATGAAAACAACGAAAGTACACCATGCTGGACAACATCACAAGTGTCGAAAGGAATATTAAAAATTTTGCAGTGAGGGACTCCGAAGAGGCAAGTCGTCATAGACATACTAAAGTATACTTCGAAAACTGAAACAGGCTCCGAGAAGTTCATTCACAACACGAGTATCTTCAACATTTTTAGGTCGCACATCTTCACTGGGATTTTCCAACTGCTATCTGCTTGACGGTGCGCCCCTTAGCTTCAAGTGTATGTCTGTGTGTACTCTATGCATATTTGTTGTGTGCGCTTCCGTGCCCATGGTAGATAACACCATCGTATTTGTGCCCTTTAGAAAGAATTTGCTGAAGGATAGCTGCAGAAAAACACTGCCGTTTCTACTGAATATATTCTCTTTTGTGTTAAGGCAGTCTTCAAGCGTTTATCTTGGTGACTTCTACTAAGAAATGATCAGAGAGAAAAACGAATACTTACGTTTGCTCCACAGTAGCAAAAGATGTTTTAATTAACGCGAAAGCATAATCTTCTTCACTGAGCTTTGATCCGGATAGGAAGGAGGCCGCGAACGTAGTCAGGTCACCACGGCTGCAACAGCGTGACGCTACGCGGCAAACCATCTCGAGGGAACCACGCGAACAGGGAATCGCCGTGAGCAGGCTGCTCGGAAGTGTCCTGGTACGACCCGGCTACGACCGTCTCGCGTGTCCTTGCGCAAAGGGGAGGTCAAACAACGCAATAACGAGGCGAGCAAAAAGAAAACAAGGCGCGATGGCAGTAAAAGCGAGGAAACTGGGCGACCACGAAGACCCCTGGCGCGACGTAATGCCAGTATGAAGAATGCTTAAGTGATTCAGTGTACCATTAATCTCGTACAACACGGATCCCTGGTAAGCGGTACATACCCGCGGAAACGTACCGCTTACCGAGTGGAACCAATGTTCAACGAGATCAAGAGTGTACGTCCGTCGATGACGAGGGAACGTGGAAGGTGAGGGGGATGTGGCCCGGTCTTCGAGGCGGCGAGAGTAGATCGGCGCGGATCAGCGAGAGAGAAAATGGCTGGCCGCGCGTATTACTGCGGAGACCCCGTGCCTGCCCAGGTATACCTACCTGGCTGCAACAGCTGAACCTTTTCTTCTCCGCTGCAACCGGGAGGGCGGCGACGCCGTAGAGCCGCATCTGGATGGCTGGATGCGGGAGCCGCTCTCTCTCGCCCCTAGGGCTGTAGGTTGCTCTGTCCCGGTTTCCAGCCGGCTCCGCTCTGACGCCGCTCGGGCTCCCATTCCAGCGAGCGCTCCGCGCCGCTCGGCCGTGCGCGACCCGTTTGCACCCAGAGCGGGCGCCCCACTCGGAGCATCAGCTGAGGCAGCGGAGAGCCCCAGCTGGCCATCGGCTCAAGGACGACGCTTTCGAATCAATCCGCGCCTCCAGCAGCCAGGGCGACTACTTTTACTCGGCGAGCACGTCTCGGTGCGACCGGCCACAGCTGTTTTCCTTCGGTTGGACGACCCCTTCCTTCCGCGTGCCTCCTTCCGTGCGAGGTTCGTGAGTGATCGGTGTGAACTGCTCTTGAAGGGAAGATAAGAAAAAACGTAGGAGGTCGTCGTCGTTCCGTGGACGACATTGTTGATGCCGGCGCCGGGGAAGACGCCGCGCTTCCGAGCCTCATCGGCCCCGTCCGGCTCGACGTTGTGCCCGCGTGTTGAACCGGAGTGTTTTGCGAGATCTGGATAACTGTCACGGTAAGTCTCGGGGAATGAAATCCTTGGCAAATTTTTCGTGTTCTTACAAGTTTTAATTGCTTTTTTCTTGATCGTCACTTCGCGATCGGCGTTCCTGCGCGTCTGGGTGGCTGAAATAGATGATGTGGAGAGTCCGTGGCTCAAAATTTGTATTAAAACTCGGACTGATTTCTCATGAACGAACAAAATCAGTTTGCTTCGAAATCGAGAGGTGTCAGTTCACCCTGAAAGTGTTTCCACCGTATAGTGTGCAGTGAAATCGTTTCTCTACCCACTTTTTTCCCGAGCAGACCAAACCGGAACAAAGAATACGTAAAATTTTCAGCCTCTCAAGCACCCTCTTCTAAATTCGCGAATATGAAACGCTTGCGTTCACTAATCGCAAATGTGATTTCGCGTTATGAAGCGGCAGTACCTGAATTGAACGTTTCTGTCGGTGCCACCACATTCTTCTTTAATTAGTATTTCATTCAAACACGACCTTTGCTGAAATCCGCTAACGAGATGCAATATTTATGGGCACTAAGGAAGAAGTAGCGTTACACACACATCGCGACAACACAATCTAACCAGAACATGATCCCCCCGAAAAGTAGATAAGAAAATATTTCGCCGATGTCTCATGGAACATGCTCAAGACATGACGTCGGTCACATACTTGAGGTAGAGCGGGAAAAAATAGAATTTTCCAGCTAGGGTTTTTTGTGCCTTTCGCGTATACACTGCACGCATGCTCCTACATTCACGTGGACATTGCTGAAGAACTGCACCATAGTATCAGATTATCGTTGTTCTGTGGTTAATCACACCAATGCAGTGTTCACTGGGATGCTCACAAACTTGGTGATTTATGTACATTCATTCAGTCTGAGAATTGTGAACCAAGTGTTGGTTTTTTGGTAATGTCCCGTCTCTGCACTAAAGGAACAGAGCAACGGCAAAGACATAGAGATCACTCCTCTGCTGACCTATGCCTCCAACTATTGATAATGTGTAAATAAACAAACCAACGAGTTTGCAAAAAGAGTTTGCAAAAGTTTCTGGCGTCACACATCAGATGCTTCGGTGAATGCTCGAAATTTCCTAGCCGCACGATTACACGCGTATCTTATAATTACCACTGGAAATGCACCGAATGCGTTTCCTGTTGCAAGGCGATAATAAAAAGTTCGGCAGATTCCACGTGCCTTGGGAATCGATGTTATGCGAAACGTGCGGATGCGAAGTGAAAGTGTTTTAATTTTTTTTATTGAGTGACACGTCATGAGGTGGCGCTAAATATATGTACAAATTAACGCCCACACATACGTCAAACATCTGCATATGTTTTATATTAGCAGTTTTTTGCAGTTGCGTAACGATGCCAATAGCAACATAGATATCAGCAACACCAAAAACGGTAAGCTGATATGCAGCGCTGGTGTTTGCGCTGGGGATCACGAGGATGGTAGCTTTCAACACGGCTACACAAATCAACCTCAGCGAATGGCACCTAACTACAATTTACGTCAATCCGATGTGACGGCTATATTCGGTGTACATATGTAATGTTTATAAAATTGAATAGCCGGTACTGCAACCAGAACTGACGTTTCACGAACGTTAGGTTCCATTTACAAGGTATTTCTGAGACGTGGCGTGGCTCTGTTGTAGAATACTTTATTGCTACGCAGAATGCTGGAGTTTCATTCCTGCAGGGACACTGGCATTTATTGTTTGCATTCGTCCGGTCAACGCTGCCAATGTCAGCTTCTTTTTAAAGCTCAAGCGCTAAAGTTACCCACGTGTGTTCTCGCCGTTCCAAGGTATATATAAAATGTGTATCACCTGTGGCACATACCAGCCCATGCGTATGTGCCACTGTTTTGCTGAAAGTGTTTGACTACGTACGATATTGTGACATTTACGCTGTCATGACCAACGCATCGCATTCGTCAAACTATCTTATCCTCCTCTACTAATTGTGGTGTACCCCAAGTTCAGAGGATGATGATCATGAGAGCACCTAGACGAGATAGATAGATAGATAGATAGATAGATAGATAGATAGATAGATAGATAGATAGATAGATAGATAGATAGATAGATAGATAGATAGATAGATAGATAGATAGATAGATAGATAGATAGATAGATAGATAGATAGATAGATAGATAGATAGATAGATAGATAGATAGATAGATAGATAGATAGATAGATAGATCTATTCATCTATCTGTCTCTCTGTCTATCTATCCATCTATCTATCTATCTATCTATCTATCTATCTATCTATCTATCTATCTATCTATCTATCTATCTATCTATCTATCTAGCTAAGGTTACATCTCCGAACCAAAGCTCTGAAGCTTGTTGATACTTCATATGTTTTTCATATGTATGGTTAGTGAGACATGATATCTGATGATGCAGGCCATAAAAGGACAAAATCACGCGCCCATAAAACGACGCAAACACAAGCGCATGTGTTTGTGTCATTTAATGTCCGTGTGATTGCACCCTTTTGTGGGCTGCTTCATGAAATTGCGTGTTGGTGCACAATTGGAATCGCACACTTCGTCCCTTCCTTTTCATGGGGCCAGAATTCCACGAGGGAAGCGCTCGATAATTGTTGTTCAATTTTCCGCCGAGGCGACACTCGGGCGCCCGCAAGGTCCTCCGCACTTACGCGACGCTAACATTCCGCGCGTTCCCGGCCGGAGCAGCGGCGAGCAAAGCGTTTATAACTGCGGCGAGCTGGGTGGCAAAAGTTCAAGGGAGCAGGTCTGTCGGAAAGAGAACCAGCTCATGGAGTCGTTGACACCGAGGCGAGACGGTGCGCGCCAGCGGGAGTGCCGCGTTGTGTAAGTGCACAAAGCCCAGACGACGAGGACGACTCCCGAAGGCCACCTGTACGCGGCAGCGCGCATGTCAAGTTGAAGGACCGGGGACGACGCTTATACAGGAGACGTCCTTGGCCCACAACAACGACGTCGCGCTTTCTTCTCTCGCAGTGTTCGATCAAAGCTCTATCGTGGCCGGGAGCCGGCGCGTCCCAATCAACCCACAACCGCGCCGATGTCTCCTTTTGTACGATGCCCCCGTGTGTTCGCACGAAAGCTGTGCTGGAGAGGGCGCCGTTGTATGTTTGAATGGGCACTGAAAGAAGTGTTACGTAACGCTGCACTCAATGAATACTTTTAGGCAATTACAAATGACCTTTAATAAGGGTCGTAGACGTCGTACTGCAGGTGCTTGTGAACCAAACATTTTTTTAGAGAACTTACGGATGTTTTGATGACTACGATGATGAAGGTTGTCTACATCGGCATGCCCTTCGAAACGAAGTGGCAACGTGTGCTTACCGAAACTGTTTGTTATAATTAGGAGATATATATTGCAGTCTAACATAGCAGCGTTTTGAAGTCGAGGGTCTGACAAAATATTGTTACGGAAAAGCAATGTGCATGCACGTAGCAGTATTGTCTGGTCATTATGAAACATTCATGGAAAATGGTAAGGACTCCGCCCAAAGTGCAACATGTTTAGTGACGTTTAGACTTCCAAACGACAGCCTTGCTCTCAATGAATTTTCGAAGAAGAATAAGTGTGAACACGGGTTCCGTATGGGAACCGCAACGGCAGGGAATAGTGTTCGCCCTGAATGTTCCCACCATTCTAACATTCTATCTCTTTCTGATGAGGGTCCACAGCAGCTCGCTTTGCGGTGTAGTCGCACAGCCGTTAAATGTTGAACGAGTGTGGAGAAGTGGAGAAGAGGCGAGTCAAAAAAGAAAGTGGACATGTGAACGCTCTGAAGGAATTCCTGTAACTATGCAATTTGTTAAGGAATTGGCCACGCACAAGGTCGGCCCGCGAAGTTACCCGATCTCCCTACGGTGCTTTGCTAGAGGAAACCAGAAATTTCCGCCTAAGCGTGATCTCGAAAGCGTATAATGCAAGAAGAAGAAACGAAAGTTTAGCAGTAAGTACCACTGCATTTTTTACATTTATTTTGGGACGTTAAACTCCATCCAATAATATTTATTTTTGGTATTATATTTCTGTAGCACTAGCCTCTCATGACTATATAACTTTCTGCAGCAGCTTCCGCTTAAGACTAGTCACCTGTCTATCTTGAGCAAGGAATAAATTCCGAAAGACAATAACGGTACCCTGAACGCAGCACTTTCTAAATACTTGAAAAGCGCAAAAAACGCCAAAACACGACAATCATGCCTTCAAATTTGTAACATCACAAAGACGTAGGATGAAGGAGTATTGTAAAAGCACGTGTTAAAAAAATATTGGAACTTTGACGTTGACTTTTCCTTTTCGACCTCGATGTTCAGAAACCGTATACAACAAAATGTAGTTTCCAACACTTCACTGCAATCAACTGGCTTCGCGTTGCTATCTAGTTATGCTGTATCAATTAACGACCAAAATGGGACACCTGAGAACGTTTTCTTGCACGCGCAGACTAGTAAGCCATAAATTCACAAAAACGAATGCATAAGACGAGATCGGCAGCTCTTTCCCCTTCCTATATATATATATATATATATATATATATATATATATATATATATATATATATATATATATATATATATATATATATATATATATATATATATACTAGCTCGTAAGTAGTTATGTGTTTACTCATAACAGAGTGACAGAGTGACAACTGTCTCTTGTTGTCACACCGTCATGGCGCTATACTTAGTGGATGATCAATAAACACAGATTCACCAAAATTTCATGGCGATCAGGCGTGGAGCGTGGAAATATCGTCCTAAATACGAGCAGGTTGGACGAAGGTGTCGTTTGCTGAAGGCTGCAACTATTGAAGCCTGATTATTCGTAATTTATTCAATGCATTCTGCGAAACTAAAGTCCATTCAGGGTGTACAAAATGCAACATTCGGTTACGGAGAGTAAAACAATGCTGTGTGTTCAGCAAAGCAAGTACAAAAAGAAAGCAATGCATAAATTTTCAAACAGTGCCGAAACGGCAGCGGGACACCAAGAGTAGAACACACAACACAGGCGCTGTGTGGTGTGATCTATTCTTGGAGTCGCGCTTCGGTGTTGTTTAAAAACTATGTGCACGCAGTAACAAGCTCGCTTAACCCCATTTCGAAGTTTGAAAACAATACGCTGTTCTCAAATGCAAGTGACTGCAGTCAATAATACATGATGCACTGAAAGAAAGAAGATTTCAATACGTTAGCTCCAGAAAAAGGTGTTGTTATAGCGTTTTGAGGATGTAGCGAGCAGGCCTCGTCATTAGTCCACATGCATACATGCACTGCCAGGTTGCACACTAGCTTGTTAGTAAGTAATTGGGAACGCAATATAAGCCGTAATTTCAGGTACTAGATTCAGGTGCTTCAGATGCATGGTTCAGGTGCTGAAATACTAGACCGCATTAGTTCGATTTCATGTAATTATTGCACACTAAAGAACAGGAGTCATTCAATTACGCGTTTTATTGCATATTGAACAGCCCATTGGTCTCACAGAGAGAGAAAAGAGACTTTATATATTTATCCAGTGGACAACTATCCTAGCACCGCGAGGGGATGGTCACCGCGATGCGGTCGCACATCAATACCTGATGAAATATCAGACCATCTTAATGAGATTTAATGTGCGGGGTGGGGACAGTCTTCCCAAAAGTATCACTGTCATTGAAAACCATCAAATTACCTTCAAATCTACACGAGGTAATACTATTTAATTAGGAACTTCACACCAAGTAGTTTTTTTTTTGTTTGCTGCGTTTGTAGTTTATTTGTTTTAATTGTAGTAATCATTTACTGACTCACCTTCTGACGTCAATGGTCCTCATTGCAAAGGAAACGAAGCGAACACTATATCTCTCCTACCTCCTCCCCCCCCCCTAAAAAATAAAAAAAAATCTTGAGGTAAGGGGGCGCCCCATTCTCAGTTAGGGGCCGAAACTGTGACAGCATGTTTTTGAACACTTACTCTGATTGAGAAGTATTGGAAAATTACTCGAAATAAATGAAGTCGCGGTAATAAAACGGCCGCGCGTAACGAATGGTGAAATAAGAAATACTTTGCTAATCACATTTAATGCATTTTCCCCACCAAATGCATGGAACCACTTTCTTGGCCGGAGTACTTAATAAACAAAATCTGACTTTTTCCTTAACGAAAGCATCAGGGGAGACGCTGTAGCATAAGTGTTGTGCACATTTATTTATTTGATTCTATTTTATTTTATTTCTGAATAGCCAAAGAATGCAATACTCAGGACAAGCCACCCTTGGGGTGATTACTTTACTGTCTTACCCATGGTTCAGTAGTTGAATAGTAGTTCAGTAAACCATCTGCGAGTTGCGTGAGCGACCTATACAAGTAATTAAAAGATATTCAGGACATGCCCTGTCTCTAGAAGTCTGTTACTCAGAAAAAGCAGGGGTGGTGTTTGAAAGAAGCTAAAATTACCATTAAACAGAAAATGCTTACAATAGGAATGCATTGGATTTCGCCCTTAAGCACGGCTTAATATTACCACGTGCCGCTTCTGAACAAAAAAGTTGCACTGATGTCTGCCTTTATTTCCTGCAAAGTGCAATGGTTTCGGCATCATACAAACAATGGAAAGGCTTTATGTGTGCCCAATTTATCACTCTTATTCATTTCTAACCTTGTCATGGCCTTTTAGAAAAAGTCTCGCGGTGTTCAGTTACGGTTAAAATTACTTTCTTTATTGTCGATTTGTATGAAGACAGCTTGTTACCGTGCACCACAAATGTTACAAGAAGCGTAGGTCTACTGCAAACCTCTACAAATCGTCAAAGGGATTCTTGAACTGCATGTGGCTAGAACTTGTGTGAAAGCAAAAGAACTTTGGCTTCTGTACTTTCCTAAAGCTTTTCTCAAGGAGATGTCCTCTTTTTCTAATGAAGGCAAGCCTTAACAGAGATAACGAAGCATGTAAGAGAACATGCTCCAAGAATATCTCTCGCTAAACTGCTGGTTATGAGAACACCCTCAGAGCACCTTTACTATTCACCGCAAACGGGGAAAGACGAGATGCCCGCGAAACCATTAGCCGGCTCCTTCGCCCAGTCCGCTTCGTGCGATCCCGTCCCATTTGGCACCGACGAATTCAATCGCCGCTGTGTTTCGGGTAAGCCTTGCACTACGCAAGACCGGTATACAACGACCGTGCCTGAGTCGCAGCCATCGAGGTCTTCCCATTCATTACTTCTTTCTTTGCTTTCTTCAGTTCCTGCACAGGATCGAAGCCTTGATCGCGCACGTGCCGTTTGATGCCGTCTCCACAGGTTACTTCCACTGCTGCCATCGCTGTGTCCCATTGGCCGACGAACACGCGGAATCGCAGATATACTCACGGAGGGCTCCTGCAATAGCGAATCGAGAACCCCCGCAGATACAGCAAATCACCAGCAAGAAAAACGAACCCGCGCGCGTGCAGCCAGCAACGCCGAGTCACAGGACAAGGGACCTGCAGCCTTAACGTTGCCTTTCGCGTTAGGCGGCCGGCGCGTGTGCTTCACGCAGCGGTCTACTTTATCCGTTACCGCGGCAACAGCGCGGGAAGGAGCCGTTGAGGCGCCTTCCTTTTGCTGCTTGTTTTGCGGCCCTCTCCCGCTGGACGAGTTTTAGCGGAATCGGAATGCCGTTGCTCAGCAGGCGTCGTCGTAGTCGTCGGCCGCTATGCATATACGCTACGCGAGGGATTGTGTCTCGCATGCGTGGCGCCATGTGGGTCAGTATAACCCGCGCGCCAGCCCATGTGTGGGTCAGTATACCGATCCGCTTGCTTGTCCGGCAGGTCAGCGCCGCGATTTGCCTATGGCGCACTGCTCGCGCTGGCCCGGGTGGCTGACCGCTAACGGACCGCTCACTTAAAGCCACCCCGAAAGCGGGTTGTACTCGGGAACGGAGTAGATGTGACGCTTGTCGTAGTCCTCCGTGAGCGCTCGCATTTAGGGTGATCTCTCGGTGTTCCGCGGGTCAGGGAACTGCAGTGTTCGCTGCTTGATTCTGCAGCACACCTTTCTCTCGGACAGTTTTACTGTTTCGACGGCAGGTGCTGAGGCTCTATAATTCTTTTGTTCCCTTCTACTACCGTAATTAGGCTGGCGTCGCGTCGGGCGCCCGTTGCAGCCGTAGTGCAATGACTCCACAGTTACGAAGTTCACACTCGATGTGATACCGTTCAACTGCGTTTCACGGAGATGCTATGGTGCCACGTGGGTGCCTATTCGCTAATGAGCATGTCTTAGTCCTCCTTGTAGCTGTTCTTAAGTCATGCTACCGAAGGTGCTTGTTAAGCACAATTACGCTATTTGCTTCTTTTCTTTTTACCTGTCTAGCAAAACACTAGTCAATGTGGTTGTGAAAGACTCATTTTCCTTTAATCAATGGCGCAGGATCAATGGGCGCACACCGCGCATAACCTTAATTATAGAGGCTGCGTGAAGTCTTCATACGCGTGCCAACTGGTTGCATACACGAAGCCCGTTGATTGGTCGTTAGATCACAAAATGGATACTGGGGTCATATCTGTTGAAGAAATTAACATGCATTTAAAGAAAAATACACTTAATTTAGCCGTACACCAATATACTGATTTGACATATTCAACGCGCAACCTGGGCTGTTAACTCAGCCTTCAAACACACTGCTTTGACCTGGTGTGATGCGCACATTAAGTATTACAAGTCTAGAAATGGTTAGATGCGTATTAAGAAGCAGCGAAACGAAAGCAGAATAAAATTAATTGCTCGGGGGCTCAAGTAAGTGAGTATTCTCTGAGGCAACCACTTTTTGTTGCCATTTATTGTAAATTGGAAATGTGGAAAAACCAGTGGCGATATCATGCTGGTTTCTCCCCAACAATAAAATGCTGCAAGAATCATATATTGTGACTTCCGACGTGTGGAGTTCAAGATGTAGCAGTTTGTTGGACTTAAAGGCAGCCGCTTGAAGTTAAAGAACAACAAGATGTGACACAGATCATCATTCACAAAGCGTCACATGCAGACCACGTAAAATGGCAAATTATTATTCACACGCACATAAAGGTCATCGTGCATGTAGACAAGAAGAAAATAAGTTCGCATTCACATTTCAGTCTTGATGCTACGAAAATGAAAAAAAAAGAGTGTGTACATTGGCATTTGCTCTAGTCGAAGGTTCGCAAACTCACCTCCACTAGTGGTGTGCAGTCCCGAAATTCAGGGCAAGGGCAGGGACTGCGAACACGGCGAAACAGAGAGAGAGAGAGAGAAAATCGTTGAACAAAATATCACCGAGAACGGAGATTTCCGAGAACGCATTTCCAATATTTCATATATAAATTATTTCAGCATGATATCTGACTTCAGGATTCGAAAAACACATCGGTACTGCTCTCCGGAACGACTCTACTACGAACCTCGATATTGAAATATAGAGAATTTCTTCCGTGGCTACGTTTCCATACATAGTGACCGTACAACGTGTTCACAAAAACAAAACAAAGATACGCTTGAGGCTAGTCCCGTGTGCAAAGCTTATCCAAACAAAGCGTTATCAATCGCAGTAGGCGAGAAAATAATGCGAAAAAAGTCCCAAACACTTTATTCTTTGTGATTACGAGGGCTGCACACGCTCTGCGAGCTGCGTGTTTGAGAACCCCTTCTTTATATTCACGCACGCCCGAAAGTGGAAGATGACAGGTGAATCTCTAAAACCACGTGTGATGCTAGCGCAGACCTTTATTCCCATGGTTCCGTTTATGACTAAGTACCACGTATCGTGCGAAAAGTGCGCTCCACTGGAAAAGGCAAAAAAATTTGAAGAAAAGAAGCACCATGGTTAGCGCGCTTCCTCAAGAACGCTGGCACCCAAAACACGTAACGGTCCTTCAAACAATATACGGAAGGCAGCAACTGCCGGCGGCATGGGATGGTGCGCAAACAAACGTGAAGTTACTATGGCTTGCTGCATTTGGCATCCACCTTAATAACACCGTTATTTCAAGAGATTATCCCCGACTCTAAACCATGGTGTGCGAAATGTTTCAGTTCTCACGACTAAAACATAGCAGCCTAAAAGAAAAAAAAAACAGTCCGCTCTGATGGCCTCACGGTATTTCTGACGTCAGTAATCTCAGTAAACATTACTACACGTCACGTTTCGCAGCACCCAGTTACGTTATAAATGAATGTAAGAAAATCTCGCCGAAGGCCATAATTGTGGGTAGCTGCCGCATTGTAGCAATGATTTTTTTCTTTTTCTGGTGTTTTTACTTCCTTTTTCTTCACAACAATGTAGTAATGAAAACTTTCATTTTTTTTGTTCGCAGATAGCAAAAAAGGTTTGGCATTACTTTAATTACGCTGACTTATCGTGGGTCCTTGATCTTGACAATGGTGTATTCATTACAACAAGAACGCAGGGAAAAAATAAATAATTTACGAAATGCGGCTTATATTTCCCACCAGCATGCTTCCCGACTTGAACACAGTCTCCATGCAGCTTATACTTCCTCTGCTGCTCTGTATCTGTTCTTTGAAAAGGCATTTTGAGATATGTGTTACATGCTTTCTTGAAAACGAAAATCCCCCACTTCCACTGAAGCTAGCGTCACTGATTAAAAGAGCAACAAAAAAGCAATCATGCAAATAAAAAATAGTTTCTAAAAGCTACCATGCATTGCTAACGTGAGTAGGAATTTTCTCGGGGGCATTGTATACGAAAGACAAAATATTACGTAAGATCTAAAATGTACTTTAATGAACCAGGTACTTCATGAAAGCATGCTCTCAATTACTGAGTGACTAAAATAGATATACATAAATATATGGCTAATGTAACTCAGTAAATATATTATATGCGATACGTAAATGTAACCAGTATCTCTTTTGGGCAGTTTTTTTTTTTGCTCAATAGAGAGACGCAGATGGTAACTATTAATACGCGAACATAAACAGTGATATGCTGAAAGATTGGCACGTTCACTTCGCCACGAGTGAGGGTGTTTAACACTGAGATGCTGTTGTGTTCTGTGGCACGGGAGCATTGACAACACGCAACACTTTGTGGAGTCTCTGAAGCGCTTCTGTGACGAGGATGTTTTTCAAGGTGTGAAAATGGTTTCTCCATCAGTATGGATACTATACGATGTTTCTACAACAAAAAAGTAGGAAACGAGAATAAAATGTGTCGGGTCTTGCGAACCAGAGTGAACAACAACCTACGATTAGTGTCTATGCCGGGAATGCCAGCTTTTCATAATCTGTTTGCGGCCCATAGCACAGAGTTCACATTTGCCTGAATTAAACCAACTATCCCACCGCAAAGCTTTGGGGATAAATGAGAATAATTATCTTCGTAACCAGCAAATAAGGCTAGCAGTGCGCTTCATTTGCTCGCGGTACCGGAGGACAGAATCCGTCACAAATCTGTTAAAATCATGTGCGCTAGAACCCCTGCAAGTGCGCCGCGAAAAGCAAAGGTTAAAACTCCTGTTTCAAATTATAAGAGGCGAAATCAAAATAAATAAAGACACATACATACAACCTGCACCCAAACGAGGAGCTCGGTTGAACCATAGTCACCCAATAAGGCCTTTTTGGGTGCGTCTGGATGGCTTTAAAAATTCATTTTTTCCGTATAGTATAGAAGTGTGGAATAGACTTCCAGAGTACGCTGTTACTAGCGCAAATGTCAAAGAGTTTGAGTGTTCGCTAGAATTGTACTACCGGCAACATGAAACGTAATGTCTGTTTTGTCATTGTGTATTGTTTTTGTTTTGTGTTTATATTCCTCCCTGTAATGACCCTCAAGTGAGGGTTACAGTATTAATAAATAAATAAAAGGTGCGAAACTTGCGCTCGTTTTAATAATATAGACAGGCAAGCATTTTTTAGGATACTTGTTTAAAATTGCTGACAATAACGTAAACTGTGTAAAGACGAAAATTCACCACAGTGAATCCAAATTATTTTTAGTCTGTCCAGATGACTTAGTACGAAAGATTAGAAATAAAGATAGTTAGGAACATAGGTGTTTTCTGACCAATACACCTCGTGATTTTCTCCGCTTTTTTCTTTATTATTGCCGTTCTTGTCACAAAAAAAAAACTTCGCTTAAGAAACCAGAAGAAATTACAAATACACAAAACAGGTACGCTACGATGCTATCATATTATTTGATCTGCCATCACACATAAACAAAATATATAGATAAATTATGCGCCTTCTTAGGCGAGGCACCAATAAATGCAACATCATCAGTTGATAATGGATTCGCCTATATAATTATTGACTTCACAAAATTTGAGAATAATGCAACCAATTTATTGGCTTTATGAATACAAATGAGCAAATCGTCAGGATGCAAAAACAGACAAGTTACTCAAGGAATTACCTTTATCAATACGTAGGCAATATATTGATAAATTATGCGCCTTCTTAAGCGACGCACCAATAAATGCAATATCATGAGCTCATAATGGATTCGCTCATATACTTAATGACCTCACAAAGTTTGAGAATAATGCAACCAATTTATTGGCTCTATGAATACAAATGAGCAAACCATCAGGATGCAAAAACAGACAAGCCACTCAAGAAATTACCTTTATCAATACCTAGGCAACTGCCAGAGTACATATAGGCGGTAGTTTTTAAGCATTACATTAATAGCAATGAAAAAAGAAAGTGGGGCCTAACGTAAAACGGAAAAATCAGTCGAACCTTTTGTATCGGGATGGGCATTGTGGCTGCAACTGATGTCATTTAGGGCAAATATAAGACATGTAAGCTCGTCATAAAAGCAACAGGTGGAACAACGCGTCGGGTAGGTCAACGAACTGAAGCAGCAACTATGACTGTACACGACTGCTTCGTAATCATCTCTCTTACCGACGGCCAAATATTGCGCTAAGAAACATAATGTCTTTACTTTGCAGGCTCACGGAAAACCTGACATTCTTGAATCACAGCAAGGGTCTACTATGCGAAGCCGAGCTTGTGTTGCCATTTCATTTTTCATGTGCAGCAATAGCTGTCTCGGAACCATTTCCTTAATTACTTCTGGGACAGACATAATAACGAGTCATCATGAAATAAAGCAGCATACAAAACATCGTGTGTGGGAATTCGCACAGGTTCAACTTTCGGCACTACGTTATTTCCGGAGCCCTGCGCTACGGCGTCTCTCATAATAATATGGTGGTTTTGGGACGTGAAACCCGACATATCAATCACGTTCTCAGATTTATCTTGATCACTTTCTTTTCCTTTTTTATCACTTCCACTCTTTTTTGACAATGATGTGCGTGTAGGAGTTAGAAAGCAACCGCATACAACATCTTCGCTGTTCCAAGGTACAGCTGTTTTTTAGGAAGGAAACCACGGAAAACCATCGTACACTCAGAATCCTAATTTAGAATTTCTTAATGGAGGTAGAGTGGCAGAGACCACATTGATTCATCGCGACGTTTGGTCCCCGCGCGACCATTCCAACAAACGCTGACCACGTACGATATTGTGTGCAGAGAAGTGTTCGCGCTTAAGTAAATCTGCTGGTTTGTGAATGAGTCGCAGCGAGTATCGCCGAGTCTATAGTGAAAAACAACAGCTTCGCAGCAGCACGGGGATATGCGTGCAAACATTGACAAGATTTTACTCGTTGTTTTGTTTGTTCTCATGCAGATTATGTGAATCGTGCAAACAGAACGTGAGAACCATTCGAGTTCACACGGCAGCAGAATGGTCTTGGAAAGAAGGATAACAGCGTGAAAGCGATGCCATACGCCACAAACACGTACTTTTTTTTCGCGTGCCTCAACGAGCTCTCTTCCGGAACGCGTTTTCAGCTATGTACAGCGAGTGTAAAGCGTGTCTACAACGAGTGTTCAACACATAGTCCCTCGCGTACAAGAGATTCGCAAATGCAAGGGCAGCATGGGCACACTGCGAATAAGGCATGAAATTATAAAGACATGCTGCGGCTTGAGCAGACTCTGGCATACATCGCGGTTCCCAGTTCTTAAATAATTAGCGCGCAAAGTATTGATAGTCCAGGTGGTCAGTGGTGAATGAAATGGTGTGTGAGGAGAATCACAAGTGAACTTTTGCGTACAACCGTGCATAGCGAACTGTCGCAAAGCTTATTTCAAAAGCCTCAGTAAAACCTGTACCTCGCACGACTGTTCATGCGTGGCGCTATTAAATAGCCACGGCACTGTTACAGCCAACACCTCTGATCAGACTCCGAATTTCAAAAATACCTGAAGTACGGCAACCCTTCATTCAGCAAAGGCAACGCTGTGGAAAACTGAATATTCCAAGTCCTGGTCCACACGCCAGAAGCGGCACAGTGACCCATTTTGAAGATTTATACATATGTTTAGTAGGACACGAAACGCTCGAAAAATTTACACGACATAAGGAGCGCAAGCAGAATATGGCACCATCGGCTGTGCTACGAGAGACGCATGTTAATTAGAAACACGGTATATTTGAGAAATCAAGATAAATATGTTTAAATAAGATCGAGTGTTGCGGTGTCAATTGAACATTAGGCGACAGTCGCCATTGAGTGCGCAAAAATGCATTTGCTAAATATCATTATATTCGTTATTTCAGTGCTAATAGTGACACTACGAAACAGAAGCCTATCGGCCCTCCTCACAGGCGTGGGCACGCGAGGCCAGTGGGAGCTGCCACTCCCCCATCCCCCTTCATTCTCTCATGCAGGGGGGTGGGCGCTGCAATACACCTTTGTACCCCGCCCCTAGATCGGGATACCTTGCGCCCTCCTGTGGGCCTCATCACATGTATACAATATACCACTAATATGTAGTGTTGTCACGGCATTGCTTCCTAAAAGCAGGATTAGTATAAAGAGGTGCAGCTTGTACATTTCTCCCACATTGAACAAGGATAGCTAAAGGATGGTTGAAAATATTTTAATGTTGAAAACAGTTGCATTCCGGATGGAAATTTGGTTACGAGCGTGTCTTACCTTTCTGTATTCATTGTGCATCGACTATTACGGCTTATCTCGTCTGACTTGCCGTAACTCTTTCAGTCAAATCGAAATAAAAAGATGTGTACTCGTGATAATGACGGCTACTTCATTTCACGTTGCAGTAACGATAGTAATAAGCATTGTCACGGGCCCTAGAAAGATATGGTGTGCAGTTAAGTAATATCGAGGACCAAGTGCTCATGTATTCCTCATACAAATGGGGGCCACCTGTTTTACCCGCCAAAATATAGGGTGAGCGCTGGAAACGTGCAGGACCTGCGACTATTTCCACACGAATAGGGAGCTGATTTGGGTCAGTATGTTGTAATGAAGTCTACGAAAGCGGTTGGCAGGTGAGAAGACAAGGGTTATTTGCATTTGGTGAAGCCAGTTTTCGCGTTCTCCATGGAGTACTCTCGCTGGCCTCGATGAAAGCTTTAAGGAAATGCGCATATTTCAAAACGCTTGCATTGGTTATGTAAGCGTATTTTATAAAGTTTTTCGTTTGTAATGAATCACATATACTAGAATACTGCGCTGCTAAGTTCTGCACCTGACCTGCCTGTTTTATTTTTACCACTAGGCCGGAGACCAGTCTTTCCAGGCTTATGCTCCAGATATCTGCGCATCCGTGATTACACAAAAACACACACACATACACACACAGACACAACACTTCCATTCCTTCATCCAAATGAAGCAACAATCAAGAACGAGATTCACCATATAAGGATCATGACAATGAGCACCTTTTTATCTTAATCCTGTGCGTCATTTTCTTTTCATAGCAGGTTTACGTAGTCTGCATGCAGTTTACGCAGTACCAATTTTGTCGTTATTATACACGACTTATATAATGATTAGAGCTCTCCCAGTGCGAAGGATCCTTGAAAATTTCCTCGAAAAAAATGATAACGATAATGAGAAAATCATTCATTAAGCTGCCGAATCGCGGAAGCTCATTAGGCCTCTTTAGCCCTAGTTTTCCGTGTCTTACTACTGTATTGCTTGAGTGTTTTTTCTTCTTCTTTTTTTTCATTTTTCTTGCGTAGTTGAAAACGACTTGGTTTGTAAGGTAAAAACAAAGATAATTCAAGAAGAGAGCAAATGGGAGGCAGGAAATATTTGGAATTCGTTATACTTCATAACCAAACAAATTTTTCAAGCGTGAATACAATGTAAGTTTCAACAGCTACATTTCTTCATGTGAAAAAACAATTGGTTATTTTTGCGAGCAAGACTACACCATGACAATTGCGGACAAAACGTCTTCTTTATTCAGTGTAATATGCACTCTGTTCAGCAAGTATTCACAAATGAGAAAAACGTCGGCATTAAATACATAGTTAGAATCATCCATTTCTCATTTCCCAATAAACACGCACTCACGCACACAACCACACACAAACGCGAACGCGCT
The DNA here is from genome assembly GCA_013436015.1 of Rhipicephalus annulatus. Classification (NCBI taxonomy): domain Eukaryota; kingdom Metazoa; phylum Arthropoda; class Arachnida; order Ixodida; family Ixodidae; genus Rhipicephalus; species Rhipicephalus annulatus. The sequence continues at coordinate 376,116 of WOVY01001604.1, forward strand.
CGCACACACATAGCACGAATCAACAACGAACTGAATAGCCGTGTTTGTGTACATGCCTGGTGAAACCGCCTCTGTGCGTGTGTGCGTGTGTGTGCGTAGCGTACGTATGTACTTTTTTTAACGATAGTCCTAAGCCCAGACGAAGAACTTGCATAAATTTTTGTAGAATCCTCATAGTAAATGAAGTGTAAATTAGTTTCCTTTTTATAACGTATTTCTATAAAACTTGTTTTTGGTCTACTTTATATTGATTGATCACCTGAAGGCATGCGTTTTCTGATCGCAGTAGGTGATGTGAAAATGAAGTGCTGTTTGTATGCTGTAGAAGCAGAAAAGATGACTTTTTACAATTTCATGGTAGTCACGACTTTTCACGCCGTCTTTAAGCTACACGCTAACTCTCTTTCGTAAAAAGTCATGCCTGTTACGACCCTCTCAAGAGAGTGTACTGATTTATAAAGAAAGTTACGAATGCGACAACACTCACCAAACAGAATAAAATCTCTCTCTCTCTCTCCCTCTCTCTCCCTGGCTTGAGGTTAGCTACGCCTTTAATAATAGACGTGCGTTTCAGGCGTCTGCCTTTTTGTTAAGACACAATTGAGCTTGTGTAAGTGCAATAGGCCGAAACAATCAAATGGACACGCACGAGCGCTAAGTGCATCATTATCGACTTTCCACCGCGTTCCCACATAGGTATCCGCTTCTATAGCGCAGAAATTCCATTGAGCTGTTCGCGGAATCAAACAAAGAAATAAAAATAAAGCCGGCTTTCGCTTGCGTGCTCGCTCACACGCCCACGTCGCGGTTACGCGGGAGCGGCCGATCGCACTTCCTGGTTCCTAAACATAAGGAGACTCTCGGCTTGGCCCCGCTTCGGGCAACGCGGTAGACGGCACGAATGAAAGCCGCGTCGATGGTTCCCCGAAATAGGCAAAGCGCGCGCCCCGTTCGAATTCTCTACGCGCCCTCATCGCCCGTTGCGTTCACCGAAATGGTGCGTGTTGGAGTCGCTTATTGGGAGTCTATATACATGCAAGGGTACAAGTACAATTTTCACGTTGGCTAACTAGTGTGTATTACAGCGAACAATGTATTCAAGGGTAACCGTTGTCCTGCGTATTATAGCACTTCTTTTTATGCCGGTTGCGTTAAGAAACACATACAGGGAGGAGAGACATCTGATTCATTTATTCATTTGTTTATTTATTTATCTACTTGTCTATCTATCCGTCTATCGATCCTGATGTAACTGTTGTTCCTTAATGAATGCCCGAGAGCAGGAGCGAGAACTACAAAGCAATGCACAATCTATTGAACATGAGAATATTCCAGACATAGGTTCATATGAAGCACGATCAGAGCACGTAATATGCCAGAGATTCCAGTATTTATTATTAATGAAAATTATAGACGTGTGTGGAATGAATGCATGAAGGCGCCAAACTGAAAGGTATTTCTTGGTGTGGTGCCACGGGATTTTCCTTTGGCTGAATGAAAAAACAATCCATGTCCTTGCTGCAGTGTCCTACAAGCTATCCAATGATCAGCGTCGAACGTGGCAAAGGTTCTTGGAAAACTAGGGGATGGAAGTTATAAACAGCGGCCATAGGTAAATGCCACCGGAAGTCGACTTTACACCCTGAACGTTTTGAGAAGTGAACTCGTTAGTCAGGACTAAGGCAATATCCATGGTTGAGACACTGAACTACATCAGCGTTCCCTTGCCAATCTAGCCTGATACGCATGGATGCTTGCACAACATCTCATGATCAGTGTGGTACCACCACGATCCTTACACCTGCCATGTGCTTGACAAATGTTCCTGCTTACGGACGGGTGTATGTCTGTGCATTGCCACAGCTACGTACACTCTTCATATGGCAGACCTGACTATCATATGGACTTGTGCGTTTAGAACAAAGTGTGGGTGACTTAAAAGTTCTACGTACTCTGTTTTCTGTTCTGTTTTAACTGTATTGCTGTGGAGAGGTTGAGGTGCCTATTGCCTCGGCTACTCCATATTCTACGTACTCATATTTGAGAGAGCTATACGTCGCCGTCCCCGTGATGGAAGTGTCCATAATTACAACATTGATATACTAAGTCAAATGACTGCCGAAGCCGAAAAGACATATCAATAGTTTATTTTCTGTCTGCGGTTAGAGTGCTGTTTTCGCTCGTTCTTTGATTAAAGTGAAGAGCTAACTTTTTTTAACAGACTTCGTCGGTCAAACGAGCCTAGATAGAGAATGATTATTGGGTAGTTGCATTATTATGTTTTAAAACAAGCACAGTTCAGCTCAATAAGCAGGAGAACGTGTAGTTTCTGTGACACATCAGGTGAGAGGGATCTTTGTCATAATACATAGAGAAGCATATGAATTGTGTCGGTTCAATGTGAACATTTTAATACCTCATCTCCTTTACCATTGGTTGAATGGAACTCTGTACAGTGAATTTCCCGGGACATATTCCTGTCTTCCCTTCGGTGCATACATGCAGCCTTCTCAGGTCAAGACTGCCAGTGCCATCCGTGGTTGCTTAGGTAAACTAACGAAGTAACCAACAACACTTTTTAGTAGAAGCCGATAAAGCTCGACGGTGTGTTAAAATGTGGTTATGATGAAAGGTCAAAGCCCCAGTGCATGGATAACGGACAAAGAATGCGAAGCAAGCGGCACAAACTCTCAATATACACCGCGAAATCATAACGTCATTTTTCTTCAATCGTACTGTTTGCTTTCTGGCTACCAGAACCATAGCAAGTTCAAAAACCAACTAGTCCAGCCAGTTACGTTAAAATGGGACGGGTGGTTCCTCCTGTTACGATTGCGGCACTTGCCGGATATCGTGGACACGATCCTTCAGCCGTTCGGGACGATCCTTCCCCCGTATGGCACGCATCTGCGCTCCTTTACTTCTCACACATCTACGCTCATCTCGGAAGTGTGCCTCTTGGCCAAGGCGGCCGTTTCACGAGAAGTGGCGTGTCCCCACGGGGACCTCAAGAGCGAGCGGAGCGTGTTCCGTGGACGGGACTTTCCAGGAACGGGGCTTCGCGGCGGTGCCGACGACCCCCGTTCACCCGTGTGAGCGTGTTTCCCTCTCGTTGCACGCGGGCGGCGTCTCTTCGCGACGAGTCGCCGTAGGAAAAAAGGACGAGACCGACACGAGACGACGTCACGCCGAGCTGACGCCGCGTCTTCGCGGGCGATGCCTCCCAGTCTACGTCGGCACGACGCCACTTAGCGCCTGTCGATGGCTGGCTCGCGTCGTCGCTTTCACGGAGGGACCACTGCGCTGCCCGCGTCACGATGAGGCGTGGGGCGAACGAAATTGGCCGGTGAGCTACGCGGCCTCCCACTTCGGTGTTTTCCGTGGGTGTCTCCAACGCCTAGCCATAACACAACGTCCTCAAGATTTAGGGTCTGGACTATAGGACTATTAGCCATAGTCTTTAGATAGGGAATACCCGCGCCCTGCGCGGCCGGTGACTTCCCGCACGCAGGATGCGCGAAAAATGTTGTTTCTCTCTCTCTCTCTCTCTCTCTCTCTCTCAGGCTCGCTGCCACTGGTTGAACTCGGTTGTCGCCACGCGGTGACTTGTACTGCGCGTCACTACTTCGGTGGCAACAATTGTTAATGAAAGCGTGGGCAGCAATGCGGAAGTGTTCTTCTCGTAAGTCACGAGACATCGTGGAGCGAGGAAATTCACAACGTCGACGGTACCACCGTTTCGACAAAAGGACTTTCCTCGTCAGGATTTCGACGGAGGCATGTCTCCTCGTCGAACCCCTGTGTGCAACTACATTGTTTGTTCAATTCTCATTTGAAGCCGCCATCTTCTCTTGAACCTGTCTTTTGATTACATAGAGAGAGCATTAAGTAGGAGACAGAGAGGTCGGCTGTGCTAGTGCGATTTAGCCCACTATCACGGCCGTTCTACACTCTGAAGAGGAGAGAAGGGAGAAGGGAAAGAAATGAGGCTACACGGTAATGGTGGGGAGAAAAAGAAATGGTGCGTACAATCACTACACAACATAGCGGTTTAGCTAGTGTCTAGAGAGTCCTGTTCAGTGCTCTTAGGAAAACTAAGAGCCCTTGCAGCAGTTGACGCTAGCTGATAGCACACTAATGACAAAATAACACTTAGATTGGGCTATTTCTGTGAGTTGCGTGACACAAGAGTATTCCTCCCATCTTTCTATTTCCTGCTCTTTGATTTTTTGATGAGTATACCACTTTGAACCAGTGAATGACTCTACCAAAATCAATTGAATATGCTATATGAGGCGGTAAGATGAAAATTTCACCAATAATGGTAGAAGGAGAGAGCTGACGTCGCTACAGCTGACGCTTCGCGAAGGCGGAAATGCGTACTCGCCTGAGAAAAGACGTTACAGCGCTGGCTCTAGCAACAAATTATCTGGTTGAAAATTCTTGATCCTTTGGTATTTTCTGGGTGCTTTATGACACGTGTTCAGATGCGCTCGTCTAGTGAATGAGATATAGAAATGCCGGAGATCAAGCACGCCCGGATATAAGTGGATGAACTGGATGAATTACCTGTCCGTAGTAATACACAAATAAAAGAAAGAAAGAAAGATAGATAGAAGGAAAGAAAGGAAGAAAGAAAGAAAGAAAGAAAGAAAGAAAGAAGGAAAGAAAGACAGAAAGAAGTAAATATATTTGAAATGAAGAAAGCCGAAACATGCCCGCGCTTATATAACACCATTAGTCTGCGCTAGACAATGATGTTGCTCATGATGGTGCACTTTATCGGGTTTGTTATGTCTTTCATAAGTTTCTAATAACATCATAAGAAGCGGTTACGGTCTAATTTAGTAATGATGAAAGCACTAAATGGATAATATCGATAAACATTTCGAGGCGCGAAAATGAGAGATAAGTCTGCGAACGCTCTTGTTTCGGAGTTTCTATGACAATGAAGGCGCTGGCAACATCGTTAGTAGAAGTTAAAAGGTGCTCTAGTTGCTCCACACACTATTTGAAATGCTATAACAACGCCCATTGGAGTGCACCCGTCATGGGCATTGAAGAAGACACGAGAAAAAGCAAAGACAAAAATTTGTTTGTTGTTTATAGGTTCTGCGGTAAATGAACATATCTCGGATCAGGCGGAATATCCACAGCATCTCAGTAACCAAGGTAAAAACAGGCCCAAAATTGTGCATAAGTCAGCAATGTAGGATTCAGTGGCAACGCAGAGCGGTGTAAACTGGCCCTTGAATAGATACCGGCGCCGCCGTGCTCCATGATACGAGAGACTGAATGATACAACTTGTGAAGATTCCTGGAAGCGAAGCTTCCTGTTGGTGCTTGCGTGTGTTTCGATTCGTTTATTTATATTTAAAGGTTTGTGTAGATGGTTCAGAAGGCTTGTATAGTTATTCCCGAGGCAGTGAGAATACCACCAAGCTGTGCTGGAGAAGTTCCCGAGGATATTCACGTTCACGAATTCCGGTCGCGGAGACGCTGCAGCCAAGCAGGGGCGTGGCAAGTTATGTGAGATAACCATGCGAGAAGTTTGGGGCAATATGACCACACATCTACAAGGCGTCGATTCACCCTGCAGTTAAAAACGCAGCGAAATTCAATGGCAATAGTTATGAGTGCTGAGTTTTTTTTTTAATCGTAAGGCACAGTGAGGATGATGCCAAATATACAGCTTGACGTGCGTAACACTACAAAACGAAGCAAGAATGGCACTACATAGCTTTTACGTAAACACCAAAGCATGAGCACCAGACGAAAAGCAAGTAACACGAAGATTCACTTCCTTGCGAGACTCTCGCCATCTTATGCTGCACAGTCAGCCAAATACATTTCTTTTTTTTCAGAATTCAGTAAAGAAAAGGTGCATAGATATTTCATAATAATAACACAGCTTATGTTAAGGCAAAAAACATCGAGAACTTCTCGCGGCATAAAATACAAACAGAACCTGGCACGGACAAGCGATAACACAAGTGTTCAATGTTTTATACATTTTCGATAGTTCACCCTTAAGCATATTGAGCCATGGTGTTAAAGATACCCAAACGGATTCAAGTCCCGTAGAAAATGTAGCAGTGAACATTCATACACATTCTCAGAAAAATGCAGATAGACCAGCAACACATGTTTAAAATTAAGCTATATCTTACGAACTTCCGTACTAAGAGTATTAGCAGAATATCACGCGGTAAAACCAGCCCAAGGTGAATCATGGCAACGCATATTTTTTTTTACATCAAGTGAGCTTTATTCCCGAAATGCACTGTGGTCAGCGTGGTGTCTTAGTAATCGAAGTTGAATTGCACGAATCGTGTGTTTGGCACCATGGTTTTCCGCAAAAAAAAAGAATTTCTCTTTACACACACACACACACACTCACACACACACTCACACACACACACACACACGCACACACACACTCACACACGCACACACACACGCACACACGCACACACACGCACACGCACACACGCACACGCACACACGCACACGCACACGCACACACACTCACACACGCACACACACACGCACACACGCACACGCGCACACGCACACACGCACACGCACTCACACGCACGCAGACTCACACGCGTGCGCGTGCAAGCGCGATGTATCTATAGTAATGGTACAGGTTTTCCATCTATTTAACAGCACTTTTATAACAGCTGCGTGAAACTTCATCGCTCGTTAGTTGTGGGACACTACTTGACATGAATGTCCAGCAGGTACTCATTGATGGGCAACACTGGGAAGTGTGACCAGTAGTCGCGACACGTTTTTCACAATGTCTCACAGATGGCTCACACACACACACACTCTCACACACACACACACACACGCACACACACTCACACACGCACACACACACGTACACACGCACGCACACACGCACACGCACACACGCACACACACACGCACACGCACACACGCACACACACTCACACACGCACACACACGCACACACACACTCACACACGCACACACGCACACACACACACACTCACACACGCACACACGCACACACACACACACGCACACACACACTCACACACGCACGCACACACACAAACCGATTGAGTGCCGCACTTTCTAATAAACTATAGTTGAGTTTAATTGCTTGTGATATATCGCTTGCTTAGTCGCAGTGATTAGTCAGGTACCTTAGTCGAAAGAGCTCTGAAAAGGGCTGATCACTTAGTAACCGAGAGTTGAATTACCTTAAGTATTGCCGCTCGCACAGCTTTACGCGAGCAGTTAGCATGGTCAAACAAACGAGCTACCGCTTCGGGAAGACGCCGACAGTCACGATTACATAAAGTACCTCAGCAGAAAAAACAAATATTTATTGCGGCCCCATAGCACAGTTGCCATATACTTGCAGAAGTGGGTGGCGCAGACTTTCATTCTTACCATTTTTTTTAATATCCGCCTTCCCTTCCGCTATTCGTGAGCTTTATATAATAAAACTTCTCATCCTCAGAAATCTGTTTTTGAAAATTCGCCATCTCTCCTGACTGATAAAATTAATTTTCTGCGGCTTACGAAACTTAACATTTAATTAGGTTTCTAAATCCCATCGAGATGTGTCGCAACAAAGAAATGGAAACCAAAGTGTGGTGCAGTTTAGTTTTCGATATCTCTGAGACGGCCACTACCTCGACGGTTCACTCTATAAAGGCAGTTTGCATTGACTGATGTGTGCTTTAACCCTACCGGTAACTCGCTTGCGACTCCTTTCCTGTAAGCTGGGCTCTCCCCACATTGCTACATAGAATGGTATACGTCAGGCTGAGCGGTTCGTGACCTGAATGCATAGTGAGTATTGAAACAATCAAATAACCGCAAAACAGATTACGATTCTTGTTCCCTTATGAAAAAGGGGTGGAGTATACAGAAAAATTGTAAACCCCACCCCTACTGTGAAACCTCCCAATGTGCGGTTTTTAAGGAAAACAAAGTGAAGTGAATACTCTACGAAGGATGCACTAGGTTCGGAAGTGTCACGTGATTTCGTTTACGCTGTGCCAAAATGGTGCACTGAAAATGCACCGCATTAAAATTTCTATCATACTTTTTAATAGAACCGTGGACTCCATTAATGACCCTGCACGATCCTGTACGCCACCCCCGCCCTAACCCGTTTTCATTTCTCTTACGAAAGCAAACGAACGCGAGGAGAGAAACAGCAGGCCTTTCTTAGACTGACCTTGATATCCTTGAGCGTCCATAGCGAGAAAACTGCGGGAGAAGCTTTCATTTCCCACAATGCTTCTTTTTCGGTGTGTATACGAATGCATATAATGAGCACACTCTCAACACGGACCCGCAGTGTCCGGATTAGATGTTTGCATGTCATTGTCTCCATTCTTTTCTCGAGTTCTTCTTTTTTCCCCTCCCTTGTGCACACGGCTACACGGGAACAAGGGACGAGGAAAAAGCACACCTGGGGGCGGGTGCAGAGCCCGAGAGCGTTTTGCGCTGCCGCTTTTTGCGCTCGATCACGACAACGGACCATTAGCGCGACCAGACCCTAAGGAGAAGGCGGCGGCCTGGACGATCGTCGGGCGAAAACAAAATGTAGCCGGCGCCTCAGAAGGAAAGGACAACGTGAAGTTTCACTTTGTAATGTGGGCGGAGCGAATAAAGCGGCATTTGTGTTTGGGAAATGTACTTTACAAGTGTATTTCGCGGTCAACGCGAGCCTGTGCGTGTACAAGTGGAGCCGTGAACCTGCAGCGTCAGCTGAAAGTATAAAAAAAGGTACCGGGTTAGTTTTCTAGAGACAGAAAGTTACAGTTTCGGCGTAAGGCCCAGGCAATTATACACGCGGGGTGAGAGCTACCACGTAGCTCCATCTGCTGCGAATCTTTTATTGACGGTTGGTGTGCTTCGGCTGCTGTGTCCCAACGATGCCTTCTTAACGATTTTATTTTATAGCCATTCTCTTTCGCAATTGTAAACACTTATTCAAAAAAGTAATTTTGTTCCGAGTACACTCCTCTTCAGTTCCGGACATAGGAGGAGCACGCCCCCAAGGGAACATGGCCCCGTATCTGCATGTTAATCTGCAAATGTCGTCGAAAGACGATCGTCTTGCGTGTGGAGAGAGTGAACAGAACATTTATTTAACGTTCTGCGAAAGAAAATCAGTAAATGGTATTCTGGAGGCGCTGCTGCGTTAGAGTGCCTCGAGCGTGCAGCGGAGGCGAACGAGCGCATCAAGTCACGTTACACGTAAGCCATGAGCGCCATCTTGGAAAACGAAACACGCGGCTCTGAACTTTGTACTGACCAGTCTAGTTCGCATTGCGCATTGTAGAGTAAATGGAAACCACCAAAAGGCTTACCAGTGGAGGTGAATCACTCAGCGTGTTGCGCAAGCACCAGGTTCGTCCGGTCGCGAACAACGCAAATGCTGAAAACTTTTTGGACCCACTCTGTCTAACAGACAGCAATCTCTGTTTACCGCACCGTGTGCCACATGTTTACCTCAAAAGGGTTACATTCCCTCCACATCGCATTCCAGGTCTAAATCGTCGCTCTTCAAAAAGTGAAGGCGCGGAGCCGCTCCAGTCATTCTGTCACCGTGTTTCGATGCAAGCCGTCTGAGCGCGCTCGACAGGCTATCTTGTTCACCACCCACGCGGAGCTGTCTGCGTGTGCAAGAAACACACGCAAAGAATGAAATATGACGTACGTCAGTGAAAGTAACGCACAGCCGCTATCTTCTGAGAATGCGCACTGCTTACATGTAGACGCTCTACGCCCGCAAAGCCTCTATACGTACGTGAAACTAAAATTGTCTATTGACTGGGTTGACGTCTACGTTTCCCATCACAAACGATGAAGCAGGCTGGTGTCCTTAAGGAAACGCAACAGCGCTTTCGTTGCCTTTCGGAACTGGGATGGGCATGCAGTGTCATGGTCCCAATGTCTTCTCGACATTGAACTCACGTCCATCCAGTTGATTTAGAACAGTGTGGAGGTGAAGCCTCTCGTTAGCGTATGCCGGGCAGTAACACAAGAGCTGGTCAATAGTCTCATCGACGGCGCAGTCATTGCACTCCGCGCTGTCGGCCACCGCAATCTTAAATGAGTGGGCGTTGGTGAAGACTACGCTCAGACGCAGGCGGCCAACACTGTACTTTCCTCTCTGGAAAGACCAGATGGTAGTCGCCATCGTAGAGGTGGGTCGAGAGAATACAGTCGATGACACGCGAACTGTGATTATTGCCACTTCTGTATTGTCATGTTCTGCGCCAGCTTACCAACGTATCCGGCCCCTTTAATCCTAGATAAAGGTATTGGCATGGTGTCCGACCGATGGCGGCGCTGCGAACTGCACTTGTATGACGTCACTTCGAGGATTCGCGCGCTTTCGAGGCGCGGCGCTGGAAACCACCGTCGTGATAAAACTTCACAAAGAAGCAGTTCAGTTGTTTATATTGTGCGTGGTGGTTATTGACACAGTTCTAACAACTGTGGGTGTCCACTTTTAACGTTCATTGTAAAAGAACAGCGCTTTTTTTTTAACTGCGGCAACTTGTCTCCGTGGTGAGTGCTGCGGAACGGTGAAGTACTGCTCTGTGCCTACATATGATCACGCACCCGTGAAAAGGGCGTTAGTTTTCACAGCTATTCTAAGGACCCGAAATGTGGAAAAAAATGGGTAGTCAAACTCAGAAAACGACAGCAACAAATCCAATCAAATCAAATTTTATCTCAACACTTATACAATGTTGAAGAGCATGAACAAAAAAGCCAGCAAGCCTTGACGAGGTTCATGGCCCCACGCCTTCATTGACTGTGTGCAGCAAGCACTTCGGCTTACACCAGGTGGTTCATGATAGCTGCTCTGACCGTTAGGTAGAACGAGTCGAATTGCCCTTTTTCGTTTTTATTTCCGTCACAGTAGAAGCTCGTTTATCAAACAATGCCACGACTGCCAAATGACACCGTATACAGTTCTAATCCGGTTTGTAAAAAGTTCGAATGAAACAGACCAATATACAGGGAACTTCAACAGCACACATAGCAAGCATTACCTTTGCATTTACTCATAGCTTCTAAGACATACTCTACGCATTGTCGCCTAACGTATTATTGTTCTGTCTTTTTTCTATTCATTTCTTTTTGTAACTTCTCTCTTCTATTATAACTTACCTTCAAACTTTTACCTCCAAGCTTCAGCCTGATAGCAGAATGCACGGCATCACCATGCACCATGGTGGTAGAAAGGTCCCATAAATGTTAAAGAAAAGCGAAAGCATTTTCTGAAAGTTGCACTATATAGGAAGAAGGAAGTATGCAGCAGACAGCTTCATTGTCTACAAGTCTACCTAAACTTTTGGATAAGAACTCAGGAAAGACGGAATCGCACAGACTTGAAATACATGCACCCGGACAAAAGGAATGTGCGTATGCACCCACATGCAGCTCTAAATTGGACCACAGGCTTTCTAGCCATAATGAATTATTCAAAAGTCTTTGTCGTCGTTCTGAACAGCTGCTGGTGCGGGAACGCCAGGAAGTGCGCAATGTTTGAGCCCTCGCACATCAACATCTCAACCCAATCCTTTGATTCGCAGCACTGAGTGGCAGCTACACGTTGCAAGAAATAATCAGTGCGACATGATATGCCTTCTTCCATCCGCTAATAACCCTTTTCTCTTGCTTTCGTAAGCGTGCTCCCATAGCGTATTGACGACTTCAGTGGTCATGCTTGCTTGCGTCCTGCTTACAAGAAGCTACGGCAACACAACACCGCCCCTCCACCGCATTTGGATAAGAAGAGATCGAGGTCACACACTAATTGGCCCTCAACGGTGGGTTTCAGCGCGCATCCTGTAAGCTCAGCCAACCGCTATAAGGTGCACACACACACACACACACACACACACACACACACACACACACACACACACACACACACACACAAACACACACACACACACACACACACACACACACAGAGTGAGAGAGAGAGTATCTCTCTTTTTACTACTTGGTGCCTTTGTTTTTCTTTCTGTTTGAAATACAAGCAGTTCTTGCTTTTCTAAGCGTTCTCTGAAGGATTGCTCGTTAGCGAAGTCGCCGACCACTGTCGCTTTCAGCATCTCGACCCAGATTCAGCGGCATTTAGCGAGACGGACAAAAGGTGACTATTTCCTTGTTGCTAACAAGGTTTCACTTTCGCTGCAGGAATGCCATGTGCCGTAGTTATAAGGGTGCACTTTAGTCGTGAATGTCCCCGAAAAGCGTGCAGGTGGCTACCATGAAACGTGTGGCGTCTGGCGGTGCTAAAGGGCCCACCGTCAGCTCTTCACACCTAAACAACAACAACAACAACAACAACAACAACAACAACAACAACAACAATAATAATAATAATAATAATAATAATAATAATAATAATAATAATAATGAAACACGTTATTTTCAGTCCAGTAATGTTGCTAATAACCGCTGCAGTATTTGCGGCACTGTCAAGCAGAAACTAAAATATGATGCGGGGAATTTATTCCGACAGCCAGGAGCGAGATTAATTTGGGTAATTTTTCAATGTACCATTCTCCGGGTACAGCTCAGGCTTGTTCAAGGACGCGTTTCTTCAGGAGAACGATAGTTATAGCGCGAGAACAAAAACGACGACACCGAGACAAGAAGGACACGAAAGACACGTGTCCTTCTTGTCTCTGTGTCGTCGTTTTGTTCTCGCGCTATAACTATCGTCATGCCATACCAACTAGCCCAAGCTGCCACACTTCAGGGAAACGTTCGGAGCTGCTTCCTTGTGGAACACGTGTCTATACCGCCGTCTATGCGGCCTCTGCCGGAAGTCAACTGTCATCTTTCTGCTTCTCGAGAGGTATAATAGCATGTGCAAATGTCTGTGCGCGGCGCTGACCACGTGTTCGTGCGAACTCACTGCGCCTTTTTCTCTCTTTGTGTGTGCGTCTACACACACCTCTGAAACGCTCAGCATGCGAAGCCTACCAGACGACTTTTTTCCGAGTGTGATAACTGTCCACTGCTCTTTTGTTTCACAGCACAGCTGTTATGCTCGACGAGGCTGACCGTGTGTCGTAAATATAGAATTATCTTCATCATTAACAGACACTTTATTCCTCGTTCATCTTCTTTTTCGTTCCCGCAACACGCGTGCTGATTTGGCGGGCGTCGGATTCCGGCGCTATTAAGGGCGAGAGAAGGAGAGATACAAATAGAAACAAATATAGAAGTTCTCGGCAAAAAAACTATTGTTGACGAGGCGAGATTTGAGCCCCTCTGCCCATGATCCGAAGGCGAGTGTAGTAACCACTCGTCAAGCCTCGCAGCTACGCGTAACATAGCCTTATATCAATGGCATAGCAATGAGGTGGGAAAGTAGACTGAGGATGAAGAGAGAAGATGGAGATAAGGAGGAGTGAAGTGGGGATGAGGGAGTGTAAATCTTAGCATAAAAAGAAAGGGAAAGAGAGAAACACAGAGAAAGAAATGGGAAAGAGAGAAATGCATATAGAAAGGGAGAAAAGGGATGGACAGAGGACCGAAATGAATAATTATAAATAGACACAAAAGTAAGAAAAAAGAACAAGCATTGAAATTTATAGTATAGTATATTCAGGGGTGGGGAAGCGAGGAATGAGAGGATAAAAACCTAGCCAAGCCAGGACCAGCTATGAATGCCCAACAGCTCTGCGGTGACCCAGCCCTACTGCAAGTAGCGCCAATTTCCGTCTTGTACTTGCAGGGCCTACGAAGCTGAGCCGGCGTTTCACGCGTTTTCCCGAGGTACGACTAGTTCGCACTACAATTTTTATCTTTGAAAACAATGTGCATTCCACGACACTTGCACCCACATCCTGTAACAGGAAACGACGTGCGATGTCTCTTTTAAGTGAAAAGCATTCAAAGCAATAGAAAGAAGAAAACAAGTGCTATAGAGAGACTAGACATAAGAAAATAAGATAGTAAAAACACATATACAACCAACTATTATTATTAGCAATAAAATTAAGAAATAGGAAATGAAAACACCAAGATAAGAAAGAAATGAAGTGTCAAAAAGATGACGTGGCACAAAAAATATTTCAAAAAGGTTACGAAGTTCAATATCTTTTTTCACACAATTTAAAATACATTCAATGATTGTGACAAATCGTTAGTCTGAGATTATCAAGTCTCAAGTTTATTATGTTTATTAAAAATAGTCTCAAAACACAATACATATATATATGAAGGTGCTACATATTCAGAAGGAGGCCCAAAAGTAAAAACTGTGGGAGGGCCTTCGAACGAAATTGAAGAAAAATAATCAGTAAGCACAGGAAATAAATTGAATACAGGTTCACAAATATTTTAAACACGTATATGCAGACATGTATATACATATATGTTTATACATGTAAACAAAAAACCTCAATATTGTCAACACAAAAACCAATTGTTAGACTAATAATTTGATGAAAAAAGGTAAGAGAAAAAAATCACAATGCATAACATCAATAAAGGCAATGCAGAAACGGAGTGGTATGCAAATGAATTGATGAGAGAAAATATGTTTTCAAAGATGAATGAAACTGGTGTAATTGCAACGTTTTTAATTCAGGGCTGAGATCGTTCCAAATGTAAGTTGCGCAGAAACAAGCAATTTTCTTGCCATAATTCATCACGACTTTTGGCAACGAAAAATTGTTCGACATGGCAAACCTGGCCTTATTCTTAATTATGAATTGATGAATTGGAAGGGCGTCAATTGAAACTTGGTGGTTCATGAGTTTATGCAGCAAGATCATCAGGCTAGCTTTGTATATGCAAACAGGTAGAATACTCCACTCTAAAACAAGGGGCTTGGACGATGAATGAGGGGATGAGAAGGTGATAACTTTCAGCGTGTGCTTCTGAATGCTAACTAAACGAAAGATGTGGGTGTAATAAGTACTTCCTTAAATGGTAATACCATATTTGATATGTGTACGGATGAAGACATGATAAAGTGAACGAAGTGTATTAATGCTGAAGCTTGAACGCGTTTTAATGATTGACCTTAAGGCGAAGCCAATATTTTTAACTACCGAATCGGCATGGGTATTGAATTTAAGATTGGAATCTACGATGACACTCAAAAACTTCCCAGAACTTATCTGTTTAATTTCAACATTGCTTATCCGTATGTGTAAGGCAGATGACACTTATGAGGTGAAAGAAAAACTACAAACTGAGACTCTACAGGATTAATACTTATATAATTCTCACGACACCAGTCTTCAAGCTTCTGTACTGTGTAGTTTAATTGATCTAAAACATCAGTGACGTTAGAAGCAGAAGCTACGATTGTCGTATCGTGGTCGTACAGAAAACTCTTGGCACTAGATAAGTAATTCGGCAGGTCGTTCATAAATGCCAAAAATAAAAGTGGGCCAAGAATTGATCCCTGAGGTACACCTTTGGTGACAAAACAGGGTAGTTAGCAGAGACGAATAAACGCTTCAGGTTGGAGTGGAAGGCACCGCACAGTCACAGCGAAAGCTGCAAAAGCACCGCTTCTTCAACCCGTTTCAAGCCCTTTTGCAGCCAATAATACCGGTACGCTTGCAAGATACCCGCAATTCGAGTCGGTGGCTGACAAGCCCTTTGTAATGGGTTGGAAACATTCATCTGCCCATTCGTAATGCAATTCATATTGTGTGGCACCTTGTTACACAATTCGCATTTTGTCAGGCGTGGTTGTCGCTTTAAAGTGCTAGCGTGAAATTGCTCGTTTCGCAGAAATTCCGACGTCGGCGTTGGTGTCGGCGTCGTTCGCCGTGAGCGAAGAATCATCATCATGTTTCGTGATGACCGAAAATTCGAGAAAGATGCAAATAAAATGAACAGTAAAAATTTTCGGGCTTGAATGAGGATCAAACCAAGGCTGTTTGCATGGCAAGCAGGTGTTCTACCATACGGCCGCGCGTCTGCTTAAAAATACCGTAAAAATAACTTCCTCTGAAAGAAAATTAAGTGAAAATCGCGTTCATGCTTTACGAACACGCTTGTTGTGTGTTCAGGCTTCACAATACAACACGTAACATAGCAATAATGTTGCACAAGAGTACATTACCATCGGTCGTCAGAATATATATTTAGCTCTTAAAGACATGGTGCAAGTCTGTTGTCATTCTCAGAGCACTAGCTATGACGAAATAACTTTTGCCATGTATACCAGACGTGGTGCCTGGTGGTTATAGTGCTTGAGTGCTCACCCGAAGGTCACTTGATTCAGTCCCGGCCGCAGTGGCAACATCCCGATAGATGCAAAGAGTTAGAAGACAGTGTGCTTAGGTCCAGGCACCTATTAAAGAACCCCAGGTGGTCGAAATTTCCGGAGACTTCCACTACGGCGTCTCTCGTAATCATGTGGTGGATTTGGGGTGCAATAACTGAACAAATATTTTTATAACTCGCTAGATATATACAAACAATGGCACTTGGCGTGTCACGGAGGTACCGGGGTCTTCCTTTTGTTGTACTAACAAGCCAACTTACATAGCTTAACGCTCATACATACTCGTATACATGTGTGCACGTGGGAGTTTTTGAGAAAACAAGCAAATAGTTGGTGTATAATGTATTATCGTTTAGAATTATATGTAGGAAGAAGAGCAGATGGGGAAGGAATTTACCCAACAACAAGACACATTGAAAATAAAATAAACTAATCCTGTTAAACCAGCCGCAACTGTCCCAGCCCAACTATCCACATTGACTCACACGGACTACGGTCTTCTTGCCGGCGACTCAGATGGCCCTAACTCTCCGCGACCAGGTATGTTGCTCTCTCCAGCAGAGGTGCATCCCTTCAAAGTGTTTATCATACCTCCCTGGAAGGTAGCAGACAGCATACTCTCATCAATATCTCTCCGGCACGCCGACTATCACACACTCGCGAAAAGTAGCGATCTGCCGCGGCCTCCTGGACACGTCACGATTCCTGGCGTCCGACGAGTCCTAACCGGCGTAATTCCACGCTTTCAAGAGACCGCAAATGAGTCGCCCCCGTGCCAGGGCAGAGAGAGGCCAGCGAGCACGCCTGAGATGGCGAGTGATGGGGTCAGTTGCATGGTTCACGTGGCCCGGTCATCACGAGAGTCTTTGAGCGTGCGAGCGGGCCACTGAGGCCTCTCTACATAATCGTCTCGTTAATTCCATGCAGCGCACTGCAGCCTACGGTTGCTACTCGCTATGCAGGTGTAGGTAAAGTGAACGCGAATAACCACTCAGTACGCCAGAGAACGCTCAGCATAATTCAGTATACCTCTCATTATGCCCTGCGCTGACCTAAGCAAGCTTTGGTTGCTTCGAAGTCCCTTTCATTATTGTTTATTTATTACTTTGTTTTTTTCTAACGCATTGTCGATTTTCACGTCTACATATGAGCACACCTTAATATTGGTATGGAGCCTATATCAGATGTTATAAGGCCATGCCTCTTACCCTTTAAATTATAGTTGTACGACTGAAATTGGTTCCCACTACCCTATATGTTATTGCTTTCATTCGCTATTTCCCGTTATTTTGACGATGGCCAAGCTCTACGTCTTTTTGTACAACAAGCCTGTTTACTTTTCCACCCCAGTTTTCGCGCTCATTAAAATTCTCCGGCAACAACGGGCGTGGTATATTATCAAAAATAGCACCTTCAAATCATGTGTGTAAGTAAATCGCCAACGCCTTTGTGCAACCATTTTTAATGGTTTTCTTGGCATCGTGAACACTGCAACGTAGCGAGACCTCTAGCACTGGTTATTACTTCTCGGTAAGCACGTGGAGTCCACCAAGGGCTGAACCGCAATTTTATTTTCAATTTTTAACCAAATTTTAATTCTGGAGTTCTGCGCGAACAGGACGCGATTTGCTTAAGATGCACGTCTTAGTGGAGGACTACGAGTTGATTTCGGCCAGCGGAGACTCTTCAACGTGCGCCTTAATTTTTTGACATCGACGCTTCATTTCAAACTGTGCCCTTCAAAGTGTGGTTGCCGTGAACTTGCGCCATGTTGGGTCTGTAGGTATAATGCTAGGCTACTGACCAAAAGTTCTTGCGTTTCATCCCGGTCTTGGTCACTGAATTTCTCTGGATTGATATGTGGGGTTTAACGTCCCAAAACCACTTCATGATTATGAGAGACGCCGTAGTGGAGGGCTCCGGAAATTTTGACCACCTGGGGTTCTTTAACGTGCACCCAAATCTGAGCACACGGGCCTACTGAATTTCTCTGGAGGTGAAATGATACAGGCCCGTGTACCGTGCGATTTCAGTAAGCGTTGCGGAACATCAGATGGTCGAAATTTCTGAAGCACACCACTTCGGCGTCCCTCACAAAATCATATCTAGTTTTGGGACGTAAAACACCATGTAAATTATCATGTTTGGCGTGCGCGGACATTCAGCCTTCATCCTAGAGCGTAGCCAAGTTGCACTGCTAAGCCGCTGCTAAGCTTGGGTACCGAGAGTAAACCGCCACACCACCATACCGCTGCCATTGAAAACGACCATGTCTCGTACGCGTTGTAAATGGGCCGTCATCGCGTTACTGTAGAAAGCTACGTCGTTGCAGGGCTTCTAGCCTGAATATTGAATTCACGACAAAGAATTAGCGTATGCTCTCGATTGAGACTAGGATGAGCTTTTAGCATTCTTGGCATGCGTACATTTCACTGTGCAAAAACTCACCTTACGAAGCCCTCAAGTTTATTGAACAAGCACTCTGTAACGTACAAGCAGACAACCTTACTAAGTGGCCTCTCTGATTGAGCGGAGTCGTTAGTGCACAACGAATAGCAGAAAAGAATAATTCCAGGCCTCTGGAATAATATTTTTACAACATTTAGTTGCTAAAGATAGACTGAAACCCGGACTGAGGATTGAAATCGTGAAAGACAGTTCTTTACTGCACAAGGCTTCACCTTGTGCGGCCTTGTGAACCTGCGCCCATGGCCACGCAAGAAAAAAAGCAGCATAACAGGCGTGATTTAGTGTAGAGCGCTTCAACAAGTATAATGCAAACACCAGTTACACACGGATAGAAGGTGAAAGATTAAACTGATGCTGCGAGTTTGTTTTGTTTTGTTTTGTTTTTTTCACCCATTGACAGGCGGAAACGTGAGAAGGTGTACAGTTACGTCACGCTATCTTCTCGAGACATTGACCTCATTATTCACGAGTTATTATCGAAAAATCCGCAAGGTATTCCTTTTCGCGAACGCTCATTCGATGAACACAGTGACCACTGAATCACTGAGCCTGCTTCAAGTGGCATCATGTTTAGGTCGCCCGGAATCGATTGCAGTAGATTTCGTTTTTGTTTTATCGTAGTGGTGGGGCGGGGTATAACAATGCCAGATTATACGCCCCGTGTTGGAATACTGTACGCAATGTTTGCATACAGGAATCATGGAGCTGCTTTAATGAACCGCAAAACCCGTGGAAACCTTTGAAGACAAAGCGTATGGTGCCGATTCATGTTTGCTCTGTAAGGTATAGCCTCGTTATGCGCATTGCGGTGTTCAGCACATTCCCCTTCATGGTACACGCTTCCGGTCGATGATAACACGTTAGAGGTCCCGAAGCCACTGCGGCCCCCGAGCCTCTATCGCGGAGCACTACAGCCAGGAAGCGTAGCGTACCGCCGGGTGTACCTTCTCATCTGTCGCGACCTCCTGAACGTCGCACGAGGTAAACGCTTCGGCATCCGCGCGAAATGCTTTCGCGCGCTGCACGGAACCGATAAGAGCGCAAGTGGTGTGGCGGGTGTATACCGGGGCACCTGCGCGTACGCCTCTCGGCCACATGCCGGCATGGGCCTTTACCACCACCACCTGCTGGTGTATAAGGACACCACTACCACCACCACGCCTCCTACCGACCTGCAACGGGAGAACCCTGTTGGCTGTGGCGCAGGTTCTTCGCTTAGTAGGGCGCAAAAGTGGGCCAATTTCAGCTGGCGCCGCGTGCCGGTGGGCAAAGCTCACGGCGGAGGTCGCGGTGGAGGAGTCACGGGGGAAAACTCCACGCCGACAGGCCGCCATCAGATAGCGACGACCGAATCGGCGCATGTCTGCAACACCGATGGCTTCGAGAGGGAAATCACTGGCCCAACCGAAAGATTTATGAGAAGAGAGGGAGAGAGAAATCGTGAAAGACTGCGTGCAAGCCGGACCTGCTGCTCTCACGGAGGGCCGGTAATGCTCGCATCAGGCGTCCCGGTTATTGCCGAGACTGTTTGCGCATTCACGCCCAGAGAATCGAGGCCAAGCGTAACGACACAATGGGTGTGCTCTCAAGAAACGAGACACCTCCCGGCTCCTCCTATCTCCGCTCTTATTTAAACCTTACTATGAAGATGTCCCTTTTACTTTATGTGTTTAAAAGATGCTAGCGTTTGCATAATGCACCTACTCCCTTTTTCACAGATCACAGAACTACTGGAAATTATATCTATGAGAAAAAATTGCATAAAGCTGCACTTAAAGACAAAATGCATAAAGTAGTAAAGTAATGAGAAACCCCATCACCACGATTGATTATTTAATTGATTGATTGATATGTGGGGTTGAACGTCCCAAAACCACCATATGATTATGAGACGCCGTAGTGGAGGGCTCCGGAAATTTCGACCACCTGGGGTTCTGTAACATGCACTCAAATCTGAGCACACGGGTCTACAGCATTTTTGCCTCCATCGAAAATTAAGCCGCCGCAGCCGGGATTTGATCCCGCGACCAGCGGGTCCACAGCCGAGTACTTTAACGACTAGACCACCGCGGCGGGGCCCATCACCATGAAGCCCATTGGCATAGTTAGACCAAAGAGGACACGAAATACACCGCAGACGCAATACACTGGAGTCCACATAAAGTGCAGTCACATGGAATCGCATACTTTGACCACCTTTATTCCTTGTTGTGATTAATTCATATGAACTGTTGTCTCGCCATTTAACCGGGCTTAGTCAGACGACTAAAGAAAAAGTTGGACCGATCCAGTTTAGTCCACTTTAGCAAGACCTTGTGCTTTATTGTGTTAATACAAATACTATTGTAAACGTCCACCTGCAATCACGCATTTATTACGGCTTTGTTTGATGAATTATCGTGTTTTTATTTCTCCATTTATGTAGCTGTGCGTTCAGTGAATGGTACCAAGTTTACAGTTGTCACCTACTCTTCATTCTAGAAGTTGCAGTGCTTGTGGCGTTGTTGTTGTTACTGATCCTCTGTGCAGAACTTTCGATGTGCGCTCACCTCACCTATCTATATTGGTTGTACAACTTGGCACATGTGAGTGTAGTAGAGCTGGCTAACCTTCCTGTCCTTCTGCTTAATCTTGTCAAGATTCACCCTCATGTTAAATGCCTCCTAACATGACTTATATTGGGAAATGTCTGAACTTATAGAGCCGTAATATGTGTCACTCATCCATGTATTATTATTATTATATTATTATTATCATTATTATTATTAGTTGTAGTAGTAGTAGTAGTAGTAGTACAAGAACTACTACTACTACTACTCCTAGATATGCGTGCAAGGAAGAAAGAGGGAAAGAGAGCAGGCTGATACTGCCACCAGGAGGGACACAACACCTGCCTGCTCTTTCGGGAGGACGGAATAGATAAAGGAAAGCAGCATTGCAAAGTAAAAAAAAGAAATGAACAAGACGTGGACAAGAATGTAAAAAAGAAATGTATATCAATGGTTGGCCAGATCCACATTACGGACTGGCATTTCATTCAAGCGGTGTTCAGCCGCGTGAATTGAAATGACAAGAACTTCCATAATAGCTAACAGACTGCCGCAGTAAATCGAATCACCGAAACACTTAGATAATTGAAAGGCAATTTTATTTTCAAAAATGACACTTATTGCAGCACCCGAAATATATAAATTTTTAAGGCAGTGTTTCGAGACTCGAATTCCGGAACTTCAGGACGTTTGTTAGGCTTTGCTTGAAACCGGCAAGCTAACTGCAGTACGAAAAGATGGAATGTTGTCTGAGGTTTTAGCTTGAGGATTGTTGCAACACAGTAAACCACTTTTCGAGTGTGCTAATAAAGCAGAAGTATCAACAAACGATGGTTAGAAGTGGTCATTTTATGGGATTCAGTGAAGTAACCGGCAATGTTGAACGACTCTTTTGCATTGTAGGAATCGGGAACCGTTCAACAAGGCACTTTTTATCCCGCGAAGTTCCGGGTTCGAATAAAAACTATTGGGGCGAACCGAAGCCTACGTGGCTTACAGTTTACTTCATGATGCGGCCGCGCACACTCATACCACAAGACCCGATGTCCTAAGGTATGCGCAGAACATTGTAGGCGATGCTAAGGTGAGCAAAGGCGGATGCTCATGCTCTCATGAGGCAGTTATTCAGAAGTGTGGCAGCTTGGGCTAGTTGTTATGGCATGACGATAGAACAAAACGACGACACAGAAACAGTGTCTTTCGTGTCCTTCTCGTCTCTGTGTCGTCGTTTTGTTCTCGCGCTATAACTATCGTCAGGCAGTTATTCAAATATTTTGACGTTTTCAACAGATTGCATTGTTACGCCTAGGAATGAATGAAGTGCTGCGTGTTATAAGTGTGGCAGAAAGGAAGCCATTGAATACATCCTCTGTTATTGGCCTTGCTGCAGCTACCAAAGACAGCGGCCCACCGCAGTGTTAGCGCACCTCGATTACCAGCCGCGTTACAAGCAATGCGTACTACGCTCGAGCATCCCATCAGAAAGCGACGATGGCGCTTCTTAAGTTTTCACAGGCAACACGGCTCGTTCAACGACAATGCCACGGCCTTGTTCGTGCGTGCTGAAAATATCAAACTCACGTCTGCCTGCTACTGGGCCGCAGCCACGAAATTTAGTCCCGCAAAGGGCCGGAACAGTCAAGGAACAGTTGGTCGTTGCGATTTGAAAGAAGGCATTTCTGCGTATACCTTATATGTCGTTTCGTAAAGGAACTTGACTTGAGGCCAGGATTCGAGAAACACATTAATACTCATCTTCACAATGACCGACATCTGGACGGATGTATAGAGCTTTTGCTCCACGATTATGTTCGTTTTAACGCAACGTTATCTTTTAACACGCACACACACCACTCACGACTGCGTGGCGCACCCGAACAAAGCGTTACAGATCACGATAGGTCAGAAAAGAAGGCAAGAGGCATTCAGCAATGTCACAAATTGTCCCGAAGTCCACTGAAAAATATGGCACAGAGACTGCCATGTGAGGACAGCGGGCCGCTGGCGGGCCACGTGTCTGAGACCCCTGGCTGAAACCGTGGCTCAAAAGTCCATCAAAGTTTATTCAGTTGCATGAAGCATACGTTGTTGATTATTCCTATTCCATATTTTAAGGTAACAAGACAGTATGCGAACGCGCGTAGATGCTGTTATTTGCTCAGGTATACGTGTTCCCACCTCATGAACTTATACGACTACTAATAATCTTGGAGAAAACCCAAACAGTTCGACACCGACACAGATATATTTTGCAAGTGAAACGACAAAGAGTGTGTTTTTCAATAACGTATGCAAGGCTATTACTCATAACACAATGTACAGAGCGAAGAAAACGCTGTATTTGTTGCAGAAGACTGAGGCGCAAAAAACAACGTGAAGCAGGAAGAGCAGGAGAGAAGACAGAACAGCGCTGTTCTGTCTTCTCTCCTTCTCTTCCTGCTTCACGTTATGTTTTTTGCGCCTCAGTCTCCTGCACCAAGTATGCACCAACTAGCCCAAAAACAAGTTCTTTAGGAATTGGCTGTATTTGTTTTTGATTTCCCCTGGAAAAGCTAATAATGTATATGCTATTACATCAGGGATGGTATACTGATCGATCTACTCGGCAGGAATCGCGGATCACGTTGTCCTGCGCGAGAATACTGATTGATCCGGCAACGACTGCTTAGAAGCCCTGAATAGGGCTAGAGAATCGAACCTTATTCCCTGATCATTTACGCGAACAAAATAAAACTCGATCGAACGGTCAGTGCGCTTGCGTTCTCGGTGACACACGAAGTACATATACTTACAATCGGCACGGCGGATCTAGTTTCGGTTCGACATGGTTCTCGTTCTCCAGCGTTGAAAACAAGCGTGCCCGTTTCAGTTCCCGTCGGCAGCAAGCGAAACGTGAACTCGAAATACGAGCCACAGGTCATAGCTGAATCACTTTAGGTCAGCCGCTACAATTGCGTAATGCGGTTAATAGAACGTGCGTGTTGAGGGCGCTTCGACGGTGCCAAGGAAAAATCGCTTCCGGGCATCCCGTCGCGGAGCCACTGACATACGACGCTGGCGGCTTCCGGCCCGTACAGTATCTGCACGCACGTGTCCGAAGTACCGTGTTTTCTCTCACATGCGCATCCCGTCCAATGCGAGCGACTCCTTCGATATTTTTTTTCGCCCAAGTTGTATACGCATGTCACTTTGCATATCGCCCTGAAAATAACGCTGTGTCTGGACTCGAAGTTATCGTTTCTCAAGGACTAATACTCTCCTAAATCGCGATACTGTTCTTCGCTGAATACTTCGTCAAAATGACCACAACACGCCTATTAATGAAGCGTTAAACATGTGCATTATCGGCAACATTTCTTTTTAACATCTTTCATTCCCCTCACCCCTTTCCCCAGCACAGGGTAGCCAGCCGGTCTAAGAACTGGCTAACCTCCCTGTCTTTCCGCTTAAACTTTCTTCCTCCTCCTCCTATGTGCATTATCCTTCATTGAAATAAATGACGGCTTGGTTTACGGGGCCATTCGTAGATCGCAGCTAAGATGATGGCGCTGAGGCGATTCTTTTGCAAGAAGTAACGCGATACAATGTTAATTCTTTGAAGGGTAAACATACTCGGGCCACCAAAAAAAATAATCTGATTTTTTTTTTTTTGTGAACTGCTACCATGCTCTGAATTGGCTTTTGAGGCATAAACTATAGGTCACTCAGGGCTTCGTGGAGGCTGGTATAAAACACTTTCGTGTTAAAAAGAGAGAAAGATAGAGAAGATGGGATGTTTATGCACCGCGATGTACGGTACGTTCGCTGAAGCGACCCGCTATTCCGTGCGCACTGCGGTATAGAGTTCGACAATCGCGCGTCAAATCGGCCGTGCGAGAGAAAGGCACGGAAGGCCCTCAAGGAGGAGGAAGTGGTCAGGCGGTGGCCGGACACGGGCCGTCGCGGAAAATGACGAACGGACGAGGACCACCGTGCGTGAGTCGCCGTGCCGGCCACGTCGTCGTAAATAATGCATACGCGCTGCCGCGCTAACCTGCCGTGCCGTACTGTCCTTCGCACGGCAAATGACCGTGCATGGCAATCACGCGTTGTACTTTTTTTTTTCGCGAGCGTTGCACGCGATGTCTAAGGACGAGACGCCTCCTACTTCGAGGAAGACATCACCGCCATGTTTGGGCGGAAGACAGACGTCGTCCTGCACCCGGAACTGCACAAGACAAAAAAAAAAAGCTAGGGTAGAATCATTGCGTAAGTGACAGGCAAGAATTGGGGTTTATGCTATGCACGAAGCGCAGTGGGGCCCGTCATTCCCCTGGAATTATTAAAGGAGACTGATGCTATTTTACTCCATATCGTAATGAAGTTTAATGACCGGTCTCATCTCTCGACAATAAAAGACAAGAGTTAGCATATATTGCAACATCAGCGTGCTCATGTTACACCTGAAGCCGGTTGAGAGCATCGGGACATGTCGGTTATAGTCGCTATTCCGCATGCTGGTGTCTTGCTACTCGTTGTTGTTGTCATCTAGTCATTGCTGTCGCATATCGACGCCAATATCGACTCGATTTCATCGTCATGAGGATATCGAGGCTTCGATGGCTCCCCGCAGCTGTCATCCTCAAGTCACAGTGTTCGTTGACAGGCCATTGCGGTCGCGCCGTCACTTAATCGTAGACACACACACACTCACACACACACACACACACACACAAACACACACACAAACACACACACACACACACACAACGCATCTGTCATGGTCATGATGTAGTACAATATATACAGCAGTCCTCTGAGCAACCCTGAACACGGCTTTAGCTTTAACAGGTGCGATGTGATCATCAAGAAAGGAGAACGATGGCAGGGTAGCGTCGCTTTACCACGTTCGCGAGAGACTGGCTACTTTTCTTTCAGTTTCAGTTTGTTGAGTGTATTTGGGTGGGGGGTTACATATAAGGGGACTTGTACAGAAAGAGGTGCCTTAATTCAAACACTAAAATCAGAGCTCTTGTTATGAAACATATAAAGCAAATAAAAACAGGAACAGAATGGCAAAAAAACAAGGTTGACATGCGAACAAAATAGCAGGAGTGGCATTATGGTATGCAATGACATTCAGAATATTTTACACTGAAATACACATATCCCCTGATTAGATTAGCGATCACATTTTAAACCTGCACTAGTAAGTTTCGGAAAGTCTGAATGACATTCATGTCATTCAGACAGATTTGATTGATAAGTGGGGTTTAATGTCCCAAAACCACTATCATTATGAGAGACGCCGTAGTGGAGGGCTCCGGAAATTTAGACCACCTGGGGTTCTTTAACGTGCACCCAAATCTGAGCACACGAGCCCACAGCATTTCCGCCTCCATCGAAAATGCAGCCGCCGCAGCCGGGACTCGAACCCACGCCGTGCCGGTCAGCAACCGAGTACCTTAGCCACTAGACCACCGCGGCGGGGCTGTCATTCAGACAGACATGTCTGACATTCATGACAGACAAGTCTTTCAGACATTCAGGCATGCCTGAAACCTGCCCTAGCAGGTTTCATGCTTTTGTGTTTTTGCCACGTGGTTGGCGGCGGTAATTTGTAGCAGTTGAGCCGGCTGAGAGAATAAGAAAGATCAGAGTGGAGAGCGATTTCTGGCTACTATTGAGGGTCTAATACCTAAGAATTAACGCGAACATTGGGAGATATGGGTGAATCGCAAACTGTGGCTTCCATTTATCGGCTTGTCACCTGACGTCACGCTTCGACCTATTCGCTATATGGTTGCGATCCTGAGTTATGGTCGTGTTTTGTGAACGCCTATAACTGATATTGTGCATCTGCAATGTGTCTCCAAGTTTTTGCTGTTTTATTACTTTATCAATAGGACTTTCAGTTTTGATGAATTGGCCCTTCAGTTGATCTATAGCCAGCGGTGCATGCGCACTTGTGAATGGGGATGGACAAGAAGAGAGGCCACAATGGAGCTTGTCAGTAAGTACGTAAATAAACAAAACTAAAACGTGATGTGACGCCCGTGTTTGAATCGTAGACCACTAGTGCCGAAGCCCAATGATCTAGCTTGCCTAATCAGGTAGAGTAGAACAATTGCAATAACGCACCATTTCCGAGCAAGTATCATGCTTTCCATGTGTTTCGCACAGTATTGATCGTTTTATGAAAAACGAACCTTTTTTTTTTGCTGAAGCACGTTAAAGGAACACTAAAGAAAAGCAACGATTTGGTTTAGATTGATGAACTGCACTCTGAGAACTCTAATGTCATGAGTTCAACTACCATAAGTTTATTATTAACGGAGAAACTGAAGGCGGAAGTTTCATTTTTAAATTTTGCTGCATAATCTCCGCGCGTGACGTAAGAAATTTGAAAAAGTATTTCTGGAGGGACATTGGCTCAATGAAATTTTCCAAAATTTTGTATGCTAGGTCTATTGCAAACAGACAATAATGTAGAAACTGTATGTACGACCCAGCAGACGCCTTCGAAATTTACCTTCACAGCCCCCATTTTCTTTTCACGCATTTTATCGCTTTGAACGCGGTAAGAATGATGTTTTCGGGATTGAGAAATTGTACTTCATTAATACGTGAAAATTAGTTTTACGCTTTAGGACCCTTTTAAGATGCTTGGCGTGTTTTCAAAACGCTCATGGTATGTCGCGCGTCTAATCTCATGCACACAAAATCGAGGTGCTATGTCTGCACAACCGTTGGCAGCAACTATATCTCAGCGCTTTTAGATATTCTGAGCCAGCGGCAAAGTGCTATCTCCCATGTTGTAGTTGGTGAGTGTGAGCGCGCCAGTGTATATATTACGGAGTGCCACATCATGCCGTTGTATACGTTGTGCTTCTCGTTAAACACATTGAGCAGCTAAGATCCTAGGCAGTTGACCTATCGATAAACGTATTAGGCTTTCATGTAAGGTCAGATTGTGTACACGTTGCTCTCACAACAGCTAAGATCCCAGGCAGTTAACCCATCGATAAACGTATTATATTAGGCTTTCATGTAAGGTCAGATTGTGTACACGTTGCTCTCACAACAGCTAAGATCCCAGGCAGTTAACCCATCGATAAACGTATTATATTAGGCTTTCATGTAAGGTCAGATTGTGTACACGTTGCTCTCACAACAAGCAACAAGAAAAAGTTACGTTGGGGCAGCTATTCTTTAACAAAACCCAACTTGAATTCGCTTCATGCAGTGATGACGGAAGTGAGAACCAAGAAAGTAAAGCACGGTGGCCGCAACCTTGTACTCGTTATGAGTTTGCGTGCGTAATGCTAAGCCTTCCATGACGGGTGGACGTCATTGAGTGGGCTGGCTGACGTTGAATCGTGTTACGTGCAAGCCACAGGCATCAAACGAAGCCACACTATTAACCCTGTTTCGACATGACGAGATTCGTGACTCACGGCTATGTTTACCGTCATTCTGGTCAAGGCCTCCCTGGGGCCAATAGTCTCCGCTGTCCTTCTATAACTCACCGAAAGAGCATGCATAGACAGAGCTGAATCCTCATAGCTCCACCTCCAAACAAGGAGATAACAAGAATCACACCGACTTCTGAAGAAACGGAGGGTCCACTTTCTTGGCAGCGCCCATGCGTGCGAGGCTTACGTCATCGCGTGTAAGTAGTGAAACAACCGAACCCCACTCCCGGTGCCACGACCGTCGCTGCACGCCGGTGAACATATCGGCCAGGAAGCCAGATTCACTCAGAAATTCGTGGCTCTTCACCGCAGCTGAGGCCGCGGAGACCTAACACATCCATCGCCATCTTCGCCGTCAGCGCGCACTTCCCGAGCCTCATTCGTGCTTTCTGTGCATTACTTTGGTCGCCGGCCGCAATCCACGGATGTCGTCTACATAATCCCCTAAGCGTCCTCTTCAGCGTCCCCTTCCCTGTCGGTGCGGAAGCCGCGTACTTGCCGACTCACCCACTGTTCTACAATACTGCCGCTATTTTCAAGCTACCCGCAAGAACTACGCCAGCAGAGGCCTCTATGCTTCCGCGTTCTTCATCTAGAACATGCCAAAGAAAAAAGGCACGCAAAAAAATAAACAAAAAACGAGAAGAAGCGCAACTACCCAGGCGGAACGATGCGCGTACTTTTTTTTTCTTTCTCCCTAGCATTCGTTTCGTTTATTTCAACATTTCCTTCTTTCATCTCTCAGAGTTAGTAGTTTCCGCTGGAGATCGTGGCGTAGTCCCGTTTCTTTGACTCTATCTTGTTTCCTTTTGCTGTTTTGTTTTCCAGAGTGCAATCTGTCGACGAGAAAACGATCCAGTCTTTGACCGAAATCTTTAGCGCACCAGTACATAGCCGACAGCCGTGCTACGCAGCAAGAGAGCAGGGGCCAAGAAAACGAGACAAGTAGGCCCCCCAACCCTCCAGCCTCGCCGCTTCACCCAGCAGCGAAAACCGGGCGTACTTGGCAAGGCCGACTGCGTCCACTGGCCTATAACCAGCGAGGATGTTGATATAAAAAAACAACAGAAAAGAGAAACAAAAATAAGGAAGCTGCCGTGGGTCTCTCTCGCTTTGAAACACAAAGAGCTGGGAAGAAGAGTACGCCAAACTGGGCTGATAGCCACGTGTTTAGAGAGGAGGATCAAGCGACGGGGTCAGCCGTTGTTGAATGCGCGCTGATGGACGTATATTCTTACATGGGTGCTCACGTACTGTCAACAGCAAAAGTTAGCGGGATGTGCAGCGCGTGGCGGAGAGGCGGAAAACTGCATTGCTGCGTGGCCTACTGTACCACGGCGTGGTGTCGATGCTATCGTACGTGGCCTCGGTGATTACCAACGGCGCACTTAGACAACGCGCCGGCGCTGGATCTAATCTCGGAAGCCGTGGCCGATAGCCTCAACACCCTGACGGTCGTCACGTTAGGCGGCGCAGCAATGCAGTTTTCCAGTTTTCCATCAAGTATCAAAAGAAACCAAAGTTGCGCCACTCCTGCCACCCACCCCCCTTCACCTCTGCTACAATGTACTCTACCTCAGCCTCCTCTTAGATGGATGGATGTATCCGGCTGTGCCCTTCATATAGGGCGGCGACTCACGCCACCTAGCCATGAAGTTAAGTACTATCACTATGTGTTGAAGGGTTGAATTTTACTCACGCCTTGATTGAAGCCACCAATCAGTTAACTTCTTCCTTGTTATTTCTAGTCTATTTTTCCTCCACTGTCCCTAAACCTCAATGCTTTAAAAATCGCGCGCCATTATCTTGGACTATAGGGTGGAGCCCTTTACAGAACATTACCAAATGATCAGCCGTTTCTTTCTCCTTTCCACACGCACTACATAACTTGTCTGTGTCTTCGCATTTGGCTTGGTACGTCTTCGTCCACAATACTCCTGTTCTGGCCTCGAACAGCAGAAAACTACCTCGAGAGTTGCCGTAGACCTTTTCTTTTTCAATTTCCTGTTTGAAAGTTTTCTAGATCTCCAGTGATGATTTCGTAAGCATTCCAATCTTCCACATGTCCCTCTCTGTTTCCTTCACCTTCTTCTTAACCGATATTTCTTTTAGGCTTGGTATTCTGTTGTTGTGTAAATACCTGTTTGACAATTTCCGAGTTTGCTTCCATCATTTACTATCAACATTATTCATGTACAAGTAGCTGAAAACATTCCTAGCTCAATGATCCTCTCCTATTTACTCAATCTCCCCTCAAATTTTATCTAGCTGCAGTAGATTCCCTGCACTCGAACGATGTCCATCCCATGTCACTTTGTACCCCATGATTTGAAGTCTACTTGTGCTACGTTGTTTAATTTACAATCTTGCTTGAACATCTGATCTCATACACAAGACCGCATTACTGAACGTCTCTCAGCAGCTGCAGCAGCGCCTATACAGCGTCCAACAGGAAACTACAAAGTCACATCCTCTCCCGACGCACAGGGGAGGGTGAGCCGGTGCACCGTCTCCTGCTCGCCGGTGTCGACGCGGAAGCAAGACAAAACATGCGACCGACGACGGACAAGATGGCGCTTGCACTACCAAGGCTACCAAGCACAGAGGAGAGGAGGAGCCTGCAACGCGACGCGAATGGCGCTACTTCAGTTATTTGTAGGGACTTCAGTCTTCCGCTGCTCCGCCACGAGCTGCACATCCCGCAAACTTTCGCTTTTGACAGTACACTTTCGAAGTGGTACGTAAGCCTGTCACACACGTTTCGCCTGTGAAGGAACAAGGTTTGGTAGGTTTCGTGGCTTCCAAACAAATAACAGCATAATTTCAAATTCAAGTTGGTAATGAAAGAAGTTCGTGAACCAATTTAGTAGTGTTACTATGTTTCGGTCTCGACAGGAATGTCTCCACTGCTACAGCGGCGTAATGCTCAAATGATTTCGTGATCACGTAAAGGTGAGCGCAAAGGAACACCATGCACGTGGTCAATATGATTCCGCAGTCGGGCACTGCGCAGAATTGCTTCATAAAACCGTGGTTAATACGCCGTCAACTGTGTACATTTATTACCGCAGAACATCGCATGGAGAGTGTGTCGAAAAAGTTCGCGGGAAGCGGGAAACCCTTTGCGGCTCTACCTCTACCCAACACTCAAAACAGGAGAAACGCGCGCAATCAAGACGTACAGCAAGGTCCAGGAAGAAAGAAAACAAAAAAAAAGAAAATCATTGCGCATAGAATGTTGATAAAGCAATACACACAGCGGTAGCACTACGCGCATCAACACGCAAAACTCTTCTAAAAACACCAAGTGCCATATAGTTACGCATATCTTGGATAGTTTCTAATCAGGACAATGTTGCATACTAATATTTACTGAAACGTGTTATATAATTTAATGACGTCGTGACACATCATGAGTAAAATACACAAGCTGCCTCAACACTGTGTCATGCTTGCTCAACAGCCGGTTGATGATGATGATGATGATCATGATCATGATTAGTGGAGTTTTGTGGTGCAAGGGCTATGGGTGGCCAAAGAGGGCAATGTCTTTGATGCAATGTAAGCAATGACCAATTATTGCGATGACATGGTGTGTTACGGCTGTATAAAGGCCTAAAATCACGTGCTGTATAAAAACATAAAATGTGTGTATAAAATATAAAATTATGACAGTGATACTCGCTTCGGTGTATGGGTATGAAATGAATTACAAGTGACCATGGTTTTTACAAGTGGGCGATACTCAACAGCAGGTTACTTCGTTCCCCTTGTGTTTCTTTATTGATATTAATAGTAGGTATATATTTTACGTTCTGCACCACGATATTATAATAGGAGACACCTGAATGGATAGCTAAGGAAATTCAGGCCACCTGGGCTTCTTCATCGTGCACCTGAATCGACGCCCACAGGCCTCTGGCACTTTTCGCAAAACCAAAATGTGGCCCCCGTGGCCGGGGTGCGATCTCATGACCTAAGTATCAGCTCCATAACTACCAACCACTTCACAGCGGTGGTTGTGAGTTTGATCAATTGTCTTCGACGCACAATGGCAGCCCTTTTACATCAGAATCACTCAGACTTGTCTCCGTTCGCGCTACTTTATCGGCCCGTAGTGTGCAACAAGTGTCAGCTTATATGTAGCACTCGAACAAAACAAATAGCCGACTACTTGTAACCGTGAATTCTCGCGTCGTCACGATAAGATGAAAATTGCACAGACTATAATTCAGTGCTGCATTGGTATTTTTCCAAGACCCGGGCCTTATACCCGAGCACTGGAAGTCTGTGCTCTCGCTAACCGTAGTCCGGCCTGGAGACTACAATAACATGACTCGCAACCATTCTGATTTTATGAATTGTGCCCTGCAGGACCGAACCAGGTACGGTTTGCTAGTTTACAAAGAGTGTTTAACGATTTAGAGTACTGGGTACTCTACTATATGAGAGAGCATGAAGCCGTACCTAGAGTTGGCAGCACTGTTAAGGCCCTCCTCTGTGGTAGTTATTATGAAAAGACCCACCGCACAGAGAGTATTGACTAGCAAGGAAGATGAAAGAAACAGGGCCCTGCCAACACCGCTCGTATTGTGGCCGAACCGACGCAACTTTCGCACACTGAGGGGCTGGCGCGAACGTGCAAGACTCCATAGCAGCCACACCTTGCCCTAATTTTTTTAAATTCTATTTATGATGTGCACACGCATACGTAAAACCACAAACATGAACGTAGCTGCACAGCCACACTACCACCACGTACTCCTGAACGAATTTATGACTGCGCTCCAGGTAGATACCCGCTGCAGCTGGTCACAGCAACTGCTTTGCGAGGCAAAGATGGCACCGCTAGCGTGCACCTATACCGGAGCGTAACCTTACCTAGGATGCTGGTCCATTAATTGTCAGGAAATTTAGCGGAAATTTGTCGAATTACTTCATTGAAAGAGCAACCAGTTTTCTTGTGAGCAGCTGGAATCGTTGTGGCTCGTGGTGGAGCAGAACTTGATCATGATCTTCTTCGTGGCCTTTCAAATTCGCTTCTGCTGCGCGACGTAATGCAAACCCAAGGTGCACGAACGCCGACATGCGAGCACCACTACCTAAAGGCCTGACCACAAGTACGCGTTGCAGCGCGACACCATCGCGTATACGTCCACCGCGATGGTGTCGCGGTAGCGGTGCTCAGCTGCTGATCCGAAAGTCATGGGTTCGATTCTCTCCGCGGTGATAGCATTTCAATGAAGGCGAAATGTCAGTGCACGTTAAAAAAACACAGATCTCTAAATTTCTGGATCCTCCCTTTGCGGCGTGCCTCATATATAGTCCGCACTTCTGTGGTTATTCAGAAACGTACACCGTTAACAGAGGCAAACCCAATCCTTGACTTGAGGTATAACTACACGTACGCTTTGCAGTGCCTTAGCGCTTGGTGTGTAGACGCACTGCCGAGTCTACAAGCCACGCTCTGACGCGCTGCAACGCGTACTTGTGGTCAGGCCTTTAGGTAGCGGTGCTCGCATGTCGGCGTTCGTGCGTCTTGGGTTTGCGTTACGTCGAGCAGCCGAAGCGAATATGAGAGGCCACGAAGAAGATCATGATCAAGTTCTGCTCCACGACGCGCCACAACGATTCCAGCTGCTCACAAGAAAACTGGTTGCTCTTTCTATGAAGTAATTCGACTAATTTCCGCTAAATTTCCTGACAATTAATGGACCAGCATCTCAGGTAAGGTTATGCTCCGATATCACATGTATCTAATGTAGCTTTTGACTTGAACAGAGAACCACCGATTTCGTACCAGCTTTATCTTCTACAAGGCTTTTTCTGAATATTCGTAAAACCGGAAGTAAGAGCTTCACCACAATTCATTGGACTACAAAGAAGAGCTTCACTCGGTGTTCATACATTGATAATTATTGCACTTCCAATCGGAACATAGTCTCCTTGGTCCAGGTACAGAGCTATACTTCCGTGTCGAACAAAATGAATAGCCCAGTCTGATCGGGAAATCGCATGCAGCGTGATGAGTCACAACGCTCTCGCCGCATCGACGCCATAGTGAGGGCCACATTACCACGGCCGGCCGCAAGCTCAACGTTCGGCAGTGTCTGCTTCCTCGTTTCTCAAGTTGCCGATAGCGATCTATAAATACGCTGCGATGAAAGCACTCATTTCGCTTTCTCTGTCCTGCGTGCACCGGGGTTCAGCACCTCTACAGAAAAGAAAGATCAGTGTGCGCGAGTAAGAGGCATGTCTGCCGCACGAGTAATTGTCGCGCAGGGCCATCGGGAGATGATAGTGAAAAGCCTTTGTATAAACCGCGTCACACAGTGCTGATGCTACGTGCCTGACAAGTTACTCCGGTCCGACAAGTGCTATATGTGTGTTATCTCTGAGGGCATTGCCATTGTATGGCACTGTTCGCTAGCGTTGCAGTTCGCAGTTGCCCTGGACAGCCGCGCTGCAGAGAAGCGCACTGAGAAAGAGTCCAGAGTCCTTCAAAAAGTATTGAAGGACTCTGGTATTATGGTCTAGCAGCGTTCCTCATGGCGTGCCGATTGTCACGGCTGTTGTGAAACACTTGAAACCTGCCAACGCAATTGGCGACACTGAACAAGATCGACACAGCCAGCGCAACCAGCGACGTCCTGTGGTGGTTGGTTGAATACACGTGGGTGGCATGACGCGCATCTTGGTGCCCGCGTGCAGAGTTGCGATTCTGGAGCTCATTTTATAGACCTTTCGCCTCGCAGGAGCAGACCCGGCAAGCGGAACCGATGGAAGCAATTACGAAGCAGTGGTGTTACGTCGTACTACACAGCGTCATCTGCGAGGCGCGTAGAGCGAGGAACTTTGAATATACGCAATTACTTTAAATCGTTCAGTGTTTTTGAATTCATCGAAGCAGAGCTATTATTAAGCAATGGCTCAGTGCCGATTAAACTAATGGAAGCAGTGGAGGCGCTAGTACAATGTCTCCCCTAACTGTATAGCGCTTAGCGAGCCTATACAAAATACTGACAATTTTTTCAGGCGATTCAAGCAACGGCCCCGCGTCCTGTTTGCAAATCTCTCATCATTCTGCCAGATTTTTTCATGGTCAACAAAGCACCTCAACTAATATAAAGTTCTAATATACTACAGTTCATGTTATAGTTGTTTTTTGCTTCATCCGCATGCGATTCTTCAGTTATGTTGCAGGTTAAGACGCTAAATACCTTGCACGCATGTTTCATTCCAGGCGCCATTAGGAATTGACTCACGTCATTTCCGTCGCGGGAATCACATGTGCAAAAGACGGCACGCTTCTTTGATGGAAAGCTGCAAGTAGACATGGAAGTTTATTGAGCATTGGTAACAATGAATGGTCCACGTGAAGGCACAGGGTGCAACAGGCATGTTCTACCACGAGAATCCTAAACAAGAGAACGCTTGATTCAAATTACCGTGAGCACTCTAATACAATAAAGCGGTAAGTTGTCCCAGAAGGAGCGATGAGTGTTCGCATTCAGCGATGTCTGCTGTCCACTGAAATTTCGTTCAGAACTAATTAGCGAGCTATACAGACTACTATGGAAGAGCTACGTATAGTTGCCCCTATATTACACACGCACACAGATAGCTCAGTGTATTTAGTAAAACTGTGGACTCAGTGGAGTACTCCGGAGAACTTCCATGAAAGCGCTATAAGCTGTGCCAAAACACAAAGCTAGAATTGTACCGCACATAAAAATTATGCAATATATGGGTATCTGCCTTCTGAAACAATTGCAGACGCCGGCTGTGCATGGTAGCTATATGAGGGTAACGTGTCGCATTGCTAAGCCCAAAGACGTGAGTTCGATTCCCTGTCACAGTAGGCGCACTTCGATGGAGCTAAATGCAACAACCCCGTTGTAATTATGTTTAGGCCGAATGAATACTGATAAGGTGCTCAAAAGTATGCCGCAGCCCTCCGCTGAAATGTGTATCAATAATACTGGGGTTTCGGCGAATAAAGTCTAAAAAAATAGAATTGAAACAAATTTAGACGACCTAAAGTACCATTCATGCCCTGTTAAGAAATACTGTGCTTAGAAAAGAAGGGTCATGATGTGCAAAAAGTGATGTTTTTTGGGACAGCTGCATATATGAGGTCTCAATTGAACCACTTTGCAAGAAATTTTATTCCAACATAAGATGCCACGAACAGTGAGGCACTGTGAAGTTGCCAAATCAGCAATAGAGTGACACGCACGAAGTAGGGAGCGTCTTATACAACTATATAACAAGTTATTATGCAAATGTCCGTGCTCACAGGATATCAACAGGTACCAATGCGTCCCAAAACACTAACACAGTGTCACATAACACCTATAATTGAGAAACATACAAGCAAATGAGCACTGTACAATTGGTGTTATAATGTGACAATTTACGTAACTATATCGCAACAGCCCAGGATTAGCATGAGTGGTTTGAAAAATTAGAGTCGACTCGGAGTATCAACTCTGTTATGAGAAAGTGATAATCTGTACTCTGGAAGACGTCGAAAAAGCTTGTTTACAATAAAATGTTAACCAATTAAACCTACTTTACTATGAGACAACAGTAAGTCATTCCTCGTGAAGAACGTCTGACCTTTGTATGAGACGTGAAACTAGAAAACGCAACATGCACTCAGAAAAAATTCTTGAGTTGACCCTTCGTGATTTGGGTGCTTGGTGGCGGCAAGCACTCGTGTGTCGGCGTTCGTGGAAGGCATTGGTGTACTCCTTTGGTTGAGCATGTGTTTCGTCATGCAGCTGAAGAAGCGAATCTCAGAGGCCACGTAGAAATGAGCACGGGGTTGATATCCGCTCCGCCAGGAGCCATAACGTTGCCAGCTCCTCTAAGGAGCCTACATGACCACCTGTTTTAGAGTGGAGACACCTCAAAAAGTGCCTTAAAAAAACTGAGGTGAAATCAGTGGGCAGACGGACACAATGTTGCCAGCTTCCACCAAATTCAGCAAAACTTTCTTGTGTGCCACCATTTTGGGGCCAGCCAATGGACACACATTTTGGGACTGACGGACACATTTCCCTCTTGATGCATCAACTGCTTCGTGGTGACGCCGACGCCGGGCCGTATTCTCGAAGATGAAGTGGAGCCTCCTTGTTGGAGCCAGGCGTACAGGCGTACACGCAGCCAGGCGTACACTCTCTAGACAACAATAGGATGAAGTGTGCAACTCGGCCGAAGGCCAGATGCACACAGGAAGCAGGGAGAACTTGCTGAAGCACCTATCAAAAGAATTGAAATCTAAATTCAACCAGAGGGGTGCTACAGGCAAAATCCTCTATATGGCCAAGCAAGAAGACTGAGAACAAGAAGTTCTCGAACGCCTCGCGAAAAACTATCTCCCATTTAATCTATCGTGCGATGTTGACTATTCCCCTTATGAGGATCCACACGTGGAGTCCCTAGACGAACCTTTAAGCATGGCTGACTTGAGGGAGGCCCTCACGAAACTGAAGAGTCAGTCGGTCCCAGGCCCAAACGGTATCTCAAATCAAATTCTGCGTAATCTGGATGATACTTCCATACAAATACTCAGGGGCGAGATTAACAAGGCATGGGGACAGGTCACCGTCCCGGAATTGTGGAAGCTGGCGTCAGTCATCTTTATCCCGAAACCGGGACGCCCACTGAACCTTTGTAATCTAAGACCCATATCGCTTACATCCTGCATAGGAAAGGTGGCCGAACACGTCATTAATAGCTGCATTACTCAAAAAATTGAAGGTCATGGTTTATTCTCGTACAACATGATAGCCTTCCGACGGCGTTAACGACCCAGGATGTGATGAAGCTGATAAAACACCGGATTATCGACGTTCAAATGAGAGATGTCAGGGCAATCTTGGGACTAGACCTGGGGAAAGCTTTTGACGATCTCTCCCGTACTCATATTCTCAACTCCATGTCTAGTTTTGGCTTGGGGCATAGATTCCACGCATTCATCAGCTCTTTCCTCAAAAGCAGAAAAGCCATGACTAAGATAAGAGATCTGAAATTAGAACTTTTCGTTCTTGGCTTCAAAAGTACGCCACAAGGTTAAGTGGTCTCACCACTTCTGTTCAATATTGCTCTCTGTGAGCTTTCCAAGAGGCTCTCGCAATTACAATGCATACCCTTTACGCTGATGACATCACTATCTGGTGCACGGGTAACAGTGAGGGCAGAGAAGAGGCACTCAAACAGGCTGTAGAATACACCGAAGCTTTTTTTTAGTGGCACCGGGCTTCTTTACGTCATACCATTTTTTAAAGTAATGAACTAACTAGCCGAGCAACAAGCACTGTTGGCTTGGTGTTACATTGCCTCTGGGATCGTCTCACATTGATGAAGCGGCTTGTCAACTGGTGACGTCACATGACGATGTCGTCATGTGTGGTCATATGTTGACGTCCTGATAACGTTTATATTGCCGCGACATCTTGCCTGCATTCAAATAACGCGCCCATTACCGTGCGCACAAGACACGCATGCTAGCCGTGTTGTGCCACGCAGAGACGATGAAGGCACGAGCACCTGACCTGGCTGGACCCGGCTCGTATGCGCCACGCACTCGGAACTTCTCACGGAGAGGAAGAAGTCGGCTGAAAGAAATCCTTGGTGTTCGACTGACGAGCAGTTCTACGACCGCAGTCACTTTGAGTTGTGGGCACAAGTTCGCCCCCTTATTAAATACGTCGGCTGTAATACTCCGAGTGCCCCAACATCGCGACAATATCATTACGTCCTGATGATGATGATGTTCCAATGACGTCCTGACAACGTTCGTATGCAGATGTCCTCATGATGATGACGTCTCGATGACGTTCATATGATGACGTCCTAATTACACCTAAAATTTCGGAGACTTATGGTGTCACGATGACGGCACAAGGTGAAGTCAAAGCTTGACATCATCAGTGACGCAGCTCACGTAGATGTTTGAATGCTAAAGAGGCCGTTGAAAAGAACACTTAATTTATTGATGATTCATATGCGCGGTTTAACGTCCCGAAACCACCATATGATTATGAGAGACCCCGTAGTGAAGGGCTCCGGAAATTTTGACCACCTAGGGTTCTTTAACGTGAACCCAGATCTGAGCACACAGGCCTACAGCAACCTCGCCTCTATCGAAAATGCAGCCGCCACAGCCGGGATTCGATCCCGCGACCTGCGGGTCAGCAGCCGAGTACCTTAGCCACTAGACCATCGCGGCAGGGAAGGAGAACACTTAAGGCCTTCGCTGTGAAACTGAAACGTCAGCATCGCAGAGTGTAGGAATGACCTTATGAAGCAAGAGGCCTTTCACATTTCTTGCAAGTCAAATACTTCTGAACGACACTGCGACGGCTTGCCCATCCATCAGCCAGTCGCTTTTGCATGCGTCGCCTTTGATACAAACGCTTTCCTCAAACGCTCACCTCTGCCCCCTTGCGACATTCACGCTCAAAAGGAGGTAGCTCCAAAGGAGTCGGTGGCGTTTACACACGAGGAAGCGACGTAACGGCACGTAACACGCGCATTCTCTCGTCCCACATTTGAGACTCGGCGAAGGGGCGCTAAAAAGATAACTTAAAAATAACTAAGTAACGAAAATCGAAAGAAAACAGTTGAAGCTTTTGAGCGAGAGCTGACGAAAGGAACCGTAGACGACTCGGTGTACTTGAGGGGGTGAAAGCCGCCACGATTTAACGGGTCAACGCTGCATAAAAGATCGAGCAGACACAAGGGAGAAGCGATAGGCCATCGTACGGAACTTCTAGGCTCGGAAGTGGCTGGCGAAAAAAAAAACTTGTTCAAATGCATGCGTACAGACAAAAGTGGAATAAAAGACAACGTCGCAGAGGCAAGAGCGAAGGAAGAGACAGGAGGACTGGTCGCGAGGCGTCTGTCGAGGAAGAAAAGTGAAAGGTAAACTAGGCCGATTCTCACTCGGCGGAAGAA
Source organism: Rhipicephalus annulatus (assembly GCA_013436015.1). Lineage (NCBI taxonomy): Eukaryota > Metazoa > Arthropoda > Arachnida > Ixodida > Ixodidae > Rhipicephalus > Rhipicephalus annulatus. The sequence goes on from WOVY01001604.1 coordinate 416,846, forward strand.
AGGACAAGAAAGAAAAAAAGCATGTTTGGGCAGAACACTCAGCACTGATAAAGGAGTGCTGGCCGCGGAGTCAGCGTAACCGCTTTCGCTTATTCATGACTTGACGCGTCGCTTTTTTTTCTAGGGCCGGATTGCGATAAGCGAAGCGAGACCCTTGCAGGGGCCTCCCCGCGTGAAAGCGGTGTTCGGGGCTGGCCGCTACTTTTGCACGCTGCGCGAACCACGCGACTTGAGAGAAGCACGTCGCACACAAGCAACCTGGGTTCTCGATACGTGCATAACGTGAGTAACGTCGGTTGCACGGTGTGCTTTGCTTGCGTGCGCGCACGGCGCGTCAGGAATTTAGTTATGAGTGGCTAGTGTTGCGTTAACTGGTGCGCGTGAATGAAAAGTAGGGTGAGGTAGGGAGAAAAATGAGAAAGAAAAGTGAGTGACTATGGTTGACTTCTCAAGGAGCTAGAATGTTGAAAGCTCCGTGGAGCGTTACAGCCCGTGTGCAGACTTCTAAAAGGTGCGTGCAAATTTAAACAGCGACGGCCATGAGCAAACATTTTCGGTGGGTAACACCAGAGTTGGCAGAGACAGAGGGGGGGGGGGGTCCATACCTGCATCTTTGCAATTTTTTTTAATCTTGCACGTGTGCATCTACACGCACGCACACAAAGGCACCAAACGTGTAAATAAAGTACGGTTGAACCCCCACTCACCTCTCGAAAAATGCTTCTGGATGCCCTCCTGATCGGCATAAGCTTAGGCCTGTAAATCCCTGGTTTCTACGCCTGCTGTTAGTGCTATCTCGTACATGATATAAGTAAGTGAAGGCTCCTGATCATGCAGCTACAAACATGTGTTTACATTACAGTATAGGATTCGTACTGCTCAGTTTGTCAAGCTTTTGTTAGGGAAAGGTGGGGTGAAATTCGAAAAAAAAATGTGAAAATTGTGAATATTACTTATTTCACTTGTCGCCATTAGATGTCAATGCAGAAACTTTCCTTTGGATACAAGGCATATCGGCTGCATAAATATTACCATGTTGCTACAGTTCGAAGCTGTGTTCGAAAAATGAACAAATAATGCTCTAGATGTCTCATTTCGCCCCAACCTGTGGGGGAAAACAAGACACAGCTTTGGGAGAAACGAGACTGAGTGAAAAAATAAAGCAACATTTTGCGCGGAAAGCGCAACACAGTCACATCGAAAGCTAGAAGAGCAGCCTTTCAGAGCCTTTTCTAAGCAGTCGTTGTTGTTGTTGTTGTTGTTGTTGTTTTCCTATTGTTAGTGGCACATACCCACTGTGGGGGATTGGCCAAGAATCGAGTGGCTTCAACATTTACTGTTCATATTTGGAATGATGGAGGTTTAACAGAAAGATTACCGATAGCCTAGAAAAGTGTGGTGCTAAATGTAATGCATAAAATATTTACATAAACGAATTTATTCTCAGAATAGAGCAATATTCAGATTTTATTCGTGTATAATTATGTGAACCTGTTAGGATAATGAAACTGGTTAATTAGTCAACCTATTAGTTGCATCAATATAGTCCCGGACGGCCGCGCATACTGTCGCATTAGAGAAACCAGAAATGGAAGCTCCAAAAGACAAAATGACAGGCAGAGATAAGTCCATACCAATACCACGTAAAGGTATTTCTAATAGGGTTTTTCGTAATGTGTTAAACCGCCTGCAGGTCAAAAAGAAATGGTCTATTGTTTCCAGTTCATCACAGAACGCACACAGTGGCGAAGGTGCCTGAGCAGACCTGTGTTTATAGAAATTTAGATTTGGTACTCGGCAACGCAGCCTTGTGATAGCTACTTCTTGTTTTCGAGTGCAGCAAAAGTCTCTTCGCCAGGGATATATTAAATGGCGATAATCTGTAGAGTTTGTTAGTGCTGAACCTTTAAAGACTTGCATAAGCGTACGTCTGCGGAATCGAGCAGCACTCACATAAGCGGATGATGGACAGAGTGGTAGAATTGGTTGGCTGATTGACGACTTAGCTAAGGAATCGACTATTTCATTTAGAAACAAACCTTTATGTCCAGGCACCCAAACTAATCGTACTTTTCTCAAATGCACAGGTACTAGTGCACGGAACGCCTTTGTTACGTGATTATCAGCACCAACAGAAAGTGCCGCACATAGAGATAGGGAATCTGTTATTATGACAGCTGATGTAATTGCTGTATCTAACTTGCGTAAGGCGAGCACTACTGCCAGAAACTCAGCCACAAAAACAGGTATAAAATCGGGTAGTCGAAGGGAATAAATCCAATTTAAAATCGGACTGAAAATACCAACCACTGACTTTTTGTCGTATTGAGATGCGTCTGTAGCAATAATAACGTTCGTTGTAATACGGCGCATGTGATCTTGTAGTAAACCATCCAAAATATTATGGGGAAGTAATTTGACATTATTAGGAAAAATGTCGTCGAATCGAATTTCCACCGGGGCTAAATTATCACGACTCGGCATGATGTCGCATATACGTACGTTTAGAGGCTCCAGTAAATTTTGCACAAATATAATTTGTGGCGTGTGAAATCGCGGCCATCTAGCAGCAAAAAATGATTCCGGGGTGGAAATAAAGGCCGTTTCTGAATGTCGTAATGGTGATTCATAAATTCTTAAGAATGTCTGAACAGTCAGAAGGCGAATTCTACAAGAAAGCGGAGGGACCCTCGATTCGAGGTACAACACATTGTTGGCAACTGTTTTGGGAAGGCCAAGGCATAAGCGCAAAGCTTCTCTTTCCAGAAGAATTAGAGGCCGCAACTTGTAAGCTGGAACTCCAGAGAAAAGTACACAACCAAATTCCAAAATGGGACGAACGTACATGCGATATATCATTACCAATGTGTCTCTTCTCATACCTATGCGGTAATTGCTTAGCCTACGTAATATGCCAATGGCCTGCACACCTTTTCCGGCGATATATTCGATATGAGGTCGCCAGTTAAGCGATGTGTGATAAATTACTCCAAGGTATTTAACAGATTCCACCTGTGGTATATTCTCATGATGGTAAGACAGAGAGATGCTCACAGGGTATTGCAGCGGGAAAACAAGGAGGGCACATTTACTCGGATTAAGTAAAAAGCTGTTGCCATCGAGCCAGCTCTCCAATATATTAGGGTAAGTCTGCAGCCGTTCATATAAGGTCTGAATGTTATCTGCCATCGCAAAAAATGCGATATCATCTGCATAAACATAAGTTGTTATATCCTGTTTACGTGGAATGGTGCTCATTAGTAAATTAAATAGCACCGGGGAAAGAACCGAGCCTTGCGGTACTCCCCTCGTTTGGGTATGAGTAGATGATGAAAACCAATCTTTAAAACAATAAAATTTCCTGTCTGCAAGAAAATTGTGAACCCACGCTACTATGTATGATGGAAAATCAAGGTATTCTAATCGATCTATCAAAATACACTGCTCCACGGTATCATATGCTTTAGCGATGTCTAAAGTAACTAAAGCTGCATATTTTTTATGTAGCCGAGCTAATTGAAGTCGACTCTCTAAGTCAACGTGGGCATCCCAAATTGAACAACCAGCCCTGAACCCAATTTGACAAGGACTAAGAATTGACCTCATGGTAATAAGTTCATTGATTCGTATATTGATGATTCTCTCAACCAATTTCACTAAGTTTGATGTCAGTGCGATCGGCCTTATGTTATCCAACGTGTATGCATCATTTTCTTTTTTAGCAATTTTGGCAAGTTTCCATTCTGGAGGTATCCATGCGTTCCCTAACGAATAATTCACCGGTTCTAGCAAAAGATTAGGCGATTCCTGGAGTAAACATTTCAACATAGAGTTCGTAATCCCATCTGGTCCGGGAGCCGTCCTCGGTAAGCATAATACTGTCTGACTCAATTCAGCTGAAGAAACTTCTGGAAATTCATGCAAGTTTACCAGAACGGGCTGAATAGCCAAAAAATTAGCAGTGAAGCGGCGTTCTAAACCTTGCGCTATGTCTTCTAGAGAGGTGTTCATTTCTTCCGGCGTCAAGACACATGACTGCAACGTTAAAGGTGCTGGCAGTACTTTTCTTGTCCGAAGATAAGCGAACAAAGCACGCTTATTTTTAGATTTAGAAAGATAATCAAAATGTCTACTGTCGTATTCTTCTTTCGCGCGGTTCACTGTACGCTTAAATACGCCAGCAAGGAATTGATAGTCCTTACAGTTTGTTGGGCTCTGATTACGAAGAAGTTTTTTCCAAGCGGCTTTTCGTCTTCTATAATCGCGCGTACACTCATCATTCCACCAACGAGAGGAGGATCGTTTATTGGATGGAATAGAAAATTCGGAATTTTTTCTAGATCCCTCCAGCATTGAACCAATCGTAGATGCAATCTCCTTAGTACTGGCATTTCCAAGCTTGGAAATGTCAGAACGGAGGCAGGTTTGAAATTTGCTATGGTTGATGTATATGCGTTTTGGCTGATCTAAAGTTATTGTTGGACAAGTAATGTCAAAAACTAATGGAAGATGGTCGCTGTTAGTTGCCGAATCCAGAACAGCCCATGACGAAACCTTGATTGCATTGGAGCAAAACGTTAAATCCAATACGGAGCTAGTTTGACCTCGGACAAATGTTACATGACCTTTATTCAGACAGGAGAGGTTGTGATCAATAGTCCATTCCCATAGTCGCCTACCACAAGAATCGGTCCTTATACCCCCAAGACAAATGACGTGAATTAAAGTCTCCAGTGAGTACAATTTCCTTTCTACATGCTACCAAAACGCTGTCAAGATAACGCGTACTTTGCACACCGGAGGGGAAGTAACAATTTACAATTGAAAAAGGGTGGTATCCGGGGAGACACAAGTCTAATGCTAATATTTCACAATCTAAGTCTAACATTCTGAAAGAAATTTTCGCCCTATGGCATAATTTACCTGATACAAGGATCATTAAACCACCACCACGTGATGGGCGATCTAATCGAAAAGCACGAAAACCTGCAAGATGATAATTTTTATCTGGTGTGAGCCAAGTTTCTTGGAGAATTATAATATCAAGATTAAAATTATTGCAAAAGTAATGTAAGTCGGTTGAGGCTGAGAATATAGAACGGCAGTTCCACTGTAGTACCCTCAACTGACCTATGGTGTTGAGCGCACCACAGAGGCGCATGTCGCGCCCTTGTTAGCATCTTCACGCGAAATAGCTGATTCATTCCGTTTAGATTTGGACTTGAGACCGGTGAAGATAGGGGATCTGGTACGTTTATTAGTTCGTATATCGAGTTCCATATCTGTAGCAGTACTTGTGCTCGGCTGAAGCGAATGTCGGTCCAAGTGCACCTGTGTTCGTGACTGCTTAGCCTTGCCTGCAGATGCAGAAAGTTCGTCCAACACTACATTGCGTAGCTGTGTGGCATCGCTGGTAATGTGTAATACTGCAGGTTCTGTACTAGTCTGTACTGTTTGTCCAATCTGACTTGAAAGAATTTGCACCAAACAGTCGGAAAGGTTAGATATGAGTTTATACATTGCCTTACTCACTGCCTTTTCCACAGCAATTTCAATAGCCTGCGATAGGTTTGAGTCCATACTGGAAGTGCAGCGCGCTGTAATACCAGAGTATCCAAAAGCCCTATCTCTAACTATGTCAATGGCTTCCCTTCGAGAACAGCGGCGGTGGTGAATAACTTCTAGGATTTGAACCTCCTGGGAACGAGCGGAACAGTCAGAGTTGTCGGCACAGTGACCACCCCCACAGAGACAACACTTTTCCACTGTTGCAGTACAATTGCTTCAAGGATGACTCTCTCCGCAGGTGCTACAACGAACGTTAGATTTACATGCTCCCGCACTGTGGCCGAATCTCCAGCAGTTCTTGCATTGAATCGGACGAGAAGCGAGGGGTTCTACTCGGAAGATCAGTGGCCATAATTTCATTTCTGACGGGCATTTTGTGCCCACAAATGTCGCGATGACAGATTCAGTTGGTATCCTCTCGTTGTCGACTAGGCGATTACACCGGTAAATTGAAATTACTCCTGCTCCAGAGAGCCTGTCTAGGGTCTCAGCTGGACTCAGCTTGGAGTCGACTCCCCGTACAAGGCCTTTGGTACATGCAAGGTGAGGCGGAATAAAAGCACTCACCGTGGTAGCAGCAAATGAGGTGCATTTGAGAAGATCCTGCACGCAGGTCTGATCCGGCGACCTACGCACGATACCTCCTCGCCCAAATGGGCGCACATCTGTGATGGTCTGGAAATGGTTTGAAGTCGTCTTAAGTTCCTTTTGAACCGCCTGGGGGTTTGTAAGTCTGATGAAGCCTCCATTTGTAGGTACCAGTGCCACGGGAATGCTGTCGATACCACTGCGGAAAAAGGAGTCTAACGGTAATTCGTTAGAAGGCAGGGACGCTGACCAGGCGGATCCCGCCTGGCCAGAAGAAGTAGTTGACATGAGCACTAGGGATATGGTTAGACTTAGAAACAGATAAACTATAGAATCGGACTCTAATACAGAAAGTTAAAACCACTCAATCCTCAGTCAAGAACACCCCAGCAGGTTGAGCACGGGCAAGCCCAGCAGAGACCGCCAGACAGAACCAAGCCACTTCCCCGATATTGGTAATCTTCTTCTCTCGTCGACTGCCAGAGATCCCGGGCCGATCACGAGCTACCTCGTCAGCCTACTTCAAAGCAGTCATTCGGTAACTGCTGCGAGCAGACCTGCTTGATGCCCACTACGGCATTAATAATTAAAAAGATATATTCTCAATAGCTTCAGGAAGCATTTTTCTAAAGTTAGTCGAAGCAGGCTGTGTATGTTTTATTTGCTCCGTTATTGCTGCACATAATGCTTCTTTATTGTAAAATGTGCAATACGAATCGTTCTATATACTATATATCTAAAGTCCTGACCGCAAGTACGCGTTGCAGCGCGACACCATCGCGTATACGTACACCGCGATGGTGTCGCGGTAGCGGTGCTCAGCTGCTGATCCGAAAGTCATGGGTTCGATTCTCGCCGCGGTGATAGCATTTCCATGGAAGCGAAATGTCAGTGCACGTTAAAAAACACCACAGTTCTCTGAATTTCCGGATCCTCCCTTTGTGGCGTGCCTCATAGTCAGCACTTCTGTGGTTATTCAGAAACCTACACTGTAAACAGAGGCAAACCCAATCCTCGACTTGAGGTATGGCTACACGCACGCTTTGCAGTGCCTTAGCGCTTGGTGCGTAGACGCAGTGCCGAGTCTACAAGCCACGCTCTGACGCGCTGCAACGCGTACTAGTGGTCAGGCCTTTAGGTAGTGGTGCTCGCATGTCGGCGTTCGTGCGTCTTGGGTTTGCATTACGTCGCGCAGCAGAAGCGAATCTGAAAGGCCACGAAGAAGATCATGATCAAGTTCTGCTCCACCACGCGCCACAACGATTCCAGCTGCTCACAAGAAAACTGGTTGCTCTTTCAATGAAGTAATTCGACTAATTTCCGCTAAATTTCCTGACAATTAATGGACCAGCATCCTAGGTAAGGTTACGCTCCGATATCACATGTATCTAATGTAGCTTTTGACTTGAACAAAGGAGAAAGAGGGAAGTGAGGGAGAAGAAAAATAAAGGTGGGGGAGAGACTGACAGTAATTTCACTGCAGCGTGTAGAACTCTACCGCATGTCAGAGGCGTTCACACAAGCCTGTCTTACTCAGGAAACACAGCAGGGCTTTCACTGCCTTGTGGGCTGTCGAGGCATGTGGACGTTGCTGGAATAGCACCTGCACAGAAAGAGGCCGATCATCCATCGCCGCATTGCGTTGGCAAGTACTTGTCTATCTGAGATAAATCGAGGACAATGGCACAACATGTGTTCGATATTTTCGTCGGTGCCGCAAACATTGCACGCCGCACTGTCAGTAATTCCTATTAACGTGGTATAAGCTTTCGTGAAAGCAACTCGCAGCCAAAGGCGATAGAGAAGCGAAGCTGTACGTCGATGTAGGCCGGGTGGAGGCCGGAGTTGTAGTGAAGGGTCGAGCTCGTGCAGTCTTGTACGTCATATTCTTGGTGTGTTCCTGTAAGTCAGTATGAGACTGCGGGCCAGTTGACGAATCTGCCTCGCCGCATACACTCTTGAAAGCGGAATCGGAACGCTGTTCGCTTCTTTATGTGACGTGCGTGCAGCATGATCTGCAGAATCATTGCCGCCTATACCACAATGCCCAGGTAACCACTGAAAGACGATATCATGGCCTTTTTGTATTAAAACCCGCACAGATAGTCAACATTAATGTAACGCTCACACCGTCGCCATCCAAAAACAGCCTCTGGTCGTTCTCTTCCCGTCATACAGATCTCTCACGCCTTTAACCTGCGGCGTTCCTCGCCACCATTACAATATGCAAAGGAGGAAAAGTAAATCGCAATATTTAGCGAGGCAACGAGCCTGCCGAGAAGGCATGCTCCATAGCGCCCTCAAAATGCTGCACACTTTCCACGCACACAGACACGGCAGGCAGCGTCCACGCAGTGAAGGAGATCGCCCGAGAAACAAGGTCACGTTTTCCGCACTGCGGCCGGACAACACACCGGCCGCACGAGCCCTCCACGAAGACGGCCGATAAACGGCTCTACGCCTTTGTGCGATCAAAAATAAAAAAAGAAGCCAGGCTTGCATATGTCTTTGTGCGAAGAAAAGAGTCAAAAGATCCGTATACAAGTGTGGCACTTGCTTCTCTTGACCAGCACGCATGTATTCGCTTAAACTTCCTCCTCTTCAAGCCACACACGGACACTGACACAGGTCGTGGCAGCGCTCGAGTTTGTACTTCGGTGATTGGCGATGAAGGCCACAGCCTTGAATACTAGAAAATAAAAATATTATCCACAAGGGAGGAAGAAAGTGAACCGGCTCGCGTATGTACATGAGCACACGGGCCCGGAGAAGGCCAGTGTACTTGACTGCCTACGGGCAACTATTTTAAAACCACTCCGCGCTGTCCATCAGTGAGAGTGGCCGGCAGATATATACTACAGACAGCGACCAGACAAGCCGCGGAATGTGCGCCCCCGAATCGGCCTTTTCTGGGACGCGCCGACTCGGGCTTTCGGTTTCTCGTCAGCCTACTTTCGCTGACGCAGGGAGTGGCTGGAAAAGCAATATAAATATTATTTTCTCTTCTTTCTGTCTCTCAACTTCCTTATTATTATATTTATCCCGCTATCCGTAGCATACCGACATACTATACGATGGCCTTTGTATGCTGGACACGGCAGCCTTAAACGAGGATGCACAGGAACAGTGCGCCAACTTGCTCGAGGCTTCTTTTTTTTAACCTTTTTTGGGTGCGTCTTCGCAGTGGGATTTACAACATTCAGGACACACAAAGGCACGGTGGGTGGAATAGCAAATGACAGCATAGGTCGTCACCTTCCCTTTAAATCTTAGTTCTAAAACACTTCGTCATTTCAACATACTAGCACCTCCGCGGTGGTCTAGTGGCTAAGGTACTCGGCTGCTGACCCACAGGTCGCGGGATAGAATGCAGGCCGCGGCGGCTGCATTTTTGATGGAGGCGAAAATGCTATATGCCCTTGTGCTCAGATTTGGGTGCACGTTAAAGAACCCCAGGTGGTCGAAATTTCCGGAGTCCTCCACTACGGCGTCTCTCATAATCATATGGTGGTTCTGGGACGTTAAACTGCACATATCATCATCATTTCAACATGCTAAGCTTAAAATAACGCCGGTAATTCATTCGACTGGACTTTAATGAAAACAACGTCGATTATATGAAAACGGGTAACCAGAACTGGTAACCACTTAGCCAACCAAACAAGCGCTGGCCGAAGTAATGCATAATTTAATCAATATATTTGACGCTTTACGGGCCAAAGCCAGGTTAAATTTGGTTATGAGGAACACAGAAGTGGACACGTCGACGTCCATGGCGGGAAAAGGAAGCCTTCACCTCCGATACAGTGGTTCGCTGCTCCTTTCGCTCCTCCTCAAAGTCCCTTCCCACCGTCATGCAATACTCTATAGGCTAAGCTTGCCTTTCCGTTTTCTCATCTTTTCCATCCACCTAACCGACACATCTCTTCTTTTTATTATCCCTTTCCTTCCACCCTTTTGCTATGCTACGCAATACACGGCTATACCCTACTTTATCTTTGCCCTCCTCCTCCCCCTCAGCCTCACATCTCTCCTTTTCACCTTCAATTCCTTCATCCCTCCTTGCTACACTACACAACACACGGTTGTGCTATGCTTTACTCTTCCACTTCTTCTCTCGTTCTCATCCACAGCACCATTCCACATCACTCCCAATTCACTACCCACCTTTCGGGGTAGTACACTACACATGGTTACGCTACAGGGCTGTACGCATGACTATATATGACCTACCCTCCTCCTTTTTCTTTTCACCCTCACTTTCCTTTCTCGCCCCCTGCTATACTATACAACGCAAAGCTTTGCTCTATATGGCTAAGCTATAGACGTGAATTTCCCTGCGTGACGCCATACACGGCTACGCTATGCTTCACCTTCTCCCGCGCTTCTTCCCCGTTTTATCTTCTTTGCAGCACTCTTCAGCCTTACTTTTATTTTCCGCCCTTTTGCTATGCTATACTATACATGGCTATGCTACGCATTGTTTTGCCTGCGTAACACCAAGCAACGACCTTGGATGGCAGTAGACGATAGCCCGGGCCCCAAACGCTCCGCACGAATGCTTTTACCTTCGTTTATTATATAGCTATCAGTGATTTACTTATCTGCCTGTTGCTTGGTGAGGAACATGTAGCATATAATCAAACGACATCACTCAATTCACTTTTCTTACCTCGCAGTCGTTTGCTTAAAGGGTAAAATGGAAACATAATGTATTTCTCACATTATTTTTCATTGTGTAATTTAGGATAAAACCACCTAGATAGGTGATATGATTTTTCAATTTAACCAGATCGAGAACAGAGTCTTTTCAGGATGACCTAATCAAGGCGTGCCGTCATAGGCTCAGTGTCATAGACCTGTGTTTCTGTTTCTCGCTGTTTTTACTCGGTTGAGTGTTAATGACGTTTGTGGCAATAAATTTTTTCTAAAATGTTTTTACTCGGGTTTTTAGCTGTTTTTAGCGGGACGGCTCCGTGCTCTCCCTTAGTTGAGTACGAAGCACTCGAAATCGTTAAACACTTTTTCTAAACACACACAACTTCCCTCTTATAGGTGAGTATGACGCGTACTCTAAATCGCTAAACATTTCTTATGTGCGAAGCTCCCTTAGGCGTGGGTCCTGCGTATCTTGTATGTAGTAGCCACCTCTCGTTTTAGTCCTTGAAATGTCCGCTGGATGGTGGTACTTGTATAGGATGAATATATGATGAAAATGTATGAGAGGGGGGTACTACTTGAGTGTTTACTAGACGTACGGACGGACAAGCTCACAGACAGACGGATGGATGAACAGACAGACAGACAGAAGGACGGACGGATGGATGGACATGGCCAGCAGATGAGTCATGGTTTGCCAGATAAATCCTTCGAAGCTTCGCCCCACTCATCATTATTCACTTTTTGTATACGCTCTGATTTTTTTAAACACTTGTGCCTATTTGTACGTCCCGCTGAAATCATTTTGTTACCTGGTGGAATAGTACTTGCCTGAACTGCTGTTACTTTATTTGCAGACAACTTTTCTACCCTATACAGTTAAGGCTACAAAGCCGAATCACGCGTATCCTACCACGAATGATTGTAGTCCTTATTTTCTGCGAGCGATATGCAAATTATTTTTTTGCATGTAGCTTTCTGGCACACGACCCAGCTCACGCCAGTAAGATATTCGTATTTGTTTCAATTTATTTTTTGTCACTTCGCGTTTTAGAACGCGCGAGAAAGCCGCGCCTTTTACGTGCACCTCGAACGCCAAGCGGCGTCTGCGTTGATATGAAAAGTTTATCGTGTACGCCCATCATTTCCCAAAGTGGTACGGAACGCATAGCATGCCGGACTGCTTCGCGTAGTGGTACACGTTCAGAGGCTCCTACCCTGTAGCCTTCCAGTCATTGCCAAGAAAAGTCTGCTAGTAAAGGCACCGTTCAGTCGAGTTTTCTAGTCTGACTGCAGCGCCGGGAGACATAGTCTAGCGGACAAAAAAAAAGCAACCTTGAGACAGCGTCGGTGAAAATGGAACGTGACGCACGCGTCTCGCACCCTGCATCTGTCGGCGGATGGTGGCCAGAGTATAGATGGGGGACGCAGGCACGTGTCTAGTTTTTGCGTGCCCCTAACGGCGAATGTCAGAAACTTTGAGACGCGGCAGTGTGAGAGCAACGCTGCTCCCTCTGGTCAGTGTGCGGTGCAATAAACTTCACTGTGTTCCTTTTGCGAAGCGGTAATTGCGTCTGGCGTTTTCGAAATTGCAAGCGTTGTGCCCCCCCACCCCCCCCCCCCACCTGAAAAAAAAAAATTCTGTTCACCGGATTTACCAGTTCTTAACGTTGAAACTGAAAGGAAGTTTTCACGTTTTCCTTTTGCAAAGGTAACGAAAAAATAAACGTGCGTAATGTTGAAGGCAATCTCGTGTAGTTTTTATGTAGTTCAAAAGAACATTTATTTGAATATATTTAGCCAAATGCAGGAAGAGAAGTGTAGAAAATTAGCGGGCTATTTTCTAACGCTTTTCTTGCCCACCGATGCTATTGAGGCACATCAGCGGACGAAACCGGATGTTCTCAAGGTCTGTGTATTAGAGCAAATGTCTTCACTGCAAGGTAGTGATGTTGGTCGTAATACATGGATGTGCCAAAGTGTATGTGCCCTGTTACTGGAATGTTATGAAGCATTTGTGTTGTGTACACACTGTAAATAATTTTTTTCTAAACGGGTCTTTGTAAACAGTGAAAGGGGCCGTCCGCTGACCAGAGGGAACTTCGTTGCTGCCACTAGTAAGGTCCCTAGATGAAAGAAGCTATTGTTTCCTCTAGGGACCTTAGCCACTAGCCCATCTTAAGATCGCTCACGTTGGCCGTTAGGGGCATGCAGAAAACAGACGCAAGCACGCGTCCCCGTGTATCCCTGCTGCTATCTGACCAATCACGCGCGCAGAGAGACGTGGGCATCGCGTTCCATATTGACTGACCACCAACCTAACATTGCGTTCTTTCTCCGCTAGGTATTGCGTTCTGGCGCTGCAGTCACACTGGAAAACTCGACTGCACGGTGCCTATAGGTTATACCGACGCAATTTCGAAGTTTTTAGTGTACAAGTGCTTCTAGTGTTTGCGTACGCTAGTTTAATAAACTTTCGTTCATTTGCGTTGTCACACACACACACACACACACACACACACACACACACACACACACACACACACACACACACACACACACACACACACACACACACACACACACACACACACACACACACATGGTGAGGGTCAGCTCCGGCATTAACTCATCTGTAGTCGTCTTCACAGTAACCTCAGAACTCAAGAACACAGCGGTTAGCTAGGAAATAGTACTGGACGGCCATTTCGTTAAGCGACGAGGTCTATCGCGGGGTAAGCTTCCCGGCAGCGAAAACAGCGTAGCTTCCACATCGGAGCCGCGGAACGAGGCTCATCTAACACGGCGCCTGGTCAGTGTTCGCTGGTCAGCGTGTCCAGCCGAGCGCGTCAACCCTGTCCGCGAAAGGAAACACAGTGGAACGCCTCTCGCGCCCCTCCGTGTGCACACCGCGCAGAAACCGTGTCGTCGCGACGCCCCTCCGCGGCGCGCTCGGCGTTTCGCCACATTTCGAGAGGGGCGCAGAAAGAGTGCGCGCTTCGCTGCGTTTCTCGCGGTTTCAGCCACGCCGATCCAGTGAAGGCGCCGCGCGATATAGTCCGCGAAGACATTTCTCAGCTCGGCACGCGCGATTCGAGCCGTCATCATCTTTTTCCTCATCGCTGTTTGCGGTCAGTCAAGTCGTCCGCAACGCGGGAGCTATATCCTCGGCAGCGTGTCGCATTGGCAAATGCGTTGAAGACGCTCCGCGGAGTGAATGCGCTAAGCACGCGCGTTTGCGTTGCGTGCGCCCCGCGTTATATAGACCAGACCGCGCGGGGTCCGTTTCGAATTCAAGAAGGAAGCAAGGAAAGAACACGGACAATGAAAAGATGGAGTTGTGTGGGTATTCGTCGAAGGCAGTGGCTATAGAAAAGAGTCCTTTTGTAGGCGCGTGAAATTTCGGACAGCGCCTTTAGCGCAATCACTCGATGATAGCTTCCTTTAAGGACGTGGTGCTCGGCCAACTTATCGTTACTAAGATAGTGTGAAGTGAACGAGATGCGATAGGAAACAGGTCGCACGTTAGGGATGTTGCGTCACCAAATCATGCTGATCTGTGCTCCCGCGGAAAGTACCCCTTCATCCTCCTGAGAACTGTATTCGTACCACTCGGCTACCTTGATATTTTTTCTTGCGATAGCAACTATGTGGACACTATCGGCTAGATTTTGCTGTCGGTGTCGACGTCATTCACCATATATATATATATATATATATATATATATATATATATATATATATATATATATATATATATATATATATATATATATATAATAAGGGAAAGAATTGTATACCTGAGGGCTCGTTTTTCCGTGTTTTAACACAATATTAATGAGATCTAACAGACAGTAATGCCAAGGAATGTACAGGGGAAGTTATTAGAACCAATGGAATGTAAATAAGAAGAAAGAAAAGTGGATGGAAAAGTGGCTCACGGCTGGTTATTTTTTCATCCACTTTTCTTTCTTCTTTCTTCTTATTTACATTCCATTGGTTCTAATAACTTCCCCTGTACATTCCTTGGCATTACTGTGTGTTAGATCTCATATATATATATATATATATATATATATATATATATATATATATATATATATATATATATATATATATATATATATATGTGTGTGTGTGTGTGTGTGTGTGTGTGTGTGTGTGTGTGTGTGTGTGTGTGTGTGTGTGTGTGTGTGTGTGTGTGTGTGTGTGTGTGTGTGTGTGTGTGTGTGTGTGTAAACGCAAGATAGATCATCCAGAAAAAAATTGGCAGCATATCCACCAAGTGAATGATTCAGAGTGGGGCGAAGCATTCTTCCGTCCACCCGTCCATGCGTGAGTCTGTTCGTGTGTCCGTCTCTGCGTTCGTCCATGCATCCGCCCCTGCGTCCGTTCATGCGTCCATCCATGTATCTGTCTGTGTGTCCGTTCGACCATCTATTCATCACTCCAAGTACCACCATCTCGCATCTTTTCATCATATATTCCCCATTTAGAAGCACCGCCATCCAGCGGTTTTTCCAAGGACTAAACGAGAGGTGGCACACGCGCACACTTTCTTACGGCTTCTACTTCCCACCTTCAATCACCTCGAGTTCACGGTATATACTAGTTCAGTGTATTCGTGGCACTGCGGCCACGCTAAACCTTTCCAAAACTAAGGAGGATACGCCCAGCGAGTATAACGTAGCAACCCTTTCTTGTCTTCTGTGCGTTGTTGAACAATAAAAAATTCGCAGCGTGCGCGTTAACTAAAAGCCGAATTCTCCTGTCTCTCATTTCCCCTTAGCAGCCATTGGCATGTACATTGAGCACTATCATTTATTGTTCAACAACGCACAGAAGAAATCTCTCCCCGGCACCCCCTTGGAGGTTAAGATGTTATACTTGTTACGCACTACAACGGCTACGATGGACGAACGGGTGCCGCTATAAGGAGCTTCGCCCCTAAAAGACTCCGGCACACGGTATCGAACGGCCGACTTCTCGATTGTGAGTGCGAGGCGTTAGCCACAGAGCCACGAAGGAGCACCTCCTTCAACGTTGAAGCGGCAAGCTATTTATATTTACCAGTCATTGCTGGCGACGCCCATTTCGGGAGAACTGTCGTGTTTTCGGCAATACCAGCGAGATGGCGCAACGAGCGCGAGTTGCCAAATCGTCACGACACATTGGCGCGCCCTCTCATCCCTCACGCGTACTTCGCCCAGAGGAGAGGGAGGGGTGGACGCTCACGCGTGCGCGCTTATCTCGCGGTGGGGAAAATCATACGCCATCAGCTGTCACCGGAGCGATTCTTTTGTAGTTACCGGGCGCACAAAGGTCATTGCAGTCGCTGCATAGTCTCCATTTGCGAAAAGGGTGCGCTTTTCAGACACAGCGAAGTAACAACTGAGACACTTATTCGCGTCATAAACGTGGGGCACGTTTCGATCTGCTAGCTATTCTTCGCGTGACATTCAAATTTGTTGCTTCGCGTTCATTGCTTCGCCTTTGCGGCAAAGCTGTGACCTTTTTTCACGTTTCATAGACGTAGCTTGTCCTGCTTCCTCTTTATTAAATGATCCCTGTCTTCTTCCATAATAATGCCTGCAATAAAGATAATGAATATATGGACGGGCCCATCATTATTGTCCACCAACTATCGTAAGAGATTACTTGGCCGACTCGAGTCCACATAAACCAACTCTAGCCGACATTAGACGTAGTTTAGTCGACATTAACCTAGAATTTAGCAAACACCACCTGATAATGACCAGCACTGACCTGTACATGGCATTGTCCTTTGTAACTGTAGTGCTTACTTTCTGCAGCCATTGTACTGCACAGTTAGTTGCAACGAAAACCAACTATACCTGTGCAGCATTCATGCATACCTGCGGCAGCTGTGCTATCCTGCTCTCTTATATCGCTGACAATATGGTATATGGCTTCTTGTTGCACGGACTTTAGCCTTGTGTTTCGCCGACTGAACGATATATTTCCTTCTTGTGGCAACTGCGTGGTCTATTTTTACACGCTGACCATATTGCTAATTTCTGTAACTTAATAGTGCCTTGATCTTTTTTTTTATTTTCGCCGCAATTATGGCATGGCAACTTGTTCCGGCAAGCACTCTAGTCAACCGCAGCTTTTCACGCCCCATGAAATTCTTTTCACCCGCGTCGCCAGATAATAGATACTCTTACGCAAAGCCCTAATCAATGCGTGATTAAGTTTGTCATAATCTACACAACAGTAATCCCTGTGGAGAGAGCAATTAGACAAGAAGCTGCTTCGCTTATCGAACCAATCATCTGCGCGTTCAAACTTGCTGCCGGTATTTTGGCTCGCTCGTTATACGGCGAAGCGATCTCATTTCTCTCGGTCCTAACAGTCGCGCTTCTCGAGGAAGTGTTCGGCGACACTCGCTTGCAGGAAGCTGTCGACATCATCTGTAACGTCATACAAAGTGTCACAACCTTCGGCGTAGCGAGTGTCTTTGCGGCACCGACGAACACGGGAAGGTGCTGGAGGGAACGCCTCAGATCTGGGCATGCAGCCGTTGACCCTGTTACTTCAATTAGATGCGGGATTTCCTCGCGGGTATATTGACTCTGTTCTTTACGTTTGTACCTTCTATCCTGAGGTCACGTGGGTATTGCGAACGCGGCAGTAATGTGGATGCATGACTGCGTTTAGCAGCGGCCACCCTAAAAGTAGTTATTTCGTGTCCCGCATCTGAACGCCGTGTCATTGGTCGGCCGCGCTGGCGTCGTAAGTGTTTGCTTTTAGCGCAATAATTTCAGCCCACGAATGCAATCGCGCCGGGGAAGCCAGCTTGATTTGAGAGCGGGGGTTGACCGGATTTCGTTCTTCCTTTTGCGCAACGCCGCGCTCTAAGTTAGTTCAACGTGTGTCCGCGGGTACATGCTCAAAGAGTGACCGCGTTGTTTGAGGTCATGCATTTTTCGCAGCATGGCGTCGAGCTTTTCACATCCGATCATTACTTGCGAAAGTGGGTCCGCACGGCAGCGGCTTCGCGGTCCTTAACCCCGCGGAGGCGTGACGTCAGATTATCGTCCATTGCGTGATTGACACTGGATTCCCTTGATGCGATCGGGACTATTGACCCTTTATTTAAAAAAAAAATATGGAGAGAGAGAGAAAAGCGTGAAATCGCGAATTTGTGTGCTCATGCGAGGAGAATACATATGGTGTTGACGGGACCCCTCAAGAAACCCATTATTCTTTCATGGCGGAGGCACTGTTTTCTTTTTTTTAAGAGTCGAGGGACTAGAAAAACAGTCTCAAGCAGAACCGCAATTCCGCACAAGTACGCTCTGATTTTTTTTGTCTTTTTTTCTTCATTGTAAAAAGCTCTTCTTGTTTATTTTCATAGCTTTCTTTTTTTTGACGACAACGTCAAGGTGACGATGCCATCTCGAGGTCAATGCCTTTAATCTTGAAAGTGGGTCGTTCCGTTGTGCAATGAGTGACGTGAAGGCAATAAGTTTGTGCCAGTATAGAGGTTTTTTTTTTACTTTGTATGCTGCATGTCATTGATGTTATCGGTCGCTTGCGCTGCAGACGTGCTTTTTCAAAATGTGGGCTTGCAGTGCAGCTCCAGTGTTTGTTATTACACAAAAAGGGCGCAACCAATGACAGGCGCGTGTTAAACAAATTTATATTTGCAAAATTAATAGTAATCAAGAATTTATCCGGTTTTACATGCCGACACCACGAAATGATCTTTCAAGGGAGATTACAGATTAATTTCGAGCGACTGGTATTCTTTAACGTGCACTGCTGTCACACAGTACGTGGACCTGTATCATTTCGCCTCGATCGAAACTCTACCGCCTCAACCGACATCGAATCCATATCATTCAGGTCAGAAAACGAGCACTGCATTGTACTACTGCAGAGGCAAATAACTATTGCAAGATCCGTGCGCTTCCTATAGTTTCTAGTAATTGTAGACCTTTGTGCCCATTTTGCCTTACAGAGAGAAAGAAAGGAAGACCGGGATGTTAACCAGATGATGGCATCTGGTTTGATACGCAGCACTGGGGGTGGGGAAATAGGGGCGAGAAAGAGGGGGAAGAGAGAGAGAGAGGGGGAATTCGGCAGATCCCACTTACTTGACAATCGTTGTGCGACGCGTGCGGAGTGAAGGTGACCGTGTTGCAAATTTTTTATTGAGTGGCATGTCATGAAACGACGCTAAATATATGTACAAA